>JBCFXI010000326.1:0-195137 GCA_038496175.1 Ampulex compressa | reverse complement strand
AATTGTATCTAAATCCAAGGTTTATCCTTAGGATAAGCTCAATTTAAATTTTAGCGATAATCAATACTTGATTTTATATAATATGTATACTAGATTTATAAAATCGTGCTATGGAAATACAAAGCAAACTTCATATTTGTTGCATATCGATGAATTTGCAAATGAGTATCCTATAATCGTCATTGATTGTTCACCACAAAATAAATCCGTTAAAAGTGGAACGATCGACGTAAAAATCGAATTTGAATGTGTTACGAATATTTCCCTTAACACTACTGCTTGTTGTCTAATAATTCATGACTGTATTAGTGAATACAATTCGCTTACAAATCTAGTACGTATACTACTCTAAGTTGTACTAGTATTTAAGATTTTATCTTCCAATCATAAATATGGCAAATAATAATAATAATAAAAAGTAAGTAAACTTGCTAGTAATAAAGCTAATAGTAAAGATATTGTCTACTTATATGAATGATACAAATTTTAATTTGTTGAGAAAGAAAGAAGGAAGGAAGGACAGAACATAATTTTAAAGGGATATTAATAACTGATAAATAGCGTATTAATATTAATAAGTATATATTACGATATAATCATCTTCATAATATGGTATCTTGTTTATCGGAGAAGGAATATTCAGCTGAAAAGTAAAAAAATTGCAAAATATCAATACTTTTATACACGTTTTATATTATACATCGTATATTCTGTTTAAATCTCGCATTGCGTACCAGTTGCGGAATATTTGCATCATGCATTAACAATGTATGGGTTTCTCTTGTTTGAGCATCATGTATTAACAATATATAGGCTTTTTTTGTTTGAAGAGAGAAAGAGGAACATCCAGCTAAACAGTAAAAAAATTGTAAAATATTAATACTTTTATAAAGGATTTATATTATTCATTATAAAATTCAATTAAATCTCACCTTTTCAGAATTACAAATTCCCCTTTTTACATAAACTAGATTTCGAAAATTTAATTCAAAAACAATTTTTTATGAACGGATTTTGAATGACTTGAACTTCAGTACCAGGGCAATGTATTGGCTTTTATTTTAAAGTGTATATTCTGCAATGTAAATTACAATATATGGGAGTATAATTATTACAGCTTGGATTTGAAATAAGTTCATCACATTTGGGACAATTATAAATTTCGAGGTTAAGCATATTAAGATTTAATTTACACAATAATTTTGACTCTATATCCTCCTCTTTAAATCCCACAACAATGTCATCGCATTTCGATTTTTCCAAAAAATGTAGTAAAGCGTTATCCAATTGATGTTGTTCGAATTGCTCAAACCCGTAATCACGAAAAAATATTCCATGTACGTTAATGAGCAAATAACTTGGGTTACTATGGCTCTCAAACATAAATGTAGATACCGTGTTCCTAATGTAAAATTAAGTACATACAATACCCCGGTATTGATTTCTATAAATGTAAATTTTTTGCATAAAATGTTATTGTCAACAACAAAACCTTCTAAATCTAGAATATGTGTAATTGTGACTGATCCTGATCCTTCCTGCAAAAGAGGAATTTCATGAGTATTTGAATTTAAAATAATTGCATAAAAATCACTTACTATTTCTTCGTTTATCGACCTCAGTCTTACGTGAAATACGCTTTGTTACTCGAGTTTGAAGGACAAATTTATGCTACTATAGCTGCGCTGTTATATTTATATTAATCGAATTGAGATTATTATTAGATTATGGTAGGGGTGGGTGTTATCAGGGTTTCATCTTATACGATGATGTCGAGTGGGGTTAGTAGGTAAGGAGATAATATGACCATCGGTATTACAGTATTAATACCACGGGCTGTTCGCAGACCGCGCGTTTCATCCAGTTTCATTTCTCACGGCGGAGAAGACTGCAAGCTAAGTTAAAAATGAGTAACGATAATGAGTATCTAAAAAATCTGAACGATATCGCGATGGTTAAAAATTCTCTGCCGCTGAAACGGTTAAATGATTTGACAATTGATACAAAGTATTATAAGACCGACACGAAAAAAACTGCACCGCGTTTCGGGAATAAAATATCGCTGAAAATTGTCACGGACTATCCGCGACTGCCGAAGTTAAGTCGCGGTTTTGCGTCTTCCCCATTTATTTACCGAGACTTTAAGATCAAGTTTTGGGTCAAGCGTGTCTACGCGACACTCCCCTGGGATGAGGCGAATTGACTAATGTTTTTGGGCGAATTGTGGAGGTTGAAGAAGGATATCAACGTAACCTTCTTTCGCAATAAAGACTTCTATTAGTTTTTCAAATTCAAGTTGAAAGGCTTAAATTCGAGTTCCTGTCCACTGTGAAGTTTACGTTTACACTGTTTATTCATCAAACCGATCGATCGCTTGCGATCCGCCGATACACAAAATGAATGCGTCTCAAGGCTTTCCGAAAACGATTTAGATCGGACGAATCGTGGTCCTCGACGATTATCCAATAGGCAAATGAATGCGTCTTGGATCCTCCGTCCAAGACCCGATAAAAAACCGAAGATGCGGGTTGCGAGTTTCATATACCCCGGAGATTTCGATCGCAAAATTAATGCGCGTCAAGATCGCTCAGGGTATCTTAAAATTCTTCATCCCTCGGATTCGTCAGAACACGGATACGCAAATTTAATGCGCCTAGAACGTTCACGAGAATCGTACGCTTTGCGGTCCCTACGATATTCCCAAACTATCGATACGCAAAATTAATGCGTCTTTAATGTTTTAAGAGTATCTTGAATTTCGGTATCTCAACGGAGAGAATTCAAAAGGGAATATTAGTACTAAATTAATTCTTAGTTATATTTCGATCAGGGAGATCGAGAGAAGTCTGAGAACTAACGTTCGGCTCAGTCGAAATTTTACTGGTAATAAGCGTACGCGTGCTAAAGGTTTCCCGTATATATATTGTTGAAAAACGACCCCTTCCTAGAGGAAAAATGGAGGGTATGCTGACCGCCTGCACACGCATTTGTTACTCGTGCATTTGGTTTCTATCTGGCGGTGGGTCCTTGGGTTCCCGACGCCAAAAAAATATACTGTACTTTTAGGGAAGATTAAGGAGCCTTAATTGTCTCTTGTCTTCGAGATGTTGTTTCACAATTTTTAACATTTGGCTCTCTTTACATATTTATTTCCTTCTCTCGATTTCTCTTTTCCATAAGTGTAGGGCCGGCGTACGTAACAGTACTCCCAGTATTCTAATCTCCCTTCCTCTTTTTATCTCCCTCCGCCCCACAATACTCATCAATCTATTACGATTTTTTTAATTCATTGTACGGATATAAATTTAAATTCAGATACACTTTAATGTCGATGATTGAATCGTCCTTAAATACATATTTTTTCTGCGAATAAATATTTTGTTTTTTATTTTTTCAAGCAAATAATGAAGTCGTTTATTTTGAAAGTTACCCAAGCCCATTTGTTAATTGTTTTTTTTTGACTGTACTAACTTGTACAACTTTAAGTTAGCTGTTATAAACAACATTTTGCGGTTAAGTATATTCAGAGAATATAATAGTTTCAGACAGATCAATTTTCGCAATTGTTTCAATAAATAAAGACGTTACTTAGAAAGTGGCCTAAGTCCAATATATTATGTCCGAAGGTCGTGATGTAAGTCATTTAAATTACTTAGTATTAATTAACATAGTTTGCCCTCAAGATTATTATAAATTTATCAAAAAGTACCGAAAAGGAATAACTTTATCCAAAATAAAGTAAAACAAGAGAATTTCATATCAACAAGATTTCTGGAGGATGCAGTTTTTAAAGGAGTAAAGATTCTAACGGAGAAACGATAAATCGGTTCAAAATGTGGTGGTTGCGTTTTTTGAGAAACAAACCATATACAATTTTCTGCAAGATATCAATGGATGAAAATGCACAGATTAAAATAGTGGATTTATTACCGCATAGAGGTAGACCAAGAAAGTTTTAAAATATTGTATTGACACTACTTTATAAAAATATAAGACAAATTATAACAGCAAAATATGACCGGATGGACTTATACAGATATGTACTACCAGGACTTCTGCAAAGCCTTCCCGGATATACAAAATGTAGATGAGCGAAAAATTGTTACGTAATTTATATATTTAGATTACTTGAATTACATAAATCGTGTTTTTGGAGTGTTGTAGAGAAATATAAAATAAATTCAGTGAAGTTTTACTAATTTAAAACATTTTAAATTATGTTGAATAGACCTGGGCTGTTTCAAATTCTATAACGAATCTAGTTGTTCGTTTTTAAAGTGGTTTAATTCTATTTAAGGAATGAAAACATTATTGGCTTAATATTTGCTATTATTTTAATAGTAGTTGTAAATTTAACACTTCTAGATACACTTAAGTAGTGTAACACTACAGTATTCTATACGCACATTTTTCATTTTCTTAAAACGCAATCTTAAATATCTCGATTCGAACAAAAATAAACTTAGGTCACTTTCAAAATAAATGGCATTATCGTCCGTATCATTACTGAACAATGATTAATAAGTGAGATAGAGATCTTTTTTGTTCACCTCGTATTTTTAACGATGCATCAAACTTATTGGTAAGCATATTGAAAATCACTGAGCAAATTGCGAGTAGGATTAATAAATTTATATCAAAATGGAGGACCGCTCGAAATGGAGGACGGTCGCAATCTCGCAATCGAAATGGAGGACGGTAGTCCCAACCATCGAACAGCGCACATGCGTACATTTACGATTCAGTACTTACCCCACTCGAGCGACGTACACTGATCCACGAAGACGTGGATGACGATGACTCACGATGACGTTGGCGATCACTAGGACCCAACTTCAGGAACAACCGAGAGATAGATAGAGAGAAGGTAAACGGGACAAGAGGATCGGCAGAGGGAGGTCTGCCATATTGCTCAGGAGAATGTAGATTGGCAGAGGATGGTCGGTAAGGCAGGATTGTCGGTAAGACAAGAACGTCGATATGGTAAGAACATCGGTAAGGTAGAGTGCGGGGAATACCCCTTCTTCCGAGGGTTATCCTTCCACCGCGCGACTATAATTGCAAGAACATACAGGCAGACCCATTAATTTGTTCCTCCACCCCTGAAGGAGGGCAAGCAGAAGCTGGAATATGACCCTGGCGGTGTCAGGCGGCTGTTACCAATTGGTCCAGATTTATAGACACTGTGATTGACATGCGCGCTATTTACACACCGAATAAATAATTTGTTCCGTGACTCCTGAAGGGGGGCAAGGAGAAGCTGGAATGCGACCGTGGCAGTGTTAGGCAGCTGGGGCAAATTGGTCCACATTTGTAAACTCTGTGATTGACATACGCGTTATTTACAAACTCCGCAGAAATGTATAATTATTATGTTAAGGAACAAATTATTGATTCGATCTGTACATGAACGGTAGAATGTAATCTACATTATACTATAGATTATGACTGTTGCGGGTTAAAATAGTATTCAAATCAGTAAGCATAGGGAATATTTAAATATATTTTATTTATTCGGAAAGAAGGAAATTGAAATCATTTTCATATCACATATAATTTGAGACTCTTTTCCTTTTTTATTTATACACGTTAGTTCATTACATCGAGTAACAATCAGAATTCAGCTTCACAAATGGGAACAATTATATTTAGTCAATTAGTGTAAAAAGAACTATTAAATAGATTATTATATAAATTATTTAAATATTATAAATTATATTAATGTGTGAATTACAAGAATATTCCGTAAATCAATTTCTTTTATATTTCTGATTCTATTATTGAGAGATCGTATAAAAATTGAAGATACTTTCAAATGAGTTGAAAAATATATATATCTACATGTATGTACACATATACATATAAATATAGATATATATTCAGTTTGTGTCTGTAAGGAATAGTACGGTGAGACTCCAAGCACAACATATGAGAATTCTCAATTATGCATATCTTGAATCTGTAATCTCACAATGTTATTATTTATAGACACAATATTGTACATTCGTCATTAAAAAATTAAAGACAACACACATGTGCTATCATTATGACTTGGAATATACATATACGTGTACATATACAGACACAAATACATATATATTTTTATAGATATACATATAAATATAGGTATATAGCTAAATATACAAATATTTTTGGGAGCTGAGAAGGTGACAGTTGGATCCTAATAGGTGTCAAGAGAGAACTGAGTTTTTTCTGCCTGGTTCCACCTCGGATCCTCTTTTACTGCTTAGAGAGTGTTCAGGTTGGCACGGTAACAGGGTTTTAGAAGAAAATTGAACAAATTAATTACAGATAATTACAGGAGTAAATTTTCGCTCTTTGTGGTAATCAAAATGAGGGTACGTTCTATTCCGGTAAAAAGCTTCAATTAAAACAGCAACATTTCGAACGCCTTAGCGCGATCCTTTTCTATCTGGGGAGAAAGAATTATAACAGTAGTGACAGTGTAACAATACTAAAGTGTAATAATAGTTGTAAAGTGAAATACATGTTAAACATACCTTAAAGTAAGTTCAAAGGAATGAACAGATGGGCTTACACACCAATTATATATAATGGATATATAAACTACAGGAAAAAGAAGCAGCGATGCAACGTTCTTACAGTGAACGAAATGAAAACTGCAATGGAAAGGTAGCATAAGAAATGAAATATTATTATAAGCTTGTGGGCTATGAAGGCCATTAAAATTATGTATGTAGAAAGAAAAAAATGGATACTTATAATGGTGTAGCACTTAATGCAAATTATTAGAAATAAAACAAAAACATGTAAATGTGCAACGTATTAACTAAAGAGATTGGTATTTACAAATGTATAATATGAGTACTGTGTGAATATGACCCCCTTTAATGACCTTTCTAGCTCACAAATTTATGATAATTTTTTGTTTCTTGTGCTACCTTTTCATTATAGTTTTCTTTTTACTCACCATAAGACCGTTGAATCACTGCTTTCTTTTTTCTTTAGTTTATATACCCGTTGTACATAATTGATCTATAAGCCCATGTGTTCATTGCTTTGAACTTACGTTAAGGTATGTTTAACGTGTATTTCGCATTACAACTATTGTTACACTTTAGTATTGTTACACTGTCACTACTGTCAATTCTTTCTCCCCAGCTTGAGAAGGAAGGTGCTAGACGCTTGAATCGTCGCTGTTTTAATAAATAATTATTTAAACAAGACTCTTCATCCGAATAGAACATACCTTCATTTTAAATACAGATAATTTGCATAATGTGCTTGAAATTATTTCTTTTAAACACAAAAACTTTTATCTTAGAAGTTCTTTTTATAAATATGTAAACCACAAGGATACTTAGACAGTTCAAATGTCCCAATTTGGATATAATGTTGGTGTAATGAATCGGTTTATATTAATAATAACCAGCCATTATTAATACTAAATGAATAAAGTAGTAAAGGTGAATAATTTGTCAAAATTGGTCACATAAACTGATAATTATTCCATGGCTAACTCAAAATGATACCGCAAAAGCCCTGGAAGAGAAGTTTGAACCTGACCCCAAAAGCAAGACTCTTTGAAGAATTAAATTGACCGGAACTCCAACTGTGGTCAGAACTAACTGCCAGGGATCATCCAGAGTAATATTCAGAATAGAAGAACATTACAGTAGATATTATACTGATATATTTATATTTTTGTAAACCCTGTCAGAAGAAATTAAGCATTTCAAAATAAAGGGTTTGTAGTTAAGTCAATTAAAAGCAAAAATATTTATTTGAGGTAACACATTGCCTGATTCATGCATAATTCATTGCCTGATCATCTGATTGATATGCAGTTACAAGCAGATGGAGACTATAAATTTATATCTTTTGTAACTCCAAATGCCACAAAAATTCTTCCTGTAAGAACAAATAAACTATAACCAGATAATAATTTTTAAATATTGTCATTGAAGTGTAATTTTTTTGATGAAGGATAGAAAATAATAGAAAATACTACATAGGTAATTATTGATACTTATTGTTAAATATAGTTAATATTCTTACTCACTGTTAGCAAAATACATAGTTAATATTAGTAATGGCCTGTTATTATTAACACATTGAGGATGCGTGATGAGATATCTCCTTTATAGCAAGCCGATCGTTGAGCAGGCCAATGAGATATTTGATTTTCATGTTTTTTCGACTCAATCGATGACTTACGTAATTCAAAATAGATGGTATTGCTACGTTACCAGAGTAACGAATCCTTGCATATTCTCATGACAGATGATTAGCGAAATAAATGAATGTCAAGATTCTAAGGGCGTAAAAAGTAGTTGATTAGTATTACTATTATATCCGTAGATCTTGTATCATCGATCGTGTATCTTACCTTCTAAAGTATTTTATCGATGTACAAGAGTTTGTTGTTTCAAAGTTCACGTTCTAATTGGTAAGGAAACAGTTTTTAAGGAAAATACTTCACCAGATATCATACTCTAAAGCATTATTCAAGTTTGTAAAATAAATACTAGTTAAAATGTAAAAAAGCATACATAATAAATAAATATGTAAAAAATATATAGCAATAATTAAAAATACTTAAAATGAATATAATACCAAGTGTGAATTAAAAGAGTGCATATATGAATCGTAAAAAGCGTTTTTGGAGCACCCAAAAATGTGTGGGCCCTGGAAACGCGCTGAACAACCAGAGTGCTGTCCTCAATGTGTTAATATAAAGCGATTGATTATTTGGACCGTAACATGGATATGTATATACGTATTGAAATTGGGTATAATACAGAGTGATTAAAAAAAATTAACTTAATTTTTGTTGGCTATATTTCCTGAACTGTGCGCTGTAGGTAAATCCTGTAAATTACATTTCATTATACACAGATTAAGGTTTATAGATATTCAATGTTAATTAATTAGCATTTCAATACATGAGAGACAGTTGTTTCTCATAGTCCAATTCTCTATTCGCTTTATGGGTGTATGTTACTTGTTTTTGCTCAAAACTTACTTGAATGCGCTTCATGTTCTCATCCGATTTTTGCGACCAGTTTGGAATTTTACCCTTACACAGACAGGTAGTTTTAATAAATTGTTTATTTTGAAGAGAATTGCACTTGCTTGTTAGAAATACAATGTTAAACTTACAATGAAATGCACGCTGTATCACATACGCAATATCACTTTTACTAAACTCACAAATGCCAAAAATTTAATGTTGCGTGACAGTTATCTTGCTTACAGACGGACCCATTAATTTGTTCTTGGACCCCTGAAGGGGGGCAAGGAGAAGCTGGAATGCGACCGTGGCAATGTCAGGCGATTGGGGCCTATTGCTCCAAATTTATAGACTCTGTGATCGACACGCGCGCTATTTATAAACTGCGCAGAAATGTATGATTATGGTTGTTACAATACACATTGATATACTTAATTGTATTATTCATAGAAACCTGGAAATACAACATTATACTGCCTAATATAACTTATTGCTAATTCAAGAAGGCGGGCAAAGAAGGAAATATATTTTAACCCTTCGCGGACCGAGCGCTCTTCACCGTTTTGTTTTAGCAGGTCCGCGCTGAATTTGCAAGTGCGTACCATCTGGTCTGCGCAGATTTCTCCAGTTGCTTATCCGCTTGGTAGCGTTTACTTTGGTAAACATTTATGACCTTACTAACGTAACGTACTTATGAATACGTAGATATATAATTTTCTTTTCATTTCAGATGCATATATTCTTTGAAATTGTTCTTCTATGTCGCCCAATCAAATACTATCATCACTTTCAAATTCAGTATCACGCACTGTAGTACTGTGTTGACTCTGTCGTTTAGCCATATTCTTTACAAAAAAAAATTATTTTATAAAAATGTAGGATTTGAAAATGCTTTCTAGTTGTGCTACGACGTCGAACTGTACACCACGGTCTGTTCGAAAAGACTAAAACGCAGGCGCGAAGTTCAAGATGCATGGCTTATTTTAGATTTGCTATACTGTAGCTCTTATTTTATCTCATTTAGCCTACAATTGAGACGTAGTCGGGTGAAACTTGATACAGGACGCGCCAAAACACAAAGCGAAGTCGAGCCACACTCGACATCGAACCGCAAAGTGTTAAAATTGGAAAAATATCCTTTAGAAGAAACTTTTGTATCAGAATTATTACATATAACGATTTTGTAATATTAATTACTTGACCAATGTAAAATTCCAATGTAAAATAAATTGTAGTTCAGTCAAGAATCGTGTCATAACCCTGAAGAGAACCATTTTATAACTCTGAAAAAGTGCATTATACCTCTGAAAAGAAACAATTAATAATCAGTCCTCGCACAATTCCTAGATTGTATCTTTTTAATTGATAAATGTTACGAAATCATTATCTGTAATAATTCTGATACAAAAGTTTCTTCTTGAAGGACATTTTTTCAACTTTAAAAGTTTATTCGTTCTTTTCCCACCTTCTTAGACTATTAATAAGTTATATTAAGGTCTATAATATTGTATTTGTACGTTTCTGTGAATAATAAAACTAAATATATCAATGTGCATTGTAACAACCATAATTATACATTTCTGTGCCGTTTGTAAACAGCGCGCGTATCGATCACATAGTCTATAAATCTTAACCGATTGGCCTCAGTCGCCTGACATCGCCACGGTCGTATTCCAGCTTCTCCTTGCCCCCCTTCAGGGGTCGATGAACAAATTAATCGGATCCGTTTGTACAACTGACACTGCTGTACTGAGCTGTAGTGCTCTAGCGGTAGTATTCGAAATTTTACATCTTCTTTGACATGTAAATAACAGAATTGAAAAACAACATACAGTGCAGGAAAATATAGTCAATTGAAATCGTGTCTATCTTTTTTAATTATCCTGTATATAACCAGATTTTCAACAGATTCAAGCAATGGTTAAAAATATGAAGAACGTGTGATAACAACTTGTAAGATATCTTGTATACAAATGCACAAGCGTTCTTTTAAAAATTTCTTGGAAAGGTAAGTCAATAAAGTGTACTAAATATCAAGTTCGTTATACAAGGTTTTTCAATTTCTTCATCGAGTCTGATGCTAATTTGGATGATTTTTATAGAGACTTTTATATAATAGGCCGAAGAAAGGAAACACCGAAAAAAATAGAATGATTAAACGTGATAAGAGGCAATTGAGAAATTTAAAAAGAAGGGACAATATAGAACAAAGGAGTATGTATAATGTAGATAGGGGAATGGTTTATGAATTTCTATAATTTTTCAATTCAAGAACCTATAGCATAAACATAAAATTGCACATGTATCAAATAAAAATGAAATGTTTTAGATTATTAGATGTTCGAGTTTTAGCTAAGTTTTGAATGCATTTTCTTCATTTTTTTTCACACGTTTTACCTATTATTTTTAAGCAAAATAACTTTTACATATGTTCAAGCATGTAAAATCATATTGTGAATAATCTATCTTTTTGTGATGAATACAAAAATTTGCATATTGTAAATATTGTGATAAATGAAGATATGTGATGCACTTATATAGTCTTCGATTTCATTTTTATCGAGTAAGTCGTACCAATATGTTAAAAGTAAAATTGATAAAGTTATATTATTGCATTAAGAAATGTCCTATTGAAGGAAACGCGTTGTATATTGTATTATAAATAAAGGTGGCTAATTTTCAAATATACAATTTCAGATTTTAATTATTTTTAAATCAAATGAAAGATAACGGATATTCTATAAATACTTTTTCCAACTTTACTTATTATCATCTCAATAGAGAGAATTTAATTTTTTATTAAATCCAATGAGGTCGTAATGGGTTTTTTTACTTATAATAATTTATTGATGAAAATTTGAATCATCATTCAATCTATGTAGAATAAAATTACTGAAGTTAGAACTGCATTCATGGTCACGAGATTTAAGTTCTTCAGTTAACTGATTTTTATAGGGATGTACATCTAAAACATTTTTCCGAATATTTTATAAGCGCCTTCATGATTCCCAGTTGTTGAAAATGTCGACTGGTAGACACCTGTACATCATACGTTTCATTGATCTCAGTTTACGTACAGGTGTAAAAATAATGTATACCTTAGAAAAGTTACACCTATTCTGTTGTATGACACACCGATCATTTTTAAAATTTCTTGCACTGTCTGATGCGGGTTTGCGTTCACCAAAGTCGTAATTTCGTTTGCAACTATCGTTGAATGGCGATCTGACGCTTTATGTCTTTAACACTAAAATTTTCGATACAAAAAAGCACAAAATATTTTCAAGACCATCAGAACTGTAAATTGCATAAATTCTATGAGCTGTTTCTGCAGTGTTGAGACCTTTGTAGAAGTGATAATGCATTGCACGGCAATAATGCACAGTGATATCAACCATTTTTCAATGCTGCAAAAAAATATTGAATTGAAATTGGAAGTTGTCAGAAGTTAGCCAAAGTATCACTGAAAGATTGCTTTTTCTTGCGTGTAAAGAACCGAGTGCATATGTACTTTCAAGTAAGGGATAAATGTTTTGAATACGAAGTAATGAATAAGCAGCACAAACCTTTCGATTAACTCAATATTTTTAAATACTGTACAACGCAAAATCCATGTCACGGTACTACTACACTCGGGTACGGAACAAAATGATATATGCACGGAAGCCACTATAGTGGCATACTGGTCACAGCGATGGGCCGTGCAAAGATCATTATAATGGCGTTTTAGACATAGATAACGAAGGGTTGCACTAAAGCCATTATACTGCCGTAATGGACATAGCAATAGATTGCGCCAAAGGCATTATAGTGGCATATTGGAGTTAAGAAGTTAATTGCGGAACAAGATTTAGCGGTAGTCTGCGTAATTTTATCTTCATTTGCTATGAATATGAATGCTTGAAAACATTTAATTTTTGTCATGTAAAAAAGACTATATTTTTAACGATTAGTTTAAGATTTTATGTGAAATTTACTGTTTATGGATGTCACCTCCAATGACAACCTTTACATATGTTATCAAGAACATCCGTTCGAGTGACTTTTTAGTTATTGATTGTTTCACGACAAACAGGGGGTAATACTTTTTGGTCGATAATTGTTTTTGTTTGAGTATACGCATCTCGTATTTTTCAGCATATCTTAAGTTGCATCCCCACTGTGTTAAGATCTGCTAATCAGTAACGTCGCTCGGTAATGTCAAACAAGTGTAGACCTGTGCTGATCATCATCACGTTGATTGATTTCTCGATTGATGTCAACAATAAATTTTAAAAGAAATTGTGAGAAAACCAGCATTAGGGATGCATGATTGACACCAGTTAGATTTTAATTACCGTCAAAGTATAATGTATATTCAAATTGCGTACTTGAAGAACTAAGATAAATAGTCCTTCTGAGTATGTGTCCACATGTTCACATAATGTGTTTGTAATCCTCTCAAGTGCATTATGCGTTTGTTATTTGTTATTTGTTAACGTATTTCCTTAACCCAGGCAGTAGCACACACTAGTTCACTTGGATGCTGCCGTTTTCATAGTACTGTAAGGTTCAAGGAAAAAATACAAGCTGTTAGATGACTTGAATGAAACTAAAACCAGGAAGGTTGCTTGCTGGATGCTTACACTACTACCAGAGTCATTTAGACCCTGTGATCAAATCATTCCGCAAACACGTACTTCTGCGTCTAGTAAAGTTCTGATTTTACAGTGTACTATTATTGTAAATACTGACAGTTTTTTTAATCTAGACCTGATAGAGGCTGATATAGTCCTTCAACAGTCCACCAGTTTTTATATACACGAGTTAAGGCTATAAAACTATATCTAAGCTAAATTTAATATTCAGCATTAGACCAAATACAAATGTTTATATAAATACGATGCATAGAAATTAAGATGATTCTCCAAAATTTATTATTTAATATCTGCAATAGTCGGTGCTCGAGCATATACATCATATTTATAATTTTCTTTTCATTTTCCACAAATATTACAAATTGTAAGGCACATTAATAAATTTGTATAAATATATTTTTAAACTTCCACAAACTTTTTGTTTACAAATTATGGGAGTAATTAACTGATTACATGACAAACTGGCAATGTTTACCATATAATTACCAAAAAAATATTCAGCAGATACACTTTAAATGCGTACTACTTATCAAAGTTATTTTGTTAATAATTTTTTCATGAACAAGAGGGGACAACTGAAACCTTTTTAAGATCACTTAGACGAATGGCTCTGATAACACGTGTAAAGATCAAAATCATTGAAGGTACATCCTATATACGGCAGATTTATCTATATGACTTGTATTAATTGATCACAAAAAAGTATAGTATTATTTAAAATTTTTATAGTAAAACTGTTTATTGTATTTGAAGGAACAAACTGTGTTTTTTACTCATTAAATTCACCCTAATCCAAGAGGAAATTTACCTTCGAGGTTTTTAGTATTTACTCTAAAATATATTATTTTGCTTTACTTTATATTTTATGCACAAATATGGGAAAATATAATGTATAATTAATTTCGAATCTTTTTTCTAGGTTATTATAAATTAACCAGAGAATTATGGAAAAAAGATTGATAACGAAAACAATTTACGTTTCTTTTTAATATTAATATTGAGATATATTATCTTCTCTTACAATTAAATAAGAAATTTCGTAAAGTGAATAGTACTTTCCAGTTTTTAACCATTTTTTCCATGATATTATACAAGAAAAAATAGTGAAAATTTTACTTTCTTCGTTTTACTTTCTTGATATACAGAGACAATATTAAATTTTATTTGGGATACTGAAAAAAGATATTTGATATATAATTCCCATTACAAAATTTGATGTTAAATGAACAATATTTTTGTGATTTTCAGGATACCTTTTTATAAAATTCTTATGACAGAATCTGTGACGCTGTTAAAAACATCAATAGTAAATTCTTTTTTCGAAAATCAAAGAATATGAGTGTATGGTGCGTCGTTACTTTTTTAATGTCTATCCATAATTGGAAGAAACAAATTGACAATTTGTTATTATGGATATACTGTGGAAATAAAATGTTCATTTAAAACTAATTTTCAATTTCTTAAAACTAAGGGTTAATATTTCTTCATCGCTCTTGGCAATTTTTGATGAAAATAATTAGGAAAGCAATTATACAAGCAAATATTCAAAAAATATTATATCGTATTACGCACATGCAGGATACGATGAAATTGGAATCCTGCATCAAAATCGTTCTACTGTACAAATATCTTTAATCGTTTTTGCCGACGACACCAGCCGTCAATATTGGATCGTTAACCCATTTGCATCATTAACGTATATATACGCTCAATTTCCCCGGTTACTATCACCGGAGGCGTATGCATACGCCCAACTTTGTTAGTCACTATCGTTATTCCTTAGACAAAAATTAGAAATGGATGGTGTTGGAGATGAAAGTATTAACTCTCATTATAGTGAAGAAGAAATTAGGGTAGGTCCAGATTTTCTGGGAAACATTTCAACGGTCATCCCATCAACGTTATTAAAGAAAGCTCAAAAGGGTTGCGTCGTGTGTTTAGTTCAAGAGAAAAGATAAACAATTTATCGGGTGCGAAAATTGTCACATAGCTTTATGCATTCAGCATTTCAAATACTATCATACTGCACAAAATAACTGATCAACATTTCCGCCATTATCAGTCATATTTAAGGACGTAAACTATATATTTGCAATTTATTTTTTCTTATCATGCTGAAATATGAAATATATAGTTTTTTTTGTATCTAAATATAATAAAAAAAAATTTGGTGATAAAGATTATTTTATCATATTTTCTTGTGATGTAAATGGGTTAAACGGGACGTCGTGCGTTATATGTAGAAAGTGCCCTTTCATTTAAAGTACGAATTGCACTTCATTCTTTTTGTACATAATATTATTTATAATTAATAACCGTAGTGGGAGATTCAACAGTTTGACTGTTCAACAAAATGCGATTCTTTCGTGTTAAAACATTTCTTTTAAACGCTTAGTTAGTACACCCAATTTAAAAAGCGCGACAGGTAGTGTCAAATTTAATAGCGCTGGATATAACCACCTAATACTTTGATACCTGGTCCATAGATGTTAGTAAGTAACCATACATTCAAGGTCATTACTATAAATCATTACCAGAAATCGAAATCTTGGTTATTACATAACCGTATTTGCACTTAATGTAGTTTCTATGTATTAGCTGCCGCTTTTCGATGTCACTCAACGGACTAAAGTCAACTTGACAGCGTGTACGATTGTGGATATCTATCAAATGACATAATATGGATACCCGAATATTGTGCATTATTAAGACATAAATGAACATAATCGTATTTTGTTCATTAAACTTGTCTCAGTCGAAGAATCATAGAAAAAAAATTAGACCAATTTTTTCGTTTGACCGTATTGATATTAAATACGCAAAGAACTTTTTCCCATATCATTATGTCCTATAAAAAAAAAGACATTACTTTAACAAATTAATGCTACAAAAAACTGTGCCTAACGTAGGAATATCTCGCAAAAATTTGAACATACGACTGCACTTTTAATAATTTTATGAATCTCAGAAACGAAAGATTAGTCAGAACTAACATATATGATCATCGAATGATGGTATTATTTTTTATTTAATCAAAGCAAATAAATTTTATTGAGATTGGATGATTTCGTGAAGTTCTTACGTCACTCTCGGATGGAGTTACACCATTGTACTTTCTTCTCATTTTTGCTTCTTTTCCCTCTTCTTTTCCTCTTTTTCATCGAAGACCTTGAACAATCAAAGAATTAGCTAAAGTACACAGTAAATAAAACAAAAGACAATGATAAAGCAAAGAACATGTTCTTCTCAAGTGGTCCTGAATATTAAGACCTAAAGCATGTGGGTTGGGTGAGGTTATCACCGATTATTTCTAATAAAGGGGATAAGAAATAGACCCTATAAGTTTGAAGGTTTTGGATTGTGCGTGGAGCATCCTGATTTTGTGATTTTGCGACGTTGTTGTTTTATACTCGGTTCTTCGATATGTCGTCCTCTCAATTATTAACCCTTAACGAACAAATGCCGAGATATTCACGATATTATAAATATGTCGAAAAAATCGTATGTCGCCCTACAGGCGGTATGACGTGATATTTCAAGAAATCTGTTAAGAGGGTACATGGGTTTCCAAAGAAAATAAAAGGCATATTTACTCGATTTTGTTTATCGTATTATATAGTAATTATTTTATTCAAAACGCTAAGTACATCAAAGACTAACATTTAAACAGCATTTTAAAAAATTTTTATGAAAAAATGTTGAAAATTCAGCCGGTGAGACCTGGTTTCCGGAGACCCCTAAAAAAGAAGTGTGTTTGGGGTGATCACGATAACTCGTGATATCTTTATCTGAAATTAAAATACCAAATATTTTCCGTTAGTAGATAAGCACAGTTCATGATTGAACAAAGGATTAAAAAGAAATGTAAATTTGACTTTTTAGCAGAGTTGTGTGCAAAATAATATATTTTTTGGTACAATTTACACTACGTGTGGTCTTGTAAAATTAGTTGTAAAGAAGAAAAAAAAAATCTTTTGTTCAAGTACTAGCCAATGCTATTTTGAAGAAGTGTGCAAAATGTCAATAAGAATGATGCTTTAAGTAGTTTGCGTGAAATCGTGTTCATCGACTTCAAACATAGTGTTTCCAGAAAAAGGCGATGAAAGTTTTCAGTAGAAATAAAACGACGAAAGCAATTTTTTTTTAAACTTACGTGGAATCGTCGATTCCAGTTCCATCAAGTAAAGATCTTGTTGTAGCTGCGATGTCCATGGCATCTTTTTGTTCCTGTATAAGACGAATTCTTGCGTTTCGAATTCTTGCGAATTCGCGCGTACTCGTTGCTATATTGACCAAGTTTGATGTCTATTCTGTGCAAAAACAGTAACATAGCTGAAGTTCCTTCGTTGAAAGTACAAGCTCGTTTTAGGAGTGATTTTCAAAATGAACTGGTTCGGACTCTTATTGTTATTTTGTGTAAAACCATCGCTCACGCACACCACTCTAGAAGCTCATCTTTGCTAAAGTCTTCATAAATAGGTTTGATAGCTGATAAAACATCACTTGGTAATGGAGAATAAACGTGTTTGATTGATGATAAGGCATTCATAGCTGCAGCATGCTGCAATACGCACCATGAGCCAGGGCCGCTTGGACATTTTTCGTGTTGTGGGTTTTGGTCCGTAGAACTGTAGTGGAAGTACGTTGCTCGTATAGCGTCCTTCACATTCTGAACTGAATGCCAATTGCTTTTTATTGCCAGTCCGTAATAAACTATTAATTTATGAATTAATTTATCTGTAAACTTGCCTTTGCTGGACAGTGTTTTTTTACTAACTGTTTTAACTTTGAATTTTATTTCGTCAACAGTTTTATTCACTAAATTGCGTAAACAGGTGTCCATCTTCTTTTGGACGTGTTTATTTATTTGAAGTTTTCACCATAAGATTTGGAATTAAAAACTCTGGAATATGTTTTGGAGTTTCAGTCTCCAACGTAATTGATGTATCTTACGCCATGTTTTTCAAACGAACGTTGAAATATTGCAACGATTGATGAAACTTCCATATTATCATCTAGTCCTTCGTGATTGGTATTGCATTCCTTTTTTTTATAAATGTTCCTCTTTCCACTCTTCAAATTCTACCGAATTTAGTTGTTTCTTCAAAGTCTCACATATTTTACAATACGCGCTTTTTACAAATACGTCCAAAACTATTCCGTAATAATAGCCAATCAATGTGGCCACACCGTATAATCATGAACAACCGCGCTTTTTCCAAGTGCCATCGCCTGAGTGTTATCGCCGGTTTCTCCTACGTGAAAAATTTCTAAAGGCTCTAACTCCTAAAGTTTCAATCCGATTGACTTAAAAATTTAGGAGAATATCCTAGACATATTGTACTATAACGGAAAAAAATGAAAAGAATTGATTTTCAAAAGTTTTCAAACCTATGTAACTCCTTAAGTTCGGCGGTCGTTGCGCACGTTAAAATGAAAGGCGATCGACAATTGTAATAAAACAATTATTTTGTAAAATTCTGTCGATCTGCTGGCCATTGTTCTAGAAAAATGCTTTCGTTCATTAAGGGTTAATAATTATATATACAAGAAAACAATAGTATTCCGAGCACTCCGATACGTTACTTAAACATTACAGTTCTGTACAGGATTTCGATATAGGCATTAGACAGTTTTCTGTTCCTGCCACTATCTTTCTTTTTTGGGGTTAACATTTCTTAACACTTTTCCTATTAAGTTAATTTACGCGGTATATGCCAAGACCGATTTCATATGCATCTTCAAATTCCTTTATAAAAAACCATATGTCGATTTTCTGGAGGAAAGTTTTAGTGTTCAATCTTTTAAAACTTAGAGGAGTATGACTAGTGTAATAAAATATTTAATAGTAAAGACCGGACATTCGGAGAAGCGATAATCCAAACACAAAAAACTGATAGATCGATTCACTGGCAAACAGAGTGCGAAAAGGAAACTCAGCGGTTTCACACACACACACACACACGCGCGCGCGCGTGCGCGCGCGCTCGCGCAAATGTATACAGTGAAAGTCGTATAATTGAAGCTCAGCATGGATACCATTCGTATCAATTATGCGGCAGGGAGTATCTCAGATCTGCAGCTTGTACTTGTAGTGTGCAAAAAGAAGAAAACAGTATAACCTATTCCTTTTCATTATTGAAATTTCCAGGTAATATTTCGCTTGCACCGAAAAAATTTCTCCTCGAAGAAAATGATCTCTGCTGTGGCCAATTAGAGGCAAAGGGAAACAATATAGAAAATGTTATGTTCTCCTCCAAAATTGAATTCATTTAAATAGATCAAAATTAAAAGAAATGTGTTGGTGCGGGCTAAGATAAAATATGCGCTAAATGAGGAATTGTGTGGTAAGTAAAACTAATTGTTTTACGGATATAAGTAGATACCAAACACCGGTTCTACAATATAGCGTGAAGGTGCGTGGTAATTTGCGTGAGGGGGGAGGGTTATAGTGACGTGATGTCGGCCACCTGTGGCTGCAGTATTTTGATTGTAGATTAGTTGTCGTAGTTGTCGTTGAATTTCCGGCATCGACTACTTTGGTCATTTTGCCGGTATAGATTAGTTAAAGAGAGTATAGATAACGGTATTGATTGTATTTCGGTATTGATAGTATAGATGTCGGTATAGTTCGGTGTGCTTTGAAATTTTGCTGAGTTCGTAACCCAGCTAAATAATGTTTGAAACTTTTTTTTTTTTATTTATTTTTCGGCACCGACTGCTAAGGTCATTTGGCCTAGGACCTACTGTTTAAGGTAGGTTCCGAACCACCAGAGCTACGATATACATATCACATAGAAAAGCCAAAGGGGATGAGTAGGATTCGAACCCGGGTCTGCCGTGTGGCAGTCTGAGCCTCTATCCACTACGGCCAAGGTCCAGACCAGGCAAGAACTTCTCGAGACTCTGGACAAGGACCCATGGGGGTGCCCATACCGGTTGGTAATGGGTCAGATTCGCCCGTGGGTCCCACCGATTACGGAGTCCCTAGACCTCCAACTTCTTGGGGGAGTCGTCTCGGCGCTCCTCCTCGACTCTCCGGGGAGAGTGTCGAGGCGGCCCCCGCGTGACACCCTGCCGGACTCCATCACTTGGTCCGACGAGCTGGGGATTACGAGAGGAGAGCTGTCCAGAGCTTTTAAGCGCCTCGGGGCCCGACGCACCGCGCCGGGTCCCCATGGCATCCCTGGACGGGCCTGGGTCCTGACGCGTGGTGTCCTCGGGGCCAGACTGGCGGAGCTATTTAATGGCTGCCTCCAGTCTGGCCAGTTCCCCCCACTGTGGAGGCGAAGTCGTCTGGTACTTATTAGAAAAAAGGGCCGGCCCGCAGAGTCTCTCTCGGCATACCGGCCGATTTGTCTGCTCGACGACGTGGGAAAGCTGTTTGAGCGCATAATAGTTTCCCGCCTCGTCGAGAACCTGTCCGGCGCTGGCCTCGATCTGGCCGAGAGCCAGTTCGGCTTCAGAGTGGGTCGCTCGACCGTCGACGCGGTCTTACGCGTGAGGGCCCACTCTGACTCGGCCGTCTCTCGGGGTGGGGTGGCGTTGGCGATATCGCTAGATATCGTCAACGCGTTCAACACCCTCCCCTGGGAGGCCATCCTGGAGGGGCTCCGATACCATCAGGTGCCAACCTACCTCCAGGATGTGATCGGGGACTACCTATCGGGGTGGGTAGAATACCCGAACAGATCGGGCATCCTAATCGTGCGGGAGACTCGTTGCGGTGTCCCACAGGGGTCTGGCCTGGGACCGATCCTGTGGGACATCGGATACGATGCGGTCTTGCGGGCCGACCTTCCCCCCTGTGTCAGCGTGACACGTTAGTGCTGGTCACCGGGGAGGACTACAGACGGACGCTCCGCCTCACCGAATGCGGGGTGGCCTGCGTCGTCCGAAGGATAGAGGAGCTGGGACTTTGCGTGGCTTCCCATAAAACGGACGCGTTGTGGTTCTACAACTCCCGCCGCCGTGGGGAGTCGCCCAGGTCCTGGCTACAGGTAGGTCAGGCCGAAGTTGAGGTGGGCCCTGGGATAAAATACCTGGGGCTCACCTTGGAAGGCCAGTGGCGCTTCCCCCCCCCCCCCCCCCCGATCGCCTGGCTCCCCGGGCGGAACGAATGGCTGGCTGACTAGGCCGCCTCCTTCCAAACCTTGGAGGGCCTGAGGAGAGGGTCCGTCGCCTTTATGCGGGGGTCGTGCAGTCCGTAGCCCTGTACGGGGCCCCAGTGTGGTCGCGCGATCTGATGGTCAGCCGGGACAGCCGGGAACAACTGCGCCGAATTGAGAGGCGGATGGTCATCAGAATCGCGCGTGCGTACCGCAGGACATCCTACGCGGCGGCGATGGTTCTCGCGGGGCAGCTCCCCATGGAACTCCTGGCGGAGGAGATGGCGGAGAGACACTCTCACTCCTCGTTCCTCCGTCAGGCCGGGGATGCCCCGCCAGAACCGGCGATCGACGAGGCGACCGCGAGGCGTCAAGCCCGGGAGCGCGCTGTTTCGAAGTGGCAGAGACGCCTCTCCGAACCCGCCAACGCGGGATGGCGCGCTGTCGCGGCTATCCTACCAGCTGACGCAGGTGCTCACCGGGCATGGCTACTTCGGTGAGTACCTGTGTGGGATAGGGAAGGAGAGGACGGCGCAGTGCCACTACTGCCCCGATGAGCGGGACACGGCGCAGCACACGCTGGAGATTTGCCCAGCGTGGCGGTGCGAGCGTCGTGTCCTGCGTGAAGAAGTAGGCGGGGAGCTCTCGCTGCCGGCCATCGTCCGCGCGATACTGAGTAGCGAGAGGTCCTGGCACGCTGTGGCCTCCTTCTGCGAGCAAGTATTGCTTTGGAAGGAGGCCGCGAGGCGTATCCGCGAGCGCGCGGGTCCCGCGCGCGTAGAGTCAGGTAGAGGTGGCAGGCGGCGCATCCGCCCGTTGTCGCCCACGCCTGACTAAGCATTTTTTCTTGTAGTGATGCCTCTGAGGGAACAGCTCATCCGTACGATGAGCGTCCCATTGCACCAGCGGCATCACTGGAGGTTGCAGGCGGCTCGAGTGGGGGCTCCAGACGTCATTGCACGCAACTTCCCGGGAGGGACGGCGTTGCAACACCGTCAAATTAGAGTTGTAGACTCACCTGAGGGGTGTTTAAGACCCCTCCAAGTAAGGGCGGGCCTTAGGGGCTACGACGCGTGAGAGGCACCGGATATGTTGCTTGCAGTTCCCGGAGCCCCCCAGTGCACATAGGATGGCCGCCGTGGGGGTTTTAGGTAGTCAGAATTCGGAACATCCCCAGTCCTCCCTCCAGGGTGCCGGAGAGTCTATGAAGATTTCCCCCACGGAAAAAAAAAGGAATGTTAATACATTTTTCCCTGTTTGCGACAGTTCACCGGTTTTATGCTTCAAATGTTTTAAAAACATTAAGAACAAAAAATAATTCTCTTTTGTAAATAAAAATATAAATAAATATGTTACTCACAGTAATCAGTTGTATTAATGCTATGACGTAACAATAGTCAATGTACCACTGGTGGTTCAGTCTGTCCGATGGGACAATTCAGTATGTATCGCCGATGGTTCACCCCGTCCCATGAGACAGACAAGAATGTACCATCGTTGATAGAAATCGTCGTGAACGTGTTAATCTAATCTAAGAACGTCGATGATACTGTAGGGTAATTTTCAATCAAAATTTTGTCTAGGAACGAAGAGCGAAGGGTGATATGCTTGGATCACCTATGATAACCATTGGTGGTCACGTGATTTGCCATGGTAACTTTACACTGTTCGCTTGGCCGGGTATAATAATTGATAGAAGATACGTGATTGTTACGAGTAGTGGTTTTAATATTTAAAAGAATTATGTTCTACGATACATTTGTATAAGTTCAGTTTTGCTGTTCAGTATATGCACATATCGTAGAACATACATGGCAAACCATAAAAATTGAAATAATACAATGCGCTGAGTCATTTACGCCAGAGGAATTTATGGTATATTATTAGACCGTCCAACCAAAAGGTTGGTGCTACGTGGAACGTAAGAGGAGAGGAACCCTCAGTTGCTCGGCGAGACATTTTAGTTTTGGCCAGAGTTACACAGAGAAACACACTGAATCATTAATTTGTCCCGTGACTCCTAAACAGGAACAACAGGAAGATGAAATACGATTGTAGAGGTACTAGGCGGCAAGGACCGGCTGGACCTGATTTGTCGACTTAGATGCAAAAGTTTCTTGGAGGACATTTTTTCAATTTTTAAAGCTACCACCCTCCCTTTCCAACTCCTTATTCTGGCAAGAACTTATATTAGGTTCCGTAATATTATATTCACCACTTTTTATGAGCAATCCAACAATATATATCAATATGTATTACACTGACCATCATTATAAGTTTCTGCGCAGTTTATAAATCGCGCGCATGTCGGTCGTAGAGTCTATAAATCAGGTCCAGCCGGCCCTGCCACCTGGTACCTCCACGCCCGTATTTCAGCTTCTCCTTGCTCCCCTTCAGGAGTCGAGGAATTAATTAATGATTCGGTGTGTACAAAGATATGTACATCTAAATTGCTCGATTCGTTTCTTTGTTTTATTTGTTTTCGCTTTCTCGTAAACCTTATCCGATTAATGTCTTTTTTTTCGTATTTACCAGTTTTCGGATAAACACTCAAATAAACGAATTTCAGTTTCCAGGAAGACATAGTTTTTGACAGATACCCCTTATTTATCGTTATCAGTTATGACGAACCTCGGCCCTACGTCCATAAGAAATAAACCGAGGCACACGGAGGCTTTCTTTTATTCTTTAAGACCCAATTTGCGTATCTGAAACTCGAGGTTATTTTATAAAACCTAATTAAAGTGAGAATCACGACATCAGCGCAAGTCCCGTTTTTGCAGAAAAATTGTCTACGGGAAGGCTGAGGCGCATGAAATCTGCGTATCGGCTACCTAAGGACAAATCATGGAGATTTGCACTTTTCTTCGTCCCGCAGAACAATTATTTACGGGGAAGCTGAGACGCATGAAATCTGGGTATTGGCTATCCAAAATTAATCAACGGTGGTTTGATGCAGACTTAACCTCCGTAAAAGCAAACCACGTAAAAATCGCGCT
This sequence comes from Ampulex compressa, assembly GCA_038496175.1. Taxonomy (NCBI): domain Eukaryota; kingdom Metazoa; phylum Arthropoda; class Insecta; order Hymenoptera; family Ampulicidae; genus Ampulex; species Ampulex compressa. The sequence goes on along the minus strand of JBCFXI010000326.1, from coordinate 170,398 downwards.
GGCGGTAGAATAAATCTCAAAATATTGTACCTAGAACTTGAAGTTTCATTAAAAAGCTTTGCCGAAGCTAACCGTGACATTGGTCAATTCAACCCTCCATCGCCTCCACCTTTTACATCCCAACCCTTTATTGAAACGCCACGTCTTTAGAGCACCTTTGTAGCTGAATTTGTAGAGTCCATGATAAAATTCTCGCATCCGAATATTCCCTGCCTAACCCCGGCCCAGAGAAGTGTTACGTAGACACGTTATTACCCAAAATATCCCGGTTCGGATGGTAACACAAAGATTAAGATACATAGATAGATGTATATACGCAACACAGTCTACAAATTACATATACCAAGAGGCGACATTACTGCTACTTTTTGGTGGTTATGGTATTTGAAATACCGGCATATTATATATCGTTGTAAAGTTGAACGTGTTAACTGCTTTTTTCGAATAAAACTTGTTTAATTCGAAAATCTGAGTGAATAAAGGAAAATTGCATTTATGGCATATTATGGTGCATGGATTTGGAAAAGGTGTAAAGATTGAAACCGCTGTGAAAATTATGCAAACAATTTACTGAAATCGACCATCAGATATTAAAAGTATGAAGAAATGATACTCAATGTTTCTGGATGTTCAATTGTAGCCAATGATAATTTTACTTGTAATATAGTTAATACAAATTCACGGATTACAACACAAGGGATTGGACAGATTCTGCAAATTTGCTACAATGCAGCAGATTAGCATTTAAAGAATTGTCACTTTTACTAGATCAAAAGTTATCGAATTTTGTGAACAATTAAACTCAACTAATGAAATAATCAAATATAGCATTAAAAAGAAAATAAAAATGTGATGTCATATATATTGTACAGAACTGAGACAAAAATGTACGCCCTACCATAGCTGAACTATTAACATTTGCATACTTATCACGATTTACCTGAATAACACGCTCTGAAATAAAAATAGGACTTTGTATTTACAAGTGATACGGCTTACTGCGATTAAAACAATGGATATATATTTTTAACAATGAGGATATTAAACTTTAAATTAATTTAAATAGAGTTTGTTCTAAAAAACAAAAGAAGTAAATAAGAATAATTTTTTATTATATTAATATCTAATTATGGCCTTTGCAACTACACCTGCGCCTTTGTAAAAACATCTATAGATACGACAACATTAAATTGGCGAATGCAGAAAGTATGGAAAAGTAGGTTTGGCGGGAAAATTAATTAAAAAAATTTGGCGGGAACTGTAAGAATGAATGGATGTATTGGAGGAATTATTTTATTTTAGATTTTTAACAAGACTATTGTATGAGTAATTTAGTTGATTGTATCGGTTTATAAATTAAGCGGGTCTGATTTGATTTTTATATGAATCATTTCAGAGATTAGTCTCTTGAAATATTGAGGTTCATGGTGAAGGAAGGTGGTATTGTCAAAATCTATGTGCTGCTCAGATTCATGGTGATGTAGTGCGACGGCGGTGGAAGTATTTTGTAAACTGTGTACATGTTCTCTGATACGGGTTGAGAATTTTCTTTTTGTTTGACCAATATAACTGCTATTACAATCTCTACATGGGATTCCATATACCACATTTTTCCTATTATTTTTGTTTTCTTAATCTTTACCAAGTATTATTATGTTGTTGATTTTTTTATTAGGTAGATAAACTGTGTTATATTTGTAATTTTTAAAAATGTGTTTGATTCTAGGTGAAATATTGTTAATATATGGAATGGGGATGAAATAATTATTATCCTGTTTATTGTTAACATTGTTATTGTTATATTTGTTTACAGTGGTGTACAGAATTTTATTGAGGCGGGTTTAATAACTGTTAATTATATGTGTAGGGTAATAATTATTATTTAGAATGTTTTTTAATAGGTCTAAGTTTTTATTATGAAATTCAGAGAGCAATATAGCTCTGTTCACCACGGATCTGATCACGCCTATTTTTTGGGAGGCATGATGGTGCGAGAAGCAGTCTAAATATCATCCTGAGAAGGTGGGTTTGTGGTACCAGTCGAAGTCGAGCGCACCGTTCCCCCTGCGCATAATCGTCACTTCTAGGAAATTACTCTCAGTCTGGCAATTAAATCTGGAAATTAAATATTGGCTGATTCCAGATATTTGCGCCTTCTCCGATACACAATCTAATGCGCCTCAAATAATTCGCAAATATCGCAATGCTCTCTACTTCATGGAGAGAAGTTCGGTTACAGAATATGACTACAAAACGGCTAAGGCTTACTGATTAATCTTTCGAGATGCAGAGATCGAAGATCTCACCGGCAGAACTATAGCGTTGCTAAATCTTTGGATAATGAAACTACTAAGCGAACAAAAGTGATTGACATACGTCCAAAAGCATTGCTTATAAAGGGCAATCTCAACAAATCTATCTCCAGGTTATTCTTCCCCACTGAAAATTCTATAAAGCGACTCAATTGGCCGAGCCCTTATCGGACAGGTGTTCAGCTCAGATTCATCGGGGTACCAGAGTTACTGATGTTAATCAAGTTGCTTGAGGGTTCCGATAACCTCTGCTTCTTTCCGTTACGTTTGGAATGTTGATTCTGATAATTTTATCGTTGGTTTGATTCCCGATCTCAGTCCTCTCTTTTGTGCCGGAGTGGTACTCGTTACACAATGCGTGAAAAACTACTTATCATATTATGCTCTCCACGTACAAAGATATGAAAGCACTTAATAGCTAATAATCGGTTTACACCTAGTTGCTGCGTAATTTTATACGTTAATGATTTGATTCATTTTAGTCAAGACATAAAAGATGTTAGGTGTCAAATTTGGTGGAAATGACGATGGAGGGTGAATTTTAAGGGTAGCAGTAAAACTTGACTGCTACTCTTTGAATTTGCCCTTCATCGTTATTTCCACCGAATGTGACAACTAACATCTATGTCTTGGCTAAAATAAATCAAATCATTGACACTATACCTATCAACTACTTTCTGGGCATACAGGGTGTTCAAAAAGTCATATTACAGACTTCTAGGGCTAGTAGAGGAGACTCAGTAGACGATATTTTGAATAGGAACTCGTGTCCGGAAACGTTCCATTTCCGTGTTACAGCGATTACAATGCGTCGTATTTGCCGATGTTGTTTTGCAGTCGGATAGGCAATACATGACGTCAGAAGAGCACCGTGTCAAATAAAGTGTGACGTAAGGTACAGAATTAAATGACATTACAGTGATATGACTCATTACAGAAACAAGTGAAATTTATTTGGTAATAATACCAAAGTAAAAAAAAAAACTTTCAATTGTTGTAGTACGGAAACAGTACGTTTCCGTGCTATAACAATTTTTATTTACTTTTATATACGTGCTACAACAATTGATGTCTACAACGTATGTTTTTAAAGAAACAGACTGTCAAGAACAGAAATCAGTAGATCTATAGAATGATTTACACTCTGCGATAGAATCATAGAAAATCTCAAACACTGCCCTATTACGAGGAACAGCAATTTTTACAAGAAACTATTTTGATCGCTTGAATAGGTTTAGTGTTAATGTATAAAATTACGCAGCAACTAGGCGTAAACCGATTATTAGCTACCTAAGTGTTTTCACATCTTTGTACGTGGAGAGATATAAAATAATGTTTTCTTTTACACACTGCTAAGTTTAATATACCTGATGATGACCCACAACAGGGTCGAAACGCCGTCAATTGCTTGTTGGTTTATTCATTTCCCATCCACTCCATTTAGGATTTACAACTGTTCGTAAGGACCATTCGTTTAATTTATAAGATTGTATCCTTTTGTGACATTCCTTTCCAGCTCTACATAGCACACATAAATGGACACCGTCTTCAATATACTAAAAATGTACGTTACTTACAAAATAAATCTGGTGAGATGAAAAACTTATTTGCTTGTATCCTCGGAAATAATCTTCTTGGATTTATCGAGGAAGCTTGTGGTTGAGTTCAGGCCAATTACTGTTGTCGTCGTCGTCTCGCTGACCGTAGATTCTCTCTTGCGATAAGGGTTCGACGGTTGGCAGTATAATCTGTCAACATGTTTCGTGCCAGCTTTACGTGATGTCAACTAATCATTTTTTAAATCGATAAATACCACAAAAGAAAAAATATATTTAAAATAATACAATAAGAGGAGTTAAGATTGTTGTTTAAATTAACAACACAGAATGAGATTAGTAACAATGAATTATCTTGGAATTAATACTATATTCTGCATAAGTAACGCATCAACATCAACTCATCAGTAACGAATCGCCATAATACGTAGTACATAACATTCACGATTTAACTTCAATAGCCTTTTTTTTTGCACGTTTTATGCCATATACTTTTTCTTGAGCTCTACTTTCATCGAATCGTTTTGCTGCCATTGTGCGCGTACCACGCGATTAGCACGTTATCGTCGCCTGATTTGAAAAAACATTTTTGTGGAGAATTTTGCTACTGCTTCTGGAGATGCTGAGGTACATTTACGCAATGCTATTATGGATAGGTGGCCACAACCACATTTGAATTATGGATAACAATATGGATACGTTAACATTAGTCCGGTGTCGTTTGTGTACCGTGTTGTTAAGTAGATGATCGCCTCCGAGCTCTTTAATCTGTGAACGGTCCTGTATTCTCGTTGCGGCACGCATCATTCGTAACTTGTCCTGTATATTTATTATATTTTATCGTCTCATAAATAATTTGATTTTTTAAATAAATTTTAATCAATGCAATTTCAATGGACCGCTGAATGTGTCTATTCGAGTTACTCGATTGCTCAATTATCTCTAAATGGTAATGTTTAACAATGCATTATTGCGGTCTTCCGGAGCAGACTATTTGCACACTGCGGTAACTAATTCTCCATCTGATCTCGTGGAGTTTTAGAGTTCAACCTAACTATTCAGTCAGAACTTTTTATTTCGCACAGGAGGTACAGACGGACCCATTAATTTGTTCCGCAATACCTGAAGGGGGGCAAGAAGAAGGTGGACTGCGATCGTGGGGGTCCAAGTAGCAGGGACCGGCTGGACCTGGTTTACCGATTCTACGCTCAATATGCGAGCGATTTACAAACTGCGCAGAAACTTATAATCATGGTCGGTGTAATACATATTGATGTACATTGTAGCATTGTTCATATAAACTGGTGAACATGATATTACAAAACCTAATATAAGTTATTGGCAGTATAAGGAGATGGAAAATGAGGGTATTAGCTTTAAACATTGAAAAATGTCCTTTGAGAAGAAATTTTTGCATCTTAGTTGCTTCGTTGGAGTAACTGGCGGAGCAACTGATATTAGGAACACATACAAAGTAACTAAGATGCAAAAGTTCTAAGATTTGAAATAATTATTGATTACCTCTAGTTGGAGGGATCGTTTATTGATGTGTACTGGAGTATCGTTCTGATAGAAGTCCTTTTAGTTGGAAGGACATTCGTTATTCAACTTATATTGAGATTTTAGTTTGGCGGAATGGTATCGCAAGAATAGGGCGAAAGGTCTTGTTGAAGGAGTATCCGCGTTTTAATTAGCTTTTATCTGAGGACATATTTGTCCGCCAGATATTTTATGGTTGTTTGCCCAGTTCGCTGCCTGGTTGTCCTTAGTTAAATTTTCTGTGAGGTGATAAAGCATCTAGTGATTACTTGCTCAGGCGTTCCTTGCCGTTAGTGCTTAATGCAATTACACAATCGTTGAGAGAAAACTATACTATTTATTAATTATGTTTATTAATGTACAATAGAAGATATTGTGCTTTTATTTTTATCTATGAATTGGACAATTTCATATAGCATAAATAAATATTAATGCTTGCAACGGTTTATATTGGTGTATAAATCCGAAAAAAATAATCGAAGCTAATCGTAATTGATACGTGACCTACACAAATTTTCTGAACTCGAATGAAGCAAAACGACAATTTTTAACTAAATAGCATGTAGGTACAGTAGATGTTATTGAAATTTATAACTTTAATCAGGGATAAAATAACTATTATTGACATTGATACTGTTTTATTTTATAAGATAAAAATGTATTAAATAATAATACATTGAGTAACGTTGGTGCTCATGATTACTTGATAAATAATAATAGTCTTACTACCTCTATTCCGTTTTGTTTTATATTTTCTATTATGTTAATTTTTAACATTGATGCCAGTGCGCATTACCGGTGGCTTACGCTAATGTCACATCGCACAGCATTTATTAGCAAATATGTAGTTCGTTAAGTTGATTTTAGTAAATAAAGAAAACTGTCATATTGTTGAAAATAAATTTACCTATGGGTCATTTTAAGAATTTAAAGTATACTTATCGAAATTTCTGAAAATTTAAAGAAATTGGTTGAAAAAGATTAATTTTATTTCAATTCAATATTTATAATTATGAAAAATTAGCGGTTGGAGAGGATGAGAGCAATAGTCTTAAATTCATGGATAAATCGTCTATTTCCATGTCGTATTATCCACTTTCTAATAGGTAAAAATGTTTAAATGTAAAAATTCTGGAAACTGTTATTTATACTTTTATTTATTGTTCAATGTACTAAGCTTTTTTTCTATTACAACTCAAAACTATGCAAACTATCCCAGAAATGCTCAATACTATCTGCTAGGACAAAGTCATTGTAAATTTCATTACTCAGTCAATAACGAGTTATAATATGTTACTGATCACGAAAACGGTAAAGTGTGATCACATTTCTTCCATTCAATGGTTAAAAGTGTTAACTTCTTGATCGATAAAGTCGGTATAGAATTGACGTAGGAACGCTGTAAAATCTCAATAAGTCAAGAGTGATGTCTATAGGTTTCGTGTATATTAGTTTCCTAGCAATAATAGGCAATCGTAACTGATAACTGAGTATCAGTAGAGCATCCATTAATGAAAAGAATGCGTCTTTATTTTATGTGGTGTGTAAAACCTTTTGATAAGCAAATCAAATAAATAAATATTGTAGTGAAAACTGCAGTTTGAGAAAGTCAAATATGATTTCCAGACGCATTTAAGAAATATGAAGTGTTTCAAATTACTGTATGTAGATATGTTAAATCGTGATATTTTACCAGAAATATTAATAAATTTTAATAAATACATAGGAGATCTACATCGTCTGAGTATTTGAAATATTGCGCGATTAATGCATGAAAATGGATAAGAGGTTGTTTGGTTTAAATAAAAATTTGATTTGTTGAAAATGTCATGAAACTGAAACAGAAATGAAACTGCGGAAAGAGTTTTTTTTTTAAATTGTACGCAGTAACATTCGATCTTGAGGATCAAGATACTATGTGGTATTTTTAGTCCCAAAGTAAAAGAATTTTCTTCAGAAGGTTTCAAGTAGTTTTTTTTATGTTTACGAATATGAATTGCAAATGGTTGAGAGTATGCTGCATGGAATTTATATGTAGATGAAACAGGAGGATCCGTTGTGGTGAACCACAAAATGAAAAAAAATGATTAATGTAAGAGTCATATCTTCTATCGAAAGAGAAAAATAAATTATTTATAATTTGTATAAAAGTGGCGAATCGTTTAATTCTACCATTAATAATTTGGCCCCGAAGAAATATGGATCAGGAATTGATGGATCGGGCCAATTTTGGCTGTTATCCATCAGGTTTGATACAGGCTCATATTTCTAGAATACACTTTAATCATTTAATTAAATATACTAATCCAAATGCGGATTATCTTGTTTTGTCAATACTTTACGGCCATGGTACTTACACAAGAAATATTGAGGTTATTGATAAAGCCATCAAAAATCATGTCAACCTTTTTAGAAAATGTACCGCAAAGAGATTGGTAACGCTGTTTAGAATTGCCAGATAAGTGAAGGTACTACTCTAGAGGAATGAGAAAACTTATGTTTTTTCTTAGCTTAAACAATAGACGCGAACTCGACACGGAGGGAATTAATAGCGTCGTGAAAAGGACGCGCAACTCATAGATACAAAGTTGGATCGCTGGTAGATCTCGAAAATCAGCACAGAAAAAGCTCCGGATCAAATTTTAGGGTCGATGTATGCAGCAGGCATAGTGGGTAAACAATAAATTCCAAAAAATTCATAACATAAAAATTACGACCGCAAACTTTAAGTCGTTTATCTTAAAACTATGTTTTTCAAAATGATGTACACGATAGCGAGAATTCTATTGGACCCATTTCTGAATATTTTGTTATTTTTATCGTTACATTTATTAAGCATTGACGGTCAAGCATTTTCAATGTTTTTATCTGTTTTATAAATTATAAACATTATAAATAAAAAGGTCAGTTTATTATAAGGAATAAAACTGTTGTTGTTTTTCCTTTAATATCCTCCCTCTCGGGATCACCAGCTCTGCAAGTCACAAATTCAATATCAGCATACAAAAAATTAGCAATATAAAATACATAATGATAGCGTAATTTTACTTTCTCGTTATTCCTTTCATCGCTTGAACTTTTTAATAGTTTAAGAAGTCCTTAAAAATAATGGGTACCCATATGTAGGTGTATGAGAGCATAATTTCAGAAAGATTAAACTTCTATGTTTCAAAATTCGACAGTGATCCTGATACAATAATCATTTCTCAGTCTATCAAAGAACACGAGAGTGCTATTGTTGTTCCTTTGCTAAACAATTGATCCAACAATTATAAAAAGCGTTCGGCAGTACGCTGGGTTCTCTATTACATTTAATACAATGTTCAAACTAGAAGAAATCATAAAAAACGGAAAAGATTATTTCCCTCACACTAAAACGAATAACGTATCAGCTGTAATGACTGTGAGTATATTTATATGGGACAAACCAAACGTAAATTAATTATTCCATTAAAAGAACACATGTCTAAACACGTTCCGTTACACATTACACTACATTCAAATTTAAACTTATCAGAATAATGCATATTTGCGGTCTTCCGGAACAGCCTATTCGTACTCTTTTCCACTCTTCCACTCTCATTATACCAAGATAATTTTATATTAATATTTTTTATATTTTATATTAAATATCATAAAGATATTTATAAGAACTAATTTATATTATAAACTTACTCATTGTATATTCGCGTCATTAAGGTAGAGGCACCAGTAGTTGACCACTGAAGACAAATTTTTGGCAGAAATGGTGTTAACTTCTTGAATTTTTATTAAATAGTGAATCTTGAAGCGTGAAGATATTCTTCGAACTTCCGACATTATATAACAAAGCATATTTTTTCGAAAAGTTGCGTTACACAGAAGTAGTAATCATTAATGGAAAGTCAATCACTACGTCAGAAGTTGATCATTTGTGAAACTGAAAAAATCAGTTATTGACCGTCTGTTCGTTAGTAGTTGACCATCTATATTAGAACCAAAATCAACAAAAGCAATCAGTTTAACATGGTTTATTTATAACAGTCAAAGGAAATAACAAATAAAAGAGCAAATACAGGAGAAACAAAGTTAATTTTTGAAAGCTAGTAAAAACTAAGTTAGCTATAATTTTATATTGAATCTAATTCGGGTATTAAGTACACATTTTGCGTTTTGCTGATTTTAGTAGGGTCGTTAATATGAAATATTACATTTTCCTATTTATAATCTAATATATCAGCGAGTCTATGTAATTTAACATGTTTAATCGCTGCCTTCATCCTTTCTTCAGAATAATTTCTGAAAGTACCCTTAATAGGTGACATCTTCAGTTCAGTAGTTTAATAATCTATAAAATTATTGCATATGTAAGTATATCTTACTACTTTATCGATTTTAATAATATATAATGATTTAGGATAGTGTAAACTAAACGACGTCAATAATTGACCGCAGGTCAAATTAGTAGTTGACCACGTGGTCATCTTTTAAAACACATTATACTATAAAAGTAAGCATTCTATTACTTGTTTCTAATGAAATTATATGTAAAATAGATATAATTTAAATAATACATAAATTTAATTACTTTGTGTTAGTATTTGACCACGTATGTCAACTTCTGGATGTAATCGGAATGATACGATTCAGTAGTAGACCGTGCGGTCAATTAAGTTTTTGATATAGGAATGCGAGGAACAGTGTGTTCAATGAATATAAAATTTAATAGCAATTAGAACAGTGGAAGTTTCAGGTAGGCAAAATCAAAAGCTGAAAAATTACTTACCATCAACTATGCACGCTTTCTTAAGAACAGTGCGAAGTAGATTGCGTTATGGAGGAATACGACCGCTGTGACTAACATTAAATCGTCCGTAGTCACGATAAATAACCATATCTAAGCGACAATATACGAGCATCGCGTCCGCAGATACGTAACACAACTACCGCGCTTGTTTCGAAAGACCATTATTTAAAAAAAGCTTGTTTCTCAAGTTTAAGTAAAAGATGGCCAACTTCTGATACATGGTCAATGACTGGTGCCTTTACCTTATGTCTCTCTACTTGATGTTCCACTATCTTTAACTTCTAACAGTGTAATTAAATATTGTAGCTTCATTGCAGTATGAACTTGCTCTGCTACTTTTATGTCTATATCCAGTTTTATGTTTACTATATATCAATAGTACCCCGAGATCCACGGATATCGTCGCGGCATTCATCTGGCCGGTTATTTTGATTTTTATATCTATTCATATATTTATAATATATAATAATAAATTCCTGAATTCGAAATTGAAAACCAAATGATATTAGTCGGACATCGACTTCGTCTAATACAATATGCCTTTGCAAATAATGTTCAAACGCAAATAAATTTTAGAAATCTATTCCATTGGGAAAATAGGTGTTGCCAAGGAAAAAATCAATTATCACAAGTGCGTAATGAAACGGGTTTTCCAGAGGATTAATCGATTAAACACGATATTCTAAGGTAAAGGCTTACATCCTAGAGAACCTGGAACTGCTTAATGTTTTTGTAGGTGGGAATTTTTTTGGAAAAGAAATAGTCCTTTTGAAAGAGTTTGTCAATACTCATGAAACTCTGAACGTATTCTAATTTTTCCATTACACTAAAGATCGAGCTGCTGGAGTATTATTCTTGTCGGAAGTTCAATTTCAACCACGAGTCTGTTGCCGGCAGTGCAGGTTTGTTTCTGTTATAACAGTTAAACCCCTCCCCCGGCACTCTCTCACAGTCCTCTCTCATAGGTGGTCGGATAGTGCAGAACACTTGAAATAATTCGGAGTATGTTGACCCTTGCAATTAGTGTAGGTTGACAGGATCTCAATGGGTCTCTGGTATGTACTGTTGTGGTGAACGTCAGTGAATTTGACGCAGCACAGGGCGAAAGCTGGAGTTTCTGGTTAACTGATCGTAGGCTTGGCAGCGATAACACTGCATGTCGTACGTGGGAGAGTAACTTGTCTCAATAGACCTTCGCGCTGAATAAGTGATCGGTTTTGCGTACTTGTGACATTGGTACTGTTGTTAACGCGTTAGATTAAATTTTATTTTCATTCTGCAATATTAATACTTAACGGCCGGATCGTTTTTGCTTTTTCTTTCTCGGTTCCCAGTAACTTTTATGAGAATTAAGAAATAATGTATGGAATGATTTTACGATTCTTCTTCGTTGTATGGGCCATCAAAAATATAATTCCCATAAATTTTTTCCTTTCATTACTTGTAATGATAGTCATTTTTGTAGATTTAGAGAGGTACTCGTATTTGTGTTTGTTTTGTTCATAATAAAAATTATTTTGTTCTGTCAACATTGCAAACGCATCGTCTTCCATAAATAATTGAATGCACTGAGAAATATACGTTATTTGCATTAATTTCCTTGCAAATTTACTCATCTTTCACAGAAAACATTTTCGTGTTTGCCATGTTCTTGGTTACGAAATTACAAATACTACTTGAAAAGCAAAATGGATCAATAGGTTTAAGAGACAGATAGTATTACAACTAATGGTACCAAGAAAAATAAACACGATATGCATAACAATGATAAACTAACGGAGCATAATCAAATTTCAAATAAAAATGTAAATCTACCTGGCTTATCCTAGGAAGTTAGAATGGAAAGACGTACATTTACAGGACACGCCAGTTAAATATTAATACACGATAACGGATTATTAATGATTTTTTTATCATCTCCAGAACGTTGTCAAATGGAATACTTAAGAACTACCTTAGGACGGCGCTTAGAGCTTTGTCCGCGTTGGAGTGAATGTAAAAAAACGGAGTTTCGAATTGAATTCTTTTACAAGAACTGAACGCTTTCAGCCCGAATGCACGTGTCACTTGTTATTACATTTAACATGTTCACTGAAACGTCGATTTCATGGAACTCGGCACAAGCATCGCGCGGCTAGCAGCTAACATCAATTTGTCAGTTGGCAACAAATTATATGATAATCATTTTTTTCCATTGCCAATATTTCAGTGTTGCGTCATTTTTTCACTATAAATCTACTTATATAATAATACGATGAAGAAACAAGGAACACCGCGTTTGTAAAGTATTTTAGCGAAATCTTGTAAAGATTTAATCGTCAGGATTTGAATAAAATTTCTGATTTATATTTATATCTTAAATATATAAATAAGATTTTTTTCTATCCATAATTTCAATATGCAAATTGAAGCCCGAATAAAAGGTAGCAATAAAAATCGCAAATTGTTGAACAGTGAACTTCGTATCATTATCTAATTATCTAGTCGTTTTTGTTGTTTAAAATTTTTTTAATATTTCTGGGCGTGTTATAATTTAACTAAAAAACCTCAGAATTTTGTTTGTGTATGTGATACTTAAAGCTGTGCTGGTAGGATTTCATTTCCGCAAAATCCAGGCAAAATCCATATCGGTGAAGTGGAAGTAAGTGTTAAGGGTATGCAGGAGCCAAAAAATAGTATCGATGCAAGACGACATAGCGCACACACACCATTCCCTTACCTTTCTGACATCTTGCTCTATTTTATTCACTCTTAATGCATCTTTCTCACTATCAATGCGTTTTTTTGCCCCCCCCCCCCTCTCCCCCCAGATTGGTTTACAATGCAATCTGAGAAGAGCAACCCGAAAAAAAACATAAGTACAAGCAATTTCTGCAACAGCTACCTTCCTGAATAGAGTTTACTTGCACGGATACGAAGCAGCGAACGTTTATTACACCATCATTTCATATATAAATTGTTGATAAATATTACGTATATATAAAAAAGATTCATATCGACTGAATTTTATTGAAAATATTTTTTCAAAAATATAATTTTGGAAAAGCAGATGAGGCACACATACAAAAATATTTATAATGAAACAGACGTAATGCAATACAACTTTTATTTCTAAGAAAAAGAAAACAATGATATAACTGTTTTATGAGATGTACTTTTTATGATATTCAGAAGGATAATAAATATTTCATAAACATTTAAGATTTTAAATTTCCATTTAAACTTGCTAGATGTCTATAATAATTATTTATTTTAGTTTTATACTGGGTCGCAAAATGTTCCCTTTTTTGCAGTACTCACATTCCTCCTCCCCTTCTTTTGTCATTCATATCTTTTGTTTGATTTAACAATGACATGTATCACGCACGAAGGTACTTTTCGTTTCTTTCATATGCTTTCGTAAATATCGCACTCGTTCTTATGGTTTTCAAAAATCAGGCATTCGATAAATTCAATTTTGTATCATTTCACATACTATAATTTTTATTTAATTTTTATATTAAACTTGTTTGCATGTACTTATGCTTTTAGACGTGCAAAAAGGAATCAATTCAGAATGTATACTCGAATCAGAAACTTGAAATTTTTTACACTTCGCCTTATGCTAAAATTGTTGTTCAATAAACTACATTGTTCCCAGAATATAACAGAGTGTGTGATATTTATTAAATAGTAGATGCATTTATTTTTGTTAATTTTCTGGCCACCTACATTAGATTTTTTAGGTACGCATGGTGTACGAATAAACCTATAAAACCTGTCACATTTAAGAGGCAATCCATCCGAGACCCTCTTGTTTTAATCGTTACAGAAAGAATATGATTTATTTTTATACTAACAATCAATTTATATTGTTTGTTTTGAATAAAGGGTCATACAAGCAATACCTTTTGCCGATCACAGTGCCAATACTGATACTGACATTGGTATCGGCGTCACGATCGCTTCTGGCAACAATGTTATAAAGTAGCATTATATTAGAAGACAGCCACTGTGTCGAATGGTAGCAGATGCGTAGAAATTGGACAAAATACTTAATTTTGACATGTATATGTAACATAAAATAAAATAAGAAAATTATAGGTTGTTGTTCAGGTCTTCATATTCTCTATCATATTTTTATATAATTTGTAGAATTTATCATTAATCATTAATAATAACATTCTGGTGCTAAGAAAATCAAAAAAGGATTAGATTGTTAACTAGATTTGTCATTTTTCCCAAGTTCTTTTGGGATCGGTAAGTAATATTTACTCATGATTATTTTTAAGTTAAATTTATTATTGAATGATAGAAGAATCTTGTAAAATTTTGACGTAGGTGTTACAAAAGTGTGTAACGGAAATGCCGCCATGACTAATTTTAGCATGATGGTTTAATCAGTGGAGCTTACGAGCAGGAAGGAACAGTCGATGGGGTAAAAGTACACTTTATATTTTCGTGTTACATTTTTTGCTAGTTTCGTGTAAAATTTGACGCTGCCAATGTTAATTATTGCAGCAAAACTTCTTAAAGCGAAATAGCGCAGTTTTAGGTAATAATAATCAGTATTGTTATTAGTGTTTTGCTATCTTATTTTGTATTCATTTTTTTTCTTTTTTTATTAATTTAAACAAATATGACCAACTCTAGTATAAAACGCGTAAGAGCGTTTCATGAGAGTGTTCTTATTGGTGGAGAATTCGCAGCACCTTCCATGATGTTAGGCGAAATTCAATACCATAAAAAGACACTCTTTCACTTTTATCCGCTCTAGTTTATTTAACACAATTATACGCTATATTATACGATACTTTCTCGCTAGCCGCACAATACCGCCATCGCACAAATTGGCTGCGATCGAATCTGGCCACAGCGCCACTTCTTATTTTTCTTGTTTTTCTTTTTTCTCACTTCACGCGATTTAATGTGTTGTTAATATTCTGTAACAATGCTGGCGCCTTCATTATATCACTAACGTTAAACATTGATGGTATGAAAATATACATACTTGCCTCGTCACCACAAGAGACAGCGTGCCTAAAAACTGACGAAAAAATACGCGAGAAATGTATCAAAAAGTGCATTACAACATGCGAGAGAAAGGCAAGCAATGCGAAGAAAATGTAGCGTTAGATTAGATCCTCTATTACTATATTAATCTGCAACGATCAATAATATGGATAATACGGCTCACCCATCTGTAAATAACGAGACATCAACGAGTACTGCATGGATCTTTACTGAGACAAAATTACCATACGCAAATAGTAATACCGATGAATGCCCACATCAAGCATTTAACGAAAATTTCTTTAGCAATCAGTTTGGCTTTGTCTATAGAATTTGCGACCACTAAACTGATTTAAAAACGTTTCCGTTTCAATATCATCAATTACTGTCTACAGTATTTCTGAGAATTCTCTTGCGTAATGTAAGGACATGCAAGTGTGGCATTCAATCAATGAGTGGCTCCCCTCAATAAATTATCGTCTATTTTCATTGGATTAAGCATTGGAAACACGTATTTCTTTACATATACCGTTCATACAAATCAGATGATTGAGACGCGCATACAGCCAGTGTAGAGTTTTCGAGTAGAGTATTAATATCTCTGTGTCTGTAAATACTATGCACACACTGAATCGTTGATTTGTTCAGGGACCCCTGAAGGGCAGCAAGGAGAAGATGGGACATACCATGGAGGTACCAGGCGGTAGAGACTGGCTGATTTATCGACTCTACGATCAATATGTGCGCGCTAGATTTATAGACTCTATGATCGACACGCGCGCTATTTACAAACTGCGCAAAAATTTATAATTATGGTTATTACAATACACATTCGCATATTTAATTGTACTATTTACAGAAACGCGGAAATACAACATTATACAGCCTAATATAAGTTATTGTTAATCCAAGAAGGCGGAAAAAAACGAAATATCTTTTAAAATTAGAAAACTGTCCTTCAAGAAGAAACTTTTGCATCAGAATTATTACGTATAATGATTTCATAACATTTATCGATTCAAAGGATTAAATCAAGTAGTTCTGGGAGGAATGATTATTAATTGGTTCTTTTCAATGCTGTAATGCACTCTTTCAGAGTTGTAAATTGGTTCTTTTCAGGGTTATGGCACAATCCTTGACTGCACTACAATTTATTTTCATTGAAATGAATGTAAAAAAATGGAGTGGAAAGAGGATGGATGGAATGTTACGAAACCATTGTACGTAATAATTCTGACGCAAAAATTTTTTTCTTGAAGGACATTTTTCTAATTTTAATAAATATTTCGTTCTTTTCCCGCCTTCTTGGATTAATAATAAGTTAGGCTATATAATATTGTATTTCCACGTTTCTGTGAATAGTACAATTAAATATGTCAATGTCTATTGTAACAACCATAAGTATACATTTCTGCGCAGCTTGTAAATAGTGCGCGTGTTGATTATAGAGTCTATAAATCTGAACCATTTAACCCTAGCCGCCTGACACCGCCACGGTCGCATTCCAACTTCTTGTGACCCCCCTTCATGGGTCGCGGGACAGATTAATGGTTTCAATTGTACATATTGATATATATTGTTGCATTGCTCATAGAAATAGGTAAATATGATATTAGGAAATCTAATATATGATAAGTTATTGCTAGTATAAGGAGATGGGAGGGGAAGATGTTAGCCTTAAAAATTGAATAAATATTCTTCAAGAAGAAACTTTTGTATTTGAGTTGTACCGTATGTCTTCGTAACATTAATTACTTCAAGTGTTCAAACACGAAATAGCTTTTGTCCGTGCGAAGTTATTATTCAAAATGTATAATATTATATTGCGAACTTTTTTTTACTCCTACGAGAAACAGTTTAACAAAGATTAAATCAGGTAGTTGCCCGACATGGATGGTGAACCGATTATTAATTCCCTTTTTTCCATAACTGTAATGTACTTTTTTCCAGAGCTCTGAAACGGTTCATCTCACAGCTATGAACGCTTTTTTTTTAGAAGTACAATTTATTTTACATTAAAACAATTGGTCGATCAATTAATGTTACGATGTCCTTATATGAAACAACTCAGATGCTAAAGTTTCCTTTTGAAGTACATACTTTCAATTTCTAAAGCTAACACCCTCCTTTTCTATCTCCTTATACGTATACTGGCAATAACTTATATTAAGTTTCTTAATATTATATTTGCATGTTTCTATAAACAATGCAACTAAATATACCAATATCTATCACAATAATCATGATAAGTTTTTGCGCAGTTCGTAAATCGCGCGCATGTCGATCGTAGAGTCGATAAATCAGGTTCAGCCGGTCTCTGCCGCCTGGCAGCTCCACGGTCGTATTCTAGCTTCCCCTTGCTCTCCTTCAAGGGTCATGGAACAAATCAATGATTCAGTGTGTATCATCGGTAAGGCAGATCAATGAGAAAGGGCCATGGGGAAGGCTGGTCATGGAATGAAGTGATGAAGGGACGCTGGTAGAGAAGTTTCTCCTTTTTCCTTTCTCCCCCGTGTCATGGAATTCGTACTTTACATCTACTCTGGTATATGAGAGGGCAGAAAAAATGTAGAAGCACGTAGTGAGAGAGAGAGAGAGCACTGTTGTAGTAGGGATCGAGGGGCGAAAGGGGGTTATGATGGGAGGGATCTTGCATTGTAAATCATGAAGGACATTGAGGTGGGCGAACCGTGGATGAGACGGCTTCAAGAGCAAAGGAGGGTGGAGCAGGAGATGGCGGATGGCCGACAGGTGGCAGGAGGGCGGGGAGAGAGGAAGGACGGAGGACAGCGAGACCGGACGTGACAGTCGGACGAGGAGGAAATTTGATATTGATTGCTATGGTCGAAGAATTTCAATCTGGCATAAGGTGTTTCTCGGGAGGTGCCATTTCTAATACCAGGCGTTGAGATAGTTAACAAGTTAACAAGTTAACTATCTCATGTGGAACATCTTTTTCAAACATTTATCCCAAAATAAAAAAGGAATTAGACGTAATAGTCGTAATTTTTTAAAAATAAGTTTTGATACAACTAGGTACAATATTACCTATAATAATCTTTTTGTGGTTTCTCCTTTTCAATTACTTACCGTGCAAAAACAAGAACTAAAACGTAAATTAAGAACATATTTTAATAACAAGATATAATTATAGAGTAAATAAATACTGTAAACAGGGCTCACATCTGAGCTCAAAGGTTAGTTTCACTACATAATTTTGTGTATAAGTTTAAATAATGCTCGGCTAAGTTTATGAGCTGTGCTGACAGACCGCGTCCAAAATCAATCTATTTTTTTACACGCTACGAGTAAAAAATAAAAAGTAACTGCTAGTAGAGTACATAAATGTCTGTTTGAAGGTTCATTTATGCCAAAATGTGCAAAAGCTTATAAAAGTATGAAAGTCAACATGTTAATGTTAATTATTTTGTTTAATTATTATATTTTAGTTACTAGTTACGATTTTTATAATATAATTATTTGTTAATCATATTTACTATTTTGCTAATTATTTTATTTAATTGCTATTATTTAAATACTAGCAACGATACTATAGGAATAGTCCGGTTTGAGTAAACGAAAGGGCGCAATATCGTAAAACGATATCGGTTACAGTGTGTTGATATATGTCCGTGTACATACGAGAGTGTGTATGTGTAATGCGTGTGTCTCAGGAGAAGAGAAAGTTTTTCAGGAGTTCGACCCGAAACACGCTATAGGAAAATTGCGGAGAACAAGAAAGGTAGCAGTGTGACAGAATGTACGAAAAAACAAGGCCTATTGTGAGAGAACGCGTATTTTAAGTACCTTTTGTTATTAAATACATTAATTGTTATTCAATTGTGTAGTCTATTTTATACACCATCACGTGAATCCTGTAATATTGTAACTGTTCCACTTCTTTGTGTCTAATACAATTTACGTTCCTTTGTATGTCACACAGAAGTTACAGTTCTAATATGCGTGGCAGCTACACACGTTTTTAAAAACTATTTTTTGTATAATTATGCTAAATTCTAAATAGCTTAATTCTGCAATATTACCCTTAACAGTTTACAAAAATATGAAAGTGCACGTTGCTGTAGAAGTACACTTTTATTTCACATATTTTCCAAAAATATTGTTCGGGGTCAGCTTAACTCTCCTAAATATGAATATTATAATTATTATAGGTTTGTTTCGTAATTATGTAAAAAAAAACGTGTTCTTTCACCCGAGTCTCCCAAGAAAGTATAAATACAGGCAGTGTTTTATTTCATCTCTGATAGAGGTGCTCATGTCTCGATTTATAGGTGGAGCGTTCCGTATTTTACAGTTACATATCAAAAGAACGCATACCAATTGTAAAATTCGTAATTAGAAACATAATATCGTAGATTTTAAGCTATTATTTCTTCTAAAAAATTGTAAAACAGAAATTTCATATTGAAAAACGTGTACTTTTATTTTCTATTTTATTCTAAGGATAAAATTGTAAAATACTAGTCGTTAGCATCCCGCGTACTTATATAAAGTATGTTTTGAAAAATAATCACGAGAAAATATTGTATTTCTGCTACAAACCGTTATGCACGGGAAATTGCTAAAGTCGTTGGTCTCTATTTTTAGTCTGTGTCTTTTCTATTTCTCTACTATGCAAAGTTTCTTAGTTCCTCTGTATCAGACGCCCAAAATCAATTAGCCTAACATTAGTGCCAACAATACTTCCTTGTGCATAGCATTAGCATAACGGTAAAACGGGATGGGGAAACACATGCCAGCCAGACGATCACAATGTGTGACTTGAGTTGAATCTCGAAATTTTTTAAGACTGTACAGTAAAGGGTACATTATTGTCGCCGTACAGCCTCTTTCTAAATGTCGCTGCACCGTTCCTACACCTATGTTATCTTCATTTGAGATAGCCAAGCGTGTAATATAGCATACAATGTTACAAATTCACGACTTGATCAGGCCTTAATGCAATAACATAATTTCTTTTATTCAATCTTTTTTATTTAAATTTTTTTTTTAATATCGATAAGATATTTGCAATAAAAATAAGACCAACTACGATACAATTACGACATATTTACTTATTTGCTATTATTATGTTGAGAAGTCCTAGCAGACGAGCTTATGGTTTGTAAAAGCACAACAAAACAAACAACACTAAATGTAACAACTCAACAAACCTATTAACACGTTGACGCCGGCATCCTTTACCGGTAGGTCAAAGGCGACTGTTCCGTAAGGCGGCTTGCATCACCGGTGGATCAAACGTGATTGTGGCAGGAGGCTGCATGCATCACCCGTGGGTCATACTCGTATTTCAATGATTTATTTATTTTTATGTCACTTTTCAAAGTATCATAAACAGAGTGTCGGCTGGCCCTTATAACGATTGGAATACGTCGTTACTTTTTTAGTTTTCTTCACGGCGTACTGCCTAACTTTTATTTGTGAAAAGCGGATGTACTCTTTATATCTCTGTCTTGCGATTCTTGTATATCCTTTGCACGATTGAAAAAAATGTAAACGTTTTTCTGACGGTATTTACCTTGCAATTTCTATGTCTTAGCGATCAAAAGGTGGTCAATAATTCGGTCTTGACATTAAAAAATTGTAATTAGAGATTTTCCTCTTATTTTAAACGTCGGATGGGTTATTCCTATCTCAGGTTACACCGCGGCATAAAAATCCTTGTATATTACATTTATTATTTATACTTTATTACTAGAGCCTAAAGTACCCGGAACTCGTCAGTCGGGGATTTCATGAAATCCGCGGCGCCAACGATACGAGCAGACAGTACCGTGCCACCCCATGTACACAAGGATCCATTAATTTGTTCCGCGACACCTACAGGAGGGCAAGGAGAAGCTAGAATAAGATTATGGAGGTTCTAAACGGCAGACCTGGTTTATCGACTCTACGATCGACATGCACATGATTTACGAACTGCGCAGAAACTTACAATCATATGCGGTGTAATTGGCATTGTTCATATAATAGGCGGCATTCCTCATAAAAACTGACAAATATAATATTACGGAACTTAGTATAAGTTATTGCCAGTATAAGGAGATGAAAAGGGAGGCTGTTAGCTTTAAAAATTGAGAAAACGTCCATGAAGGAGAAACTTTTGCATTTGAGTTATTTCATATGTCTTCGTATGTCTTTGTATATATAATGTATTTATACAACATTGCCATATAGCCACAATACGGCTTCGGGTAAAAGAGTCAAGAGCTTTTGACATAGTGACTCGAATGGCGAACAAAATAAGGAAATATTCAGAAACACAAAAACTACACAAACCCCAGGGAGTATACTAAAATATTCCGCAATCCTGAGTTCTTCTCGCTAAGATTGCGTTGTTCCAAATCAGCGTTGTCTTGTCGTTCTTCTTGTCGTTCGTTCCAAGTCAGTGTTGTCTTCTTTGTACGGTCACACATTAACTGCCACTTTTTCTTGAATTCTTTTGCGTCGCATTCTCTCGGCGTCCGAAGAACCGCCCGTGCTGGGCATAATCCCGCGCGACAGTATGGTTTAAAGAAAAAAAGGATCGCTAAGTATTGTCGTCTCAATGAGTCTTATCAGACATTTGCAATCAAATTTTATATATTTGGAATAAAAATTTCGCACGGACAAAAATGATTTTGCGTTTGAACCATTGGTGAAGCAAGTGATGTTAGGAAGACATACGAAACAATTCAGATGTAAAAGTTTCTTCTTAAAGGACATTTTTTCAATTTTTAAAGTAAAAACCCTCCTTTTCCATCTGCTTATACTGGCAATAACTTGTAATACGTTCCATAATATTATATTCGTCAGTTTCTATGAACAATGCAACTAAATATATCGATATGTATTACACCGAACATGATTATAAGTTTCAGTGCAGTTTGTAAATCGCGCGCATGTCCATCATACAGTCAATAAACCAAGTCTAACCTGTTCTGCCACTTGGCTCCTCCACGGTCTTATTCCAGCTTCTTCTTGTCTCCCTTCAGGGGTCGCGGTACAAATAAATGAATTGAAGAATTTGAGCGTCGCCACACAGAAAAAGCCATGAAAATCGGCGCTGACGTCAGCGTGTTAATGAGTAGAATTCAAGGATATGTTTACCGGGCCTGTTCAGTTATACGATTTATCACCGCGCGTTAGTCTGATTTTTTTCTATTGTGAACACTTTCGTTAACAACTGTCGCTGCTTGGCCTTAAAGCGGCATTCGCAGCCGGCGGTACAATACTTATTCTGTCATCCATTTTATTTTATTATTGCCTAGATTATATTAGAAATATAGATTCTTAATCGCATTTGAAATGACAATAGAAAAGTATCCAACCATAATTTATGTGCTCGGAAGATGAAACTCTTCAACCAGATATGATCTATCATCGAGCAGGGAGAGTAGCGTGGAATAATGGCTAACACTTCTACGTTTCAACCATTTTGAATAAATTTGGCCATTTGAAGAATAGAAAAATATTTTGAATATATTGTAACTTTTTCGTAAATTTGACTGAATGGCAATATTTAATGTCTATTCGGTAAGTATGTTATCTTATGCCTTCGCTATCGACATCTGATTTTTGTCTAATGTAGATTTCGCTTACGGGTGAACTGGCGATGTAGTTTTATGCTTTTACGTTATCAGTCAAATAGTGTTTCCTATCTTGTTAGCGTCACTTAAATCGTGTCGTCTTCCCATAATCATTATTGTTGCAGTGTAGCTTATGCATTCGGCAAATACTGTAGAAGCATAGCTTATATGCTTATATTTTACGTGTACGTCAATATATAGCGAAGTTTTGTGAATTCTTCTAGCAACACATACTCGCATTCGATCAAAACGGTAATGAAAGGAATCGCTCAATATGTATTAAATAAGTAAATATAGCCGTGATTATAATGTGTTTAATATCATTTTAATCGGTAGAATCTCGGTAATATATTAGGAAATATTTCAAATAAAAAAAAAAGAAAATAAAAAAGTTAATGACAAAAATTTTAGGCTGATTTTTAAATGCGTTTAAATGACTCGCTTCGTATTAGACTAGTCTATTATGGCTGTGATCCCCTTTGTTCAATACTCCCCTTGCTCAGCAAAATACGAAGGCAATCCGTGTGTCTGAAAAACCGTACCTCCTGTCCTCGTGAATGTTATATATTTTATCCATACTGAGGATGCTGGGGTGCTATTGTTACCACTAACTGCCCAACTGATTCAGAAGGTCCTTTACGGCGAAACAGAGAAATTTGAGGGGGAAAAAACAGAGATGTGCTAGAACAATGCGGACCGCAAACAGTGAAGACGCAATATTTTCTTACAATTTTTTTTTCCCCATGGATTTAGTGAAATCCGTACCTCTAATGGAGAAGCAGAGTGCATGAACATACGGGCAGGAATACTTTTATACATTTCGAAGACCCGGGTGCAAAAAAATACATATTTTGAAACACACTTACAAAAAGGAAACTTGATATTTGTGATATTAATACCGAAGGGAATTTTGCTGAGCCTAACAGCTCGTATGTGTAATAATTTTGGAACAAAAATTTTCTTTTAAGGAAACGTTTAAGGGTTACGTTGTAACATTGCGCGACTTAACATATAATTGTATAAAAAATAAATAAAAAAACAGAATCACGAGAAAATGAACGAGAAATAAGGGTTACGTTGTAACATTGCGCAACTTAACAATAATTGTATAAAAAATAAATTAAAAAAAACAGAATTACGAGAAAATGAACCGTGTGAATACCATTATGGTTGTTCGAATAAAAGGTAACGTGAAAGCAATTTCAATAATTTGCTCCGATACGGTTTTATATTTTTTTATTCACTTTTTTTTATAATTTTACTTATGATATTTCTTTTTTGTATTAATTTACTTTATTATAGTACTGTTATATACATTTAAAATCATCAAATTCAATTTTATTAAATCTTTCTACACTTTCTTGCATCATTTTTTGTGATATTTAAATATAGAAATAAGTTAGGTGCTTGTCTGATTTCGCATCACCTCATATCACTTTTTACGACATAATACTATTTGACAAAAGTTGCTCAAAGCGATGATCTTGTCAAGAGTGGCATCAATATTGAAAATTGCACTGGAGTAAGCAAAAGATGTTCTTTGTATGGCCCCATATATACAGAAAATATAATATCAAATTATTGTGTGACAAAGTTTTGGTAGTTTTTATCACCGGAAGATCGAATCCTATCTAAATGATTTTAGATTTGATACTTGAAGAGTTTTATTTACATTAAACGAGGTGATAGCGAAAAAAAATAAAATATCCGCCATATGCTTTTGGGTGGTACAGCGCGATTCTTCGTCATCTATGACTACAGTTAGATTGGTTTAACGTATTTAAACGTGATTGAACATCGATTTTTTATGAGAAGCGTGCAAGACGTCTGGCAAACATGGTTACCAAGGAAATCATTGCACAAATCCATGACATAATTCTTGCTGATCGACGATCGGAAGTGCGTGAAGTAACAGAGGCTGTAGGTGTGTAGATGCCGCATTTTCTTACGGCAGACGACAAACGGATTCGACGTTGTTTGAGAAAAATTGCATAAATTGCGTTATGGATGGCTACCGTACTTCCCTATTAGCTCAATCTGGCTTCCAGCAACTTCTTTTTCTTCCCTAACAGGGAGAATAGCTTGCGAGACAAAAATGTACATCAAAGGAGGATGTCATTATCGACATAAAGGCATATTTTAGGGAGCTCAACGAGTTGTACTATTTGGAGAGGTTAAAAAAAATCGCAAGAATTCTTGGAGAAGTATATATTTTTAAAGGAGGACTGCGTTGAGTTATAAAAAAAGGTTAAAAAATAACGTCTTCATTGCTAACACAGGTATTTTTTGAGTCGCCCCTGCACTATACGAGTGACAAATTGGTAATTGTAAATGATATTGATTAAAAGACAAATATGATGTCCTTTGTTACTTGCGATTATCAGAAATAGTAAACGCTCACAAATTTATTAATCATGCTGAAAATATATATTTTATGCTAATCATAAAACTCAAAAACATACTAGTATTAAAACAAATGTTTCACATAATATGCAGTGTGAATCAAAACAAATTCGCTCTCATGCATTTTATTTATTATATAAATGTATACCACACTATACAGTAAAAGAAATAAAATATAAATAACATATAGAATATATATTAAAGAATGGAAAATAAATCAAATTCCTTTATATAACAATTCACAATCATATATTAGGATACGGTGTACCTTATGTCCTGTGCAATACGGCTTGGACATCACAGGTTTTTCTCTCTCAATTATCAAATCAAGATACATTACATATGGAACGATACAGAATGTGATAACTTCGTGTTCTATTTAAGCTAGATACGTATCAACTAATGTCATTTTAAAATAATATCTGATAACACATCCACCTTTATTCAAAATATCAAATGGATCAAATGCATACTTGTATAAAAACACCATGACGCGAAACATGTTGAGCAGTTTACGATATAATTTAATAAAAGTAGGAGTACCTTATGCTCTCAGTCCTTGAGCGCGGTGACCAGTTGTTATAGTATTTTCGCCCGGTGTCAAGGTCACGCGAGGTACTCCACCGAGCAAAGTGGTGCCTTACGGCATTCTGGACTTCCGTGTTTAGGAAACAGTAAAACAATGCGACGAACAGCCCCTGAAATATTTCATATATGTGTATGTGTAGAATTACAAACTCATTCATATATATGTATCAATATATAGCTCTTTTCACTCAGCAGCCTGAGTGAAAAGACGTGCCCTCGCGTGAAGTGTGCAGCAAACTGGCGACCGGTTTCATTAGAAGGGAAGATCTTTAACTACATTTCCCGACTCGTTTGACCCTACTGTGATGGATAATCTATATATACATTTTTACACCCTACATACACCCTACATAATGGACCATCTATATATACATTTTTCAATACGCAAGATAGTCTAATAAATGTGGCTATCTTGAATATCTCTGTTATTTTTGGAGATCTAAAAAAACTCAATGTGCAAAAGTTGTATTGTAAGATGATATAACATGCAAACAATAATTCTTAAATGAAAAACTTTTGAATGATTATTCGTATCGTTCCTATGTTGTGATCATTCAATGCAATCATTTCTTAAGTACGAAATATAATACACGGATATAGGTGAATATGTTCCTTAATCAACATTTGCTACTAAACCAATAGCAAAAAAAGTATAAATCTTGCAAAAATGACTTCTGAAAACCCTTTCCGTTTGAGAAATATCTTTATTCGTGTGGGTCCTGCTCACCAATATTAGATGTCAGCGCTACTGAAACCGTTGTTTGTCAACCGTTTCATGAGTTCATGAGGACCCATGACTTATCACGCGGTTAGCAACAGTTTCTGGACACGTTTCAACCAGTCGCACTCAACATCTCTATAAATACGCATGTTGATCTCTGTCCGATGAATTACATTTTGAACTCTTAACGATCTTTTCCTTTCTCATTACTGGAGTAATTTACACCTCCTCATGTACGCCTCACTGTTTATTTTCAATATGTTGTCATTGTTATGTGTTTTGTGTAAACTCTATTAGTATAAGAACCCGTGTGGTGAATAAACGCCCACACGTGATGCCAGAAGTTTCAACATTACAAAACGTCTCCCTATATTGTTTTAATCAGAGATTCTAACATATTTTTCTCTTGGATATTCTCAGATATTTTGATTCTTTAAGTCGAATAATCTGAAACATCTTAATATACAACTTGCGTAATTACAGTTTGTCCATATCTTTAAAATTGACGGAGATAATTAGGGTGGATAACATCATCGAGCCATTTTTTATACACACGCGTACGCACGCCATGTACAAAGCTGTACGCACAAACGTAGCGTGTCAAGTGTAGTACGTGTTACGATATGTAAATATATATCATATACATATTAGGGAAACCGAAAAGTAATCAAGATTTTTTCGATGAGCTCATTCACAGTTAATTTGCGTCGAGACACGGTCTCTCAAATACGTAAGTTTTATTATTACGTTAAAGCTATGATTATAAATTTTATTTTTCGATTAAAATTTTCTTTTTTACCAAGGGGGAAAGATCTCAACGCCAGCAATAGAAGATGCACACTTACGTCATTGTATGCTATTTGTATTCGATCAAGAAATCAAGCCGTGACAAACGTGACCGATATCTAAGGCAGATTGTGAAACTAAACAAGTGCCGTAGGTGGTTTAAAAAGTTAAAAAATGGAAATAGGAATCTTAAAGATGTCGCGCGAAAAGGATGATCCAAAATATTAGATGACGATATCTTCAAAGCGAAGGTGGATTCAGATCTTCGTCAAACAATTGCGAAATTATCATTGAAGATTGGCTGTCCACGGTCTACAATTCAGAATCACTTTCGTCACATAAGAAAATTGTCCAGGCAAGGAATGTGGGTTTATCCTGAATTAACAGAGACAGTGCTAGATTAGTGGCGTACGATTTGCGCGTTTCTTTTGTCGCCATATGAAACTGATTCCTTTTTGCGGCAACTTGTAACAGGAGGTGAGAAGCGGGTTCGATACAATAATCCTGTACGAAAAAAACAATTGTTTTCTTCCAAAAAAGTACCTGTTCCGATCCCTGGACCATCATTAACAATAATGAAGGTCCTTGTTTGTGCGTGGTGAGATTTTTCTGGAATTATAGTGTATGAATTGCTTGAACTTGGTCAAAGCGTTACAGTGATAGTGTATTGTGAATAATTCGAGCGAATGAAACAAGAGTTCATAAAAATGACCTGAACAAGAAAAGGATCCTACAACGCCATAATGCGATGACTTACACTGCAAAAATTACACAGGAGAAAGTAAAGGAGCTTGGATTAGAATTTTTAATTCATTTGCCTTATTCACCGGATCTCGCGCTATAGGACCTTTTCAGATCGTTAGAGTATACATTAAGATGTAAAAAAGTTAACAATGTTGTAGAAGTGAAAACGCATTTGGAAAAGTTTTTCAATGAAAAATCGAAGGACTTTTTTTAAAAAGGGATTTAAATTGCCTTTACACTGGCAAAAAGTGTTAGAAAATTACGGAAATTACTTTGTTGATTAGTGTTTAAGATGTTTTTTTTATAAATAAATGCTTTTCACCAGCAAAAATACTTTTGATTACTTTTCGGTCTCCCTAATACTTCGATATATATCTGCAGTAAATAAAACGTGAGACGATGATTAATGGTTACCTGGGAGGAGAGTAAAATTGCCCGTAGATACGAGAACGCATTGGCTACCTGTCCTTCCGTGGGTCCAGCCAGTACCAATACATACGTAACGCCCAGGAGGGGTATTAGTACCAGCAAAGCCTTGCTTGCCTTTCTGTACTGCTGTGTCTCTACGTTATTTGCCGACCACAGCTTCGTGATTAGTACCTGCAAAAAAAATGTGGCATCCGTATGAAAATCCAAAATATAACTTTTTATATGTAAGGTGAGACACATAACGCGATTAGCATAATTTATTCTGTATTTGTGAGCATATTGGTATTTTTATCTCTGGTGTAACATAGGTTTAAAGAGAGCTTTAAGATGATTGTAAAAAATGATACGACGACTCGCTTTTTTCTGAGTTTCCAACACTGCTTTTAATGTTTTATAGGTAAGTCTCCAATTTTTTTATACTAATATTCAGCGAATATTGAAATAAATTCGGCATCAAGACAAGCACTTTTATCGAATAAAAGTATTCTAGTTAAAAGAATTTTGTATCTTAGTTTATATTGTTGAACGAGTTAATTATGTGTCCCATAGTGTTTTCAATTTCTCTCAAAAACGGCTCTAACGATTTTGTTAAAATTTGATTAGATGTCATTTTGAAAGAAATAATGCGACCTAGCTACGTTTCGATATTAAGAAAATTAATTTAGTGCATTGATTAAAGGGTACAGACGAGTGTATAGAATAAAGTAAACATACAATGCATTATCTTGACCCACAGTTCATATGGGCCCCTTACCATTTTTATGTCACATAACGCATTATCGGTGTAAAGTAGAATAAGCTATGAGCGTTATAGACACGCTAGGAATTATATTAGTTAAGTGTGGATTTGTAGAGTTGGTATTTTGTTAGTGAGAAAAAATTGTCAGTTTTGGCGGGGACTTCGACGTGCAACGTGTCACCAGGAAGATATGGAAGTCAATCAGATACGTATTGAAATTAATGTATGTATGTATGTATCTGTGTATGTATATTTCATAATCTTCCCCTCAGGGTTACAGTTTTCTTATATTTCGTTACTCACTATCGCCCCTTCTTTCATACCTGACCCTACACTTAGGCAAGTATATCCTACTCACAATATAACCTTACAACTATAATTTAATGCTACGACCAGTATCTGTTCTCCCTCCCACCCTTTTCAGTGCCACTTCCTCTCTCTTTCTCGGGTTTTCGTTTTCTCTCGTTTTATCTTCCTCATTGCAAGCTACCTTTCTGAATAACTCTCTTGTCTCCCTGTATCCTTCCACCGCTCTCATCCATTCCATCCACTACCTGTCTCTCCATTCCCCTTTATTTCCTTCTGGACCTCACCCACTGTCACATCCCCTTCCCCTAAATGCTCCAACGTTTCTTCCTGCGTCCCGCATATCCTGCATCTCTCCTTTCCTCCTCCCTTGTCCAGTATGCCTTCTCCCTCACCTCATTTCCCATCCTATTTCTCACTACCCTCCTCTACTTACTTACTCCGAATCTCTTTTTTAAATACTTGGGAATCCTCTTTACCTTGAGCTCCTTATACAATCAGTTATATTTCGACCCTTTTATCTTTCTCCACTTCTCCTCGCTATCCCAACACGTATTGAAATTAATTCAAAATGCGATAGGTTTGGAGATAACACAGAGCTCGAAGCTACTTAGAAAGACTTCTAATTTCTCTGATTTTGATTATTGATATCTTGCTACGCGACAAGCGACAACGAAAAGTATCTATACATAGGCGCACAGCATGCGCGGCCAACTTTGAGTTGGCTATTGAATATTAGTAAACGCTAGTATGCAAAGTTATTAAATAGAGTTTCGTTCACTGTTGCACTGTGTTTTTAATTATTTTCTCTATTACCCTTCAGAACCAAACGTGCACAGGAGAAATCCTATGTTATTTGTTATTTATTAACAGCTGTAAGGCAGTCGGTTAAAAAACGAACTTACTTCAGACTGTGTTGATAATACATGTTTTAGAAAAGCAATGGCGAATAAAGTATTCAATTTTCTTTTAAAGGCATTTAAAGAGACCTGAAAACATTATGGAAGATACGGCAATATTTAGTTGAATTTTCTTTTACACATATTGCATGTACAAATTCGTATCGAGCACAAACAGCTATAAAAATCAAGAAAGAAGAAAATAAAAGTTTCCCGGAATGAACAAACGTATATTTTATTTCGTATGATGAATTCCTTTATAATGAGTATATTAAAAACATTAAAAACAATGTCATTCATTTTAGCGACGTCGTGCGACAATTTTGACGATTCCAACGACGAATACGGAATTTTATACGGCAATGAGCTAAATCTTATTGTTAAAATATATTCACCCCAAAAGGTAAGGCAAAGACTCACGCCGTTCCACAACGCGACACGAGCTGTTGTTTCTACAGTTCCAATGATACCGACGAAACTAACCGTATGAAAATAAATGCTTCCCATTATTGTTACAAAGGTGTATTTATTTTATAAACGATCCATTATATCAGTTTATTCCTGTGTTTGATGTTAAACACTGTAACCCAGCCGTTACATTGCTACCACATTCTACTTGAGCAAGCGCATTCGTAACAACAGAATAGATAATTCGTTCGCTCAGCCATGGGCGACACTAATCGTAGCAGACAGGTATGACGATCGACGTACCTAACTGAATCATTAATTTGTTCCATGTTCTCGGAAGGGCAGCAAGGAGAAGCTGGATTACAACCGTGGAGGTGCCAGGCGGCAGGGACCGGCTGAACCTCATTTAGTGACTCTACGATCGACATGCGCGCGATTTACAAGCTGCACAGAAACTTATAATCGTCTTCAGTGCGAGACTTATTGATATAATCAGTTGTATTGTTCATAGAAAGAGGCGAATTAGTTAGGGAACCTAATATAAGTTGCTAGTATAAGGAGATGGAAAAAAAGGATATTACTTTTAAAAATTGAAAAAAAGTCTTTCAAAAAGAAAATTTTACATCTAAGTTGTTTCGTATAACTTTGTAAGACCAATTGCTTTGTCAATTATTGAAACACAAAATACTTTTCGACCGTGCGAAGTTTTACTCAAATACAAAAGTTTTTTTTTAAGGACATTCTTTCAGTTTTTAAAGCTACCACCACCCCCTCTTTGCTATTTCCTTATACGTATACTGGCAATAACTTATATTAAGTTCCGTGATATTACATTCGCCTGTTTCTATGAACAATGCAAACTGAATATATCAATATGTATCACACTGACCATGATTATAAGTTTTTGCGCAGTTCGTAAATCGCGCGCATATCGATCGTAGAGTTGATAAATCAGGTCCAACCAGTTCCTGCCGCTTGGTATTTCTACATTAATATTCCACCTTCTCCTTACTCCCTTTTACGGATCGAGGAACAAATTAATGATTCAGTGTATACGTGTGCCTATCGTCACTCTGACTGCTGACGATCAGTGAGGAGGGACGTTAGGAACAGTGATCTGAACGGTCTGAGGCAGTTAATGTGGGGGCCGTGAACAAATCTATTTTATTGCACTGCAGGGTGGATTTCTCTTCTACGACCATAGAAGGCAGCATCCTCGTCGGAATCGGGACAAGTAAAATACACAAAATTTTGCGCTCGTAAGCCCTTTAGGCTTATGACAGCGATTCACGAGTTACCTCGAGAACCACTGCGTTTAGAATCACTGTTTGATATTCGGCAATCCTTTGTCTATAAAGTTAATTTCATTCATGTATCTCTTCTTTTTGCTATTTTTTTCTGATATTCGTCATTAAATTAATTTTCAATTTTAATAAAACCTTATATATGACACGCAATTACTGCCGTAACCCGAGTATACTCGGTCGTTACGTTTTATTGTTTGTTGTATACTCTTTTATACTTTTACAATAAATCCAATTATATTAATAAACGGTGCCCGCCTATTTGTGCCCTCTACTAACTCCCATTCGCTTCCTTTCATGTTATTTCACATGTACTAGTTAGAAATACACAATAAGATAACCTTGAAATTTCTCTTCACAAAGTAAAATAATTCGTAACCTTCTTTCAAGTGCTGCCACTGCTTTATAAAGAAAATTCCCTTAAGGACAAAGAACGGCTACAACACTAACCTCGTAATTGAGAAGAAATAAAATTATAATTGAAAATTACAATAAATAATGTAATGACTAGTGTGCAAAGCAGAAATTGTGCTGCTAAAATATCCTATAGATTTTATATTTATCCATGAGACTTTACGAGTAACTTTTTACATAACCGCACTTCAGCTTTCTTTCTATCTTTCGAAATCGCCATGTGCGTTTTTTTTCCCTTTTACGTGGAGGAAATCTTTATAGACTCCCCGGCTCCCTAGGGAGAGGTACCCTACGGTTGCCATCCTATGCGCTGATGGGGGAGCATCAGGCCCTACAAGAAACACATCACGGTGTCCCCGCCGCACTGTATGCTCGCCAAGCCATCTTATCGGTCTTTGTTCCGATCAGTGCAGAATTGATTTCGATTTATTCCGATGAAACAATGTTTTAGGATTAAATTTGGCAACCACGCCTTCGTCAGGGCATTTACACTTGCGTTATTATGTCTCTGCTCGTGTTTTACTTATCATTACACACAAGAATATAGTCAGTGGGGAAAAAGTGAAAGAATGAAATGAGTAGTA
The DNA here is from genome assembly GCA_038496175.1 of Ampulex compressa. Lineage (NCBI taxonomy): Eukaryota > Metazoa > Arthropoda > Insecta > Hymenoptera > Ampulicidae > Ampulex > Ampulex compressa. The sequence continues at coordinate 137,299 of JBCFXI010000326.1, read as the reverse complement.
CACGTAATACGTATGAAACCTCAATGCTGTGTACATATACGTATACGTGTACTTTTTCATTAAGTCTTCATAACATTGCTAATGCATTAAAGGTGAACATAAACAACTTTACTTAATAATATCATAGATAAAATAACAGTAAAAACAAAAGTCCTTTGCATGAAATCATAATGTAATAAATTTTCATAAAAGGCCACACACATTTATAACGTTTTTATTATATTGCAGCCGAAATTGTAAGTTTGTGAGTAATAAATGGCAGAATGTATCTCGCACAAAAAAGTAACTAATGCCGTCAAGATGTAAAACGTGTACATTTATTAGGTGAGTGCACAAGTTCGTGCGGAGTTTCAATAAATGGAGTTATGAGAAACTCTACATGAATTTTTGCACTCACCCACTACATGGATATGCATGTATATATAGATCATACGAGCATGTGAGATGAAAAGATGAGAAAAGATTTTTGCTTCTGTTGATATCGCGTAGTGAGGTAGTTGTGCCCCGTTTAATTCTTAAATTTACCACTCTAGATCTACTACTTAGATTTTTACACAATCGTTATTTATTGCAGCGGCCTATCGCGCTTCCTTGCATATTTTATGCGCTTAGTTCCGCTTTTCTAAGCGACGATCGATCAGTGTCACTGATGTTATTGATGAAGAATATTGCATGTTGCACGGTTTTATAACGTTTCAAAGTTATAACTAGATTGATATTAGATCATATTGATTTAATCTTCACAGATTTTTATATTTCTATTTATTGCATCAGAATAATTTAACCATTAGTAAGTTTCGATGAGATTAGGGTGTATACAATATTTTATCATGATTTATAGTAGTAATAAATGTATTGAGATCATTTTTATTTACGGAAAGCATAAATGTAATGCAACGTCAGCACTACATTGTTAAATATATCGATTTACCCTTTATCTATTACATTGTCTTTGTATACAATTTTGAACTACTTTTGTATGTCAATGTACTTCATTTAAATAGATTCTAGTTTTGATATTTATGAATAATTACTGAATTGCGTACACAATGTATATCTGTATCGGGAATGTAATTTTGTGGGATAAGAAGCTTCGCGGAAGGTTAAAGCGTAATGAGATATACGAGATAATCATATATATATATATGATACAGAATGATATATATAATACCACATCGTTAAGTCGTTAGATATGATATACTGTTTCTCGGCAAAAGGACAACTCACACGCAGACCCTTTCATTTGTTCCATGACGCCTCAAGGGGGGCAAGGAGAAGCTGGAATACGACTGTGGAGGTGCCAAGCGTCAGGAACAGGCTGGACTAAGTTTATTCACTGTACGATGGATATGCGCGCGATTTACGAACTGCGCAGAAACTTATAATTATGTTCGGTGTAATACATATCGATATGTTTAGTTGCATTGTTCATAGAAACAGGCGAATATAATATTATGAAAGCGAATATAATCTGTTGCCGGTATGAGATGGAAAGGGAATGTGTTAGATTTAAAAATTGAAAAAATGTCCTTTAAGAAGAAACTTTTGCATCAGAATGATTACATGTAACGATTTCGTAACATTAATTGCTTGACCAATTGTTCTAATGTCAAATAAATTGTAGTTCAGTCAAAAACCGTGCCATAACCGTGCCATTATAGCTCTGAAAAGAAACAATTAAGAATCAGTCCTCGCACAAGTATTTGATTTATTTCTTTGAACCGATAAATGTTACGAAATCGTTATCTGTAATAATTCTGATGCAAAAGTTATCTTGAAGGATATTTTTCCAATTTTAATAATAATAATATTTTCAATCTTAATCTGTGATAATTCTGATGCAAAAGTCTTGAAGGACATTTTTCCAATTTTAAAAGATATTTCGTTATTTTCCCGCTTTCTTGGATTAGCAATAAGTTATATTAGGCTGCATAATGTTGTATTTCCACGTTTCTATGAATAATAGAATTAATATGGCAATGTGTATTGTAACAACCATAATTATACATTCCTGCGTAGTTTGTAAATAGAGCGCGTGTCGATCACAAAGTCTATAAACCTGGACCAATTGGCCCCAGCCTCCCGACACCGCCACGGTCGCATTCCAGCTTCTCCTTGCCCCTCTTCAGGGATCACGGAACAAATTAATGGGTCCGTCCGTACTGCTAAACTTTTATTTTCAAAGAGCGGTTGTAATATTCTTTATATCTCTGTTTTGAGATTCTTATAGATCCTTTGTACGATTGAAGAAAATGTGAACCTTTTTTTGACGGTATTTCCTTTAAACTGCCATTTTTTTCACTGTGGCGATTATTGATCAAAAGGTGAGTAATAATTCTTTCTCCAAATTCTGAAATTTTAATTAGGGATTTTCCCGTCATTTTAAGCGATGCGGATGAGTTATTCCTATCTCAGGTAAACGTCACGCCGTAAAATCTCTTGCATACTATGTTTATTATTTATACATTGTTACTCGGGCCCAGAGTGCCAGAGACGCCTGGAATTTGTCAGTCAGGAATTTCACGAAATCGGGGGCGCCAGCGATACAAGTAGACAGCACCGCTCCGCTTCATGAAGCGTAGCATGAATTTGGACGCTGCCTTGCAGAGAAAAGCATGAAGATCGATATCGGCGTCAATATGTTAATTAATATGTCCCCTTTTACATTTCAGAGGAAAAGTTGGTGAATACTTTTAATATCGTACACATCTTCTTTTATTCTCGAGAACGCATTGTCAGCCGATCCTCAGAAATCACAGTAATCAGTGCATGATTCTTACTTTACATGGATATAATTTGTGACGTTTATGAGACAGGTGACACCGTTTTCTAGGTACACAGCTTGCCTTTGAAGTTTGCCGAACAAAAGGAACGGCTAACAAAGGGGTTCACAGATAAAAGAACTGACTAAGTCCGAGGTGTGGTAAGCGAAACATTTAAAAGATCACCCTAAACCGTAATGTCATTAACTTCTTTAATTTGAATTTTTTTTGTCTAAACTTTTTGTTTGACATATTAATGAGATTTTGCCGATCAAAATGAGGCCAAACATGATATAACTACTACCACATTTATTTATTTAATTTTTATTTGGTAATTGATTTTTGTTCAGGAGTTTAATAATTTTTTGTGTCAATCGGAAGAGTGGAAATGCGGAGTGGATAAGATAAATGCGTGAAAGTAAGGGAACATTCCCGTGACTTACAAAAACGGGCTTTAATTAGACGACTAATACCTGTCTATACCGAAAAGTCGCTTACATCGCACTGCTGCTCTTTTGTTGTCGAGCTGGTTCGAAAAATTTGAAAATTCTCGCCTCGTGGACTTCCAGTGGAGCGCGAGGATAATACGGCGGATGTTCCGCACCAATTGCGGCATGACGGTGCCGAAGGATCTGTTTTATCTCTCTCCATTAGATTTAAAGGCTCGACCATGCGATGTTTACTACACCAGAGAATAAAACCAGGGACAGTTGAGCACATTTGGAAAAATTTAAGCCTTGATGATTCCTTTTAAATCTCTGACAATTTTATTATCTTTTCAATAAAATTACGAGCGTGGCTTATTTGGAAATTACATAAAATATTGATATATTAGATGTGCAACTTTGATTCCACCGTTTTCTTATAGATGGCTTTAGCAATAAATAGTGGTAAAAATAAATAGATCATAGATGTCATGCAATAAACTCGGATATCTGTCAACATAATCCCATAGAAACAATGGTCGATTTGTGTCTGCGTCATAAACTTATTCTCAATTGAAAATGTCAATTTGCGAGCCAAATTCTCGTAATTTGTGGAAGGTTTTAATTTCCTGCCTCAATATAAAGAAATCTGCGGTTGATGAAAGAAAGTGTTATGAGCAGTTTCAATGCTTCAAGACCGGTGATTTTTACGTCGAAGATCGACATAGCGGTGGAAGAGAAAAGGTTCTCGAAGATGCAGAATTGGAGGCATTGCTTTATGTACACTCGTGTCAAGGTCAAAAAGAATTGGCACGATTATTGCAAGTGAGTCATCAAGCAATTTCAAAACGACTCAAAAACATGGGAATGATTCGGGAGCAAAGAAATTGCGTGCTATACGAGTAGAAACCGAGGGATGAACGGTTGTTTGCTTGTGAAGGGCTGCTTGAAAAGCAAAGACGGAAGGGATTTTTGCATTGCATAGTGACTGCGGGCGAAAAATGGATTCATTACCATAACCTCAAGCGTATAAAATCATGGGGATACCTCGGCCATGCATCCACGTGGATGCGCAAGCTGAATATTCAAAGCCCCAAGCTGTGTATTTGGTGGAACCAGCTCAGCATTGTGTATTACGAGCTGTTAAAACCGACTGAAACCATCACAGGCGATTGTTATCGAATGCAATTAATGCGTTTGAGCCGAGCATTACAAGATAAACGGCCACGATGCAAGACGCACGATAAAATAATTTGCAGCATGAAAATGCTTGGCGCCATGTTGTAAAAGTGGTCATTACATACTTGGAAACGTTAAAATGGGAATACCTGCCGTATTCTTCAGGCATTGCATCCTCTGACTATCATTTGTTTCGATCAATGGCATACGGTGTGGCTGACCAGCACTTCCCATTTTACGATGAAGTAAAAAATTGGCTCGATTTGTGGATAGCTTCAAAAAATGTCTTGTTTTATTAATGTGGGATTCGTATGCTGCGCGAAAGATGGGCGAAAGTAGTGGCCAATAATGGACAATATTATTAACGATAAAGGTATAACCAATTCTTTACAATAAAACCTTGAATTCCGAGAAAAAAGCGGCGGAAGAAAAATTTCACTCCTACTACATCGTTGGACATGTTGAAATTTAAATTGTTTCCATAATTTCCACTGAATGCATAAGCCGCGCTATGTTATTCATAGTATAGAAGATACTGTTTGAGTATCATTTATGAGGAAGTAGACACCATTTGACTGATGATATAGAAGCATAAACCTATATCGCCTATTCACATGTTGGCGGAATCTTTGACAAAAAATCAGATGCTTGTAGCGGAGGCGTAAAATTACATTCCTATTGAATAAATATATCATAAAATATTGCAGTTCAACCAATTTTACGGAGAATTATAATATATTCAAAATACTGTCCTATTATTATTTCAAGTCTAACATCCCATTTATCCAATTTAATCCGAGCGATATTAAAATAAAATCAGTTGTAGAATAAGTATTAAATAAGTCAATGTAGTATTAATAAGTCTCATCTTGATCTGAGAAATATATTAAACAACATTTCCGATAAAAGAAGTTAAACTAAGAAAGTAATATCCTTGAATAAAGAACCGTCTAGCCGTGCTTATCCCAAAAGAGCCACGCCGTGTACTGCATTGTGTGCCGCATTGCACGTTTCCCTGGCTTCGAGGAAAATATCTTAGGTGTAAAATGGAAATAGAATAGACATAGAAACAGCATAGTGCCATTTACGAGGAAGCTCAAAAGTGTCAATTATGGTACTTTTACTGTATTTCAGCAATTTCTGTACAAGCCGCAGTCGAATATTCATCAGGAACAAGACACTGTTTAAACAACATTTATAAGAAAGAAGACACTATTGGAGGTACAACGTACAATTAGAATCAGCTAAGAAAACTGGTGAAAGGTATACGGTGCTAATTGGCGGGGCAAAAAGTGCACAGCTTTCGTCACACATATTTTCGATCCAAGGATATTATCCGCTAAACGGTCATGTACATTAATTCAACCGCACATACAAAAGCAATGAAGCAGAGGTGTCGAGACTAAGCAAGAGAGTGTAAAGTCAGCGACGAGTCTCAAAGCATTGACATATACATATTTTCAATCGTGATATACGGAAACAGTAAATTGTGGGGTTTGGTAGATCCCTTGTAAACATAGGGCTCCTACCTCTTTGAAATTCGTGACGTCAACAGCCTGGATGTGGCAAGTGGAGGTGTCAAAGATGGGGACAGACGTGCCTAGCAAGAGGCTCTGCTTTGCTCCTTTGTATCGTCGTATCGGTTTTCTTAGCTGGTTCTAATAGTACATGCATAAGCCTACGCCGTCCATTCACGTGTAGGTGATGTTTACATTTCATAGAAAACTAGATGCTTGTAGCTAAGGCATGAGATTATGTATCTACCAAAAAATATTATATATTGTAGTTCACCAAAATTTATGGGAAATTAAAAAAATTTTTTCGAATTCTCCTTGTTTCGAATTTTTTCATTTTATATTATATTTAGACAAAATTATTTTCTGGGCGCGTCAATGGCATATGATGACGGTGATTTATGCAGAAATGTTTTACCGCAGACTGGACTTATTCTATCATAAAGCGCTCAGTGTGTAAACGTGTACATATCTTGCTAATACGGACCAGACTTTTAATTATTCAAGATTTGTTCCCATAATTTTGTATTACTTTATACATCTACGATTTATATAATTATGTATTAAAACTATTTTCCTATGATCATTATCTCAAATGTAACTGTATCTGCTGTTACGTACACCGGCCCTACGCTTATGGAAAAGGGAAATCGAGAAACAAACCAGAGCGAAATCTAACATCTACATGCCTCTTGCCCAAATGTTAGTTCTGCGATAGTAAGAGGGAAAAACTCAAGCATCTTTCGACACCCCAATAAACAGAAAATTAGAGGAACCAAGCGCCGAAAAGGCTACACCAATAAAATTGCATCTTAATAGCAGAAGACGACGAGAGGCTCCTAGAATCCTCAAAGGCTTCTATTCATTGTCGACGTCTAGGACTCTAGGACCCTCAGACAAACAAAAACCTAACGCACATGCCACAAACGCACGTGTAGGATCTCGTCCTAGCCTCGGAATTTTTACGCTAAGGAGGGGTAGAATTTAGACAATATATATACATCGGTGCTTTTGGGCACAACCAGCACTACTATTCGAGTTTCAGTTACAGTCTCGATCTCTCTGCGCTTAAGTTTTAACCAGTAAGATTCGATCATTTCTATAAATATTCTTAATCAAGTTTTTCTCCATCCAGTAGTGGACATCACAATATTTGTAAACTACCTGAGGCGCATTAATTTTGCGTATCGATAGTTTGATAATATCGTAGGGACACTGAAGCTCAAGATTCTCTTGAACGTTCTGAGGTGCATTCATTTTGCATATCGGTGTTCTGAAGAATCCCAGTGATAAAGAATTTTGAGACATCCTGACTGATCTGAGGCGCATTTATTTTGCGATCAAAATCTCCAAATTATCTGAAATTCCCAATCAGCATCCCCGGTCTTTTAATCGGGACTTAGATGGAGGACCCAAGACGCATTCATTTGCCTATTGGAAAATCGTCTAGAACCACGAATTGTCCTGATCTAGAATCGGCAGACCCCAAGCGATCGATCGGTTTGATAAGTAAACAGTCTAAACGTAAACTTCGCGGTGGACAGGAACTCGAATTTGAGCCTTTCAACTTGAATTTGAAAAGCTAATAAAAGTCTTTATTGCAAAAGACGGTTTCGTTGTTATCCTTCTACTACCTCAAAAATTCGCCCAAGATCATTAGTCAATTTGTCTCATCCCAGGGGAGAGTCGCGTAGACACGCTTGACCCGAAATCGTAAATTTCTTTATTTTAAAATTATGTTAAAAATCGGTTAAAACAAATAGATCGTGACACTGTTAAATGCATCACGCTAAATGTAATGCATGTTTCTTATGTAAGTTGGAGGATAATAAAATGAAACGAGTTGCAAAATAAGTATTAAATATACAAATGTGGCGTAATTATGTCGTGTTTACTCTCTTATTTATTGGAAAAATCTCACCAATATGCTAAAAAAAAACATTTTAGATGAAAAACGTTAAATAAAAAAAGTTATATTCAAATAGGTTGATGGTCTCGTTGCGCAAAAAGTATCATCATGTAATACGTAATTTATTTAAGACATCGCAACTTTGTAGGTCGAGTTTGGAATCCTTATCAATGCTACTAAAATAAAAATTAAATACTTTATATATGTATAAATTATACATGAAAACATATAAAATATAAATATTTTATATTTTATATGTTTATATTATATGTTATATGACAATTTTTATATAATTATATATCAATAAAACATAAATTAATCACGTCATATAAAAGTTAATAAGCAAATCGGTACAAAATAAATGAAAGTAAAATAACATGAAATAATGAAATTATAATAATAAACACTTAAAATAAGTAGGACGTAAATGTAATTAGAAACGGTCAATATATGTAAAAAAGAAAAACTTACGTAAATATAACAAAATGAAATTAAGAGATAAAAATTAACGAATTATCCATGTTTCTTTGGAAGCGGGAAAAAGGAACATGTGGAAGCGGGTTTTGTCCTCATCGGTTAACAGTATATGTTCTGCATACTAGTTCTGAGTGTAATAGAAGTATTAGCATGACGTGAAATATAAAACATTAGACGGAATGAATTCAATTAATTTGTATTAAAAATGTTTTTATATTAAAATTAATTTGTATTAAAGATGTGTTAATGAAGGGATATTGAAGGTTTTTTTTATAGTTTTTCATAATTCTTATATAATCAGTTGGTTATATATGGAGCTCAATCTTTGTGCATCGGTTTGTGCATTAATGGTACGTTCTTTTGTTTTAATATGGATTATTTCGGAAATGCATCGTTTAATCAATTTTGATTTGTATCTAACATTCTTGTTTTGTATCGATCAACAGAGTGCTTTAATTTATCCATATGATCTGCGATTACAATTACTCTTTGATGGTTTGTGTATGATATATGTTCTTTGATCCTAGCAATTAATCTGCTTTTTGTGTCTCCTGTATCAAAACTATTAATATCATTACACTTGATGAAATGCATTACTATATTTGTGAAATCTAATGTATTGAGTATATGTTTACCTTTTCTAATAAAAATCACTAACTTGTTTATTAGTTTATATGCAACTCTAAAGTTGAAATATGCTGGTCTTTGTTTTAGTTTAGTAACAATTAGTTTGTTATAAGGTAGAATTACAAATTTTTTATTTCCTTCGTGGTTTGCAGAGAAAGATACGGCTTAATTCACTACTTATTTAGTACATTAGTAGCTAGAGACATTTTCACACAATATGGTTTGGTCGACTGAAATTCTTATTCCAATAAAACCAGTTGCAGAATTTTTGAATTCTTAAGTGAGAATTAACTGTTCGTTATTGATCAATATAGGGTGAGTTTGCTCAAGTCGTACTAGTGCTCAAATCGTACCACTTGCATTTTGAATACACTATGGTAAGAATAGCGCATACAACGGTAATCAAATATACATCTGAGTCAACCAAGTTGTTTTACGTGTTATTGTTTGTTGTAAACTCGCCTCGTTATAAATCCTCTCATCAAGTAAGTTTTTTCAATTTTCTTATCATTTTCTGCATGTTTGGTAGCTAATCTTGCAAGTAAATCATTAATAAAATTACGTTCCTTATTAAATCCGTATTAATTTTATTCAATATTAAGTTATGTTTACATTTAAATTAAACATGTGTCGTGTCTTAAAGAGTACCCCTATGAAATTCCTAAAACGTACTGGTATGACTTCAGAAAAAAATAAAACCGCAATCAAATAGTTTAGCTCCTATTCCAATAATAAACCAAAACAATGAATTCTATGGATGCTGTACCTCCTCAGTCGAAGTAACGTCAACGCAGGATAAGGAAAACATAAAAAATGTGACAAATATAAGAAACGCAATAATTAATAAAAAGAAATTGGCATTAAAAATTAAGAAGAAAAGCTATTGGTTTTGTTTCATTTGTGGAGAAGATCGGAAGGAAAATATGATTAAATGCTTGAAATGCAAATTGTAGGTGCACGATGTATGCCCTGGGGTTTAAAAAAACAAACGAATTTGTATCTGATGCTTGTACTAACTGAATATCCATGTGTCATGCAGACAGATTAGTAAAAAATACGTTTTAATTATTATTATTGCTTAATTGAATTCTTAGATACGACTGAGGAAACCGGTTGCTTTAGTCGTACCGATGTAAGTTTTTAACGATTTAGTTTATTTAACGTGAAAGCATATAGATTTTCTGATTTTGTTATAATAAAGCAACAATATTAATACAAGTTTTGAATATCACATTTAATTTATATTTATTTGATAAATCCTACGTTTTATACGACTTTTTTCTTAAGTCGTAGGACTTGAGTAAACTTACTTTAATTCATGCAAGTTGTCTGAAATATTAATATCTAGGATGGTGTTGAAGTTGGTTCGTTATTGTTTAAAATTATTCGAAGTAAGAGATGAATGTGTACAAAGAATGCCGGTAGATTAAGTATTCAATGAAGTACCTTGTATGTCGGTAAATTAGCTCTTGTAGTTAAATTTCATAGTCGAAAAAAATGATAATAGAGTGAAAATGACGTGGTATATGAACGTAAATTGTCGGTTGATACTTACCCACATAATCATGAAGAGGAAGACAAGATTAGCGGCAAGGACGAGAATAGCCGGTGCCTGGTAGAACCAGTCGTAGGGGTGTGGTATCATCCATGGACAGTGTTTCCAAAGGGCAACTTCCTGCGAATCACAAGCAAGATATTCTTTACACGTATACGGTTTGGTTCTCGAGGCAATGGCGCTTTATTGTCTCCGCCTGTTTATAATAAAAAAAAAGAAATTATTAATCGTTATTCGCTATTTGTATATTCCAGGACTCTCTTTTCCTTCCGAAGGATCTAAAATATCGGGTATAAAATTGAGAGTTGTTGACATTGCACGTGCTTTCTGCTCATCGCATAATCTAGTAACTTGATACCGATTATTTCTCTTTACTTTCCAAATTTTATATGGACCGAGAAACCTTTCCTTCAGTTTGATTCTTGAGTTAAAAGATCAGTTTCTTTATGTAACCGCTTTACATTCGTTGTTATATCAGCACCATTTTAAAGTTCTCGAGCAAGTTATCGCAAATGTCCACGTTTTTCGAAAACAATTTCAGCCGCTTCTTATGTATAAGCTCTAAGTTTCTTTTATACTCGACGTGTCCCTTTTCGAACTTCAAATATCAACTCAAAAGGAAACATGTCCACACTTTGTCGATCTATTTAAACTAGGTTGTATCCTATTGAAGTATCGATATCGCTTATCGGAAAACTCAATTTACTAGTTATCTAAACAAGATTTTGCTAGTGCCGGAATTATTATTCAATTAAACTTTTGCTGTTGGCGTGTCGTAAGAAAACCGATGAAACGAAACAAAGGCGAAGAGAGTTTTTCTCCGCTATTCTCTGGTATTTACGGCTATTCTCATCTTTAATACTCACCGAGTTCCCATATTTAGGTTGTCGGTATCTTAAGTTACGTAGAAGTAGGATAGCCATGTTTACGTAGAATCTACCAAACCTCACGATTGATTGTTTCTGCCTACCGCGATTTTATCTATGTTTACGTGAATGTTTTGAGACTCATCGTTTACATAGCGTTTTCTCACTCGGTCCCGATACTTCTTGTCCAATGTCTGTGTCACGCGATCAAATTAGTGTGCGTGATCGGTACGCGTGCTTGGGTTAAAAATACATGTAAGGAGAATTGTGAGCTTTTTGTCCATGTATGTATTTATGTATGTATTTCATAACTTTCATCTCGGAGTTACAGTCTTTTACAGTCGTTAACACCTATGGCTCCTCACTCATCCATTATCCGTTACTTACTTACCCTATCTTAAATTCTATTCTTGTAATTATCTCCTATTATTATGACCGAGTGCCAGGCTTACGTTGGCACCCCTTCCCTCTTTCTCTCCGTCCTCCTTCTTTCCTCTCTCTTCCGCACTTCCGTTTCCTCTCACTTCTTCCGCCTCATTGCTCCCTTCATTTCTTACCACTTATCCCTTTTCCCTAAATCTCTCCTCCTCGGCCCCTTCTAGAATCCCATTGTCCTTACATCTTCCTTCATTTTACCCCAACTCCTTCTTGTCCTCCTCCCTGTCACATCCTCCCTCCCATAGGCACTCTCACGTTTCCTTCTCCTCTTCGCACATTGTATGCCTACTATCCTGCTTCCCAGTTTCTGTCCGACTACTAGACCTGCATTCTTTTCTCCGATTTTTTCAGGTTGCACCAACAGTACTTAATCATTCTCACGCGACATCCGTTTTGTGATGGGTATACATTATGTGTATTTTTTAGTATAATAATATAAAATTAAGTATTATATTATATTTGTTGTTAGTAAAAATTGTACTCTTTGTAGTATGAAAATATTTTTTGGATCAGTGGTTTGATTGATTTTTATATTCGCGGTTCTTATCGAGTAAAACTATAGAAATATTGGAAATTCAACCGCTACGATCAAAATTATATTCATACAAACTATTCTTTTCTGTGATAGGCCACAGATGTTTAATGTCGCAAGTGGAATATCTTCTTTAGGTATTGGCGTGAGATCATTCCTTTTTTTCAACTTCACTTTCCCCTTTTTTACTAAAATACTTGGTACCATGGAAATGTGAAAATAGTCCGGCGTGAGAATGAATAAATATTTTAAAGAGTATAAGTGCGTGCGACCAAAAGAAGAGTTTTTGGGCTATAAGGCGATGAAAGAAAAGCAATTGGAATGGAGTGCATGGTTTGAAAAATGCACGTGCCCGATGGATGTGTAAATGTGTACGAATAAGAAGGTGTGCGTGCAGAGACATTAGAAACGAAGGGCAGTTAGTTACAGACAGTCGTAGAGAGCAGAGAACAGAGAGATAAGTTACAGTCAAAGTCAAAGAGCAAAGTCAGAAATCAAAGTCAGGAACAAAGTAAAGAGCTAGAGTATATAATAAAACTATATTATAGCAATATCAAGACTGTGTCTTCACTCATCAACACAAGTCGCTGGTAAAACAAATATTTGAACCCAACTATCCCCATCAATCCCTACAGTAAGGAAGACAACAAAAATATTTCCTGCTTTTCAAGCGCTAGTTAAGTTCATCCTCGAATTCTTCTTATCATAACCCATCGAGCTATCTTAAATAATATGTCTTGTTTAAGAAAAGTTTTAGAAAACACATTGCAATGAGCGACGAGTCTACATTTCACGCCTAACCAGTGCAGTTTAAACTTTTGCACCATTCGGATAATCGCAACATATCTTGTTCATAAAAGTGATCATTTTTCTCTGTATCTGACCCTTCGATAATTCTTTACTAGCATGCTTTTGTAGCAATACTGCGACTGGATAGTAGTTTGGAACATTAATGCGAGAATATAATTTTCGAAACAAAATGTATTTTCTTCCACGGCAGCTTAAACTCAACTGTCATATTGCAGTGCCCTAAATAATACCCTAGCCACACACTTTCATATGTTCGAGGACTTAAGACATCCAAAATTCCTGTGAGCTTAGTGTATAAAATATAACATTTTCTTATCGCGGTCAATATGGCTGTCCGCCTCGAAGACTGCAGTCCTTGCAACGAGATACTAATGATAGATTATTTCTATCCCACAATACTGTCTTTACAAATAGAATTTGAAGTTAGGAAAGTTTTATATGCATACCGTATAGTTCCTAAAAGTTCTCGAGCCAATCTTTCTCTTCAATATTAGTTGCTGTGATCATATTACTTGGCATGAAAACTTTTGGTTTCTTCCAGAAATCTATCGTGTATTTCCTTATTTTCAATGTTTTCCATTATCTTTCCCTCTAGTGTCTACTATTCTCCATTGCATTTTCTCCATTGCGTTGATAACCTTTCCCGGGATTAGCTTTACCGTCTTTTAAGGGAGGAGATGCAGTTAGACGTTCAAAAAATACATTTTTTTGCATAAAATATTAGTATACTTATCCAAGAATATATAACCGGCCGGTTACATATATTCCATTCTATCGGCAATACGATCGGTATAGGTATACCGGCGTATGAAGCCATAACGATGTGCTTGTCTCTTACAATCCCGGGGGAGCGCGCAACTAGTAAATGGATGAGAAAAGGAGAGAGCGAAAGAGGAATGAGAAGACACTCCGTTCTGTAAAAGCGATAGGGAAGATTCGAGAGAAAATTTGTTCTGCGGAAGAATCGTTGGTGTGTTCTTGTGAAGATTTTTGTAAATAATCGCTGGGCGAAAAATAGAGCATCACCAGGAGTCAAACCGCCTCCACGGAAGACGGAAGTGCAACCCGTTCGCCGTAGCATAATAGGTGTACCTGCGTTAAACTGACAAGTCGTGTACGCAAACCAACATTTGGTACAGTATTCGCAATCATGAGAACATTTATATCGAAGGTTTGGCAGCCTCCTTCTTTTGTACGCGGGCTCCCGAGTTTAAGATCCGTGAAGAATATTAACAAGTTCCGTGCTACGTGTGCCATTTGTGATACACGTAGACATATATCTTAAATGTGCTGAAAACATACGTTTTATGACAAATTTTGTTGTGTAAAATATATTTCCACTCAAAGAATGCGGCATTATGCAAAATGTGGTATAAGATAAAGCACATAAATTTGTGTAATTATTATATATACAATACTTATTAATGACATGTTGACGTTTTTAAAGCACAAAAATGGCTTAAATATTCTATTTCCCTCGTTTTTTACTTAACATTTTCGGATGCAACATATTCTTTTTACTCATCAAAAATTTCGAACCGACTGACTTTTGCAGTCAAACTGACCGCAGCGCTACGTGTACCGTCAATGGTACACGGTGTGATAACTACTTTAAACAAGCTAATTACTTATAGATTCATGATGTAATGACATATTGTGTGATAATATATCAATTTTTAGTCAAAACAATAAATGGTCTAGGGATCATGTCGGGTAAAAACGGCTTGGTACGGAACGCGTCAGTAAAAAAAATCACACCTTCATTTCATAGTCGATATTTCTACTGTATATATCGCCGGTGAATACGGAGAAACAAGATTTCCATTATCTACACGTCACCACGTGGTTACCTTATTCTACTTCGCCCAATATACTCGCGTATTGAAACAAATATACCCTGTAATATAATCTTCCGTAAATTAGAGTTAATTATTAGCATTCATTAGCATAATAAATGATTTAATCGGACATCTTCCCGGGACACGAAATATCTCGCCCGTGCACGAACAAGTTAGAAAAAAGAAACGATTACAAATATGACTTGAAAATTTTTAAGTAAATGTCGAAAAACATAAGAAATTGCGGATGCGTAACGTGAATCCATATGGTGATGAATTCTAAGTGGTAAAATGTGAGTGTATCGGTCACGTCAAAAAGAGGTTTAGAAATATAAAGAAAACGTATGAAATCGGTGGAAAAGGCAAACTGACGGATGCTTTGTTAAAAAACTGACTACTTATTCCGATTTAGCTGTTCGAAGAAATGTGAAGTGCTGAGGGCATGAAGAAAAAAATAATGGCCACTTATTAACATTTGTGTTCTACGAACAAAAATTCGCATCGTAAATACCACTCAGTGGGCGAAGACAGCTCATGTAATTAGCAGGAGTGTAAAGCTATTAGAGCAAATTTTTATTTATTTGAACACCCTCCTTCACTCGATTCAACAATACAGAAATATATTTTTCTGATTTATAAATGTAATAACAGATAAAAATAATCTATAAAACTGCTAAAAATTGATGGAAGAATAAGTTACACCAGAGATGTTTGGGCGACGACGAGCAGAATACAAATGAAAGGTCGTCTGAAACATAGGTCTGAAAAACCTCGATTCGGGTTCAGAAATAGTTACAACAGCATCGTATATTGTAAATGAACGCTTCAATATAGGATATACAGTAAAACTCTATGAATGTATCTCTGTAACTCCCTCCTAAATGTTGCTGTGTTGCTTCTACGTCTATTGTATCTATGATATATCGGATCAGGGATGCCAAGCATGCGATACGGCACACAATGTGGTACACGGCGGGACTTCTTAGAAAAGGTGTCACGGCTTGGCATTTCCTAACATGATAATATGACTTTTTTGATTTGACCTTTGTAAGTCAGAATTATAAGAGAGAGAGATGGAACAAAGCAGACGGGCAAACTCAAAAGACACTTGACAGGTTGATGGTAACAATAACTTGAACTTTATTCAGAAACTATTTAACAGAAAAATGTAAGAAACAGACATTGAATTTAACCGACAGCTACTCAGCCAAACAATCGGACGTAGCCAAACATGGCGAAACGGCGTTCAATATGACTCTTTTTCGAGAACGTTTTCGATTCACGCAAACGTCGCCATCCTTGTAACACTTCTTTCGGAGCATGCTTTTACATAGCAACGACTGTTTGTAGAGATCATGAGTCTTACACCTTGTTTTTAGGTAAAATGCTTCTAAACATATTCGTGAGGTTTTGACGATAAAAATGAGATGGAACACGACATAATAACGACCATGTTTATATATTTATCATTGTGTTAAATATACATATGTATATATTTATCATTCTGTTAAATATACACTTTGCCTACCTATAGACCAGCAATATAGACTTATACTTCTACATTATCAAATCGTGTCTTGCGCACTGCAAACGTTCGAATTGTGTCTTCTGCTCGAAGATGTTGTTAAACACATTCATGCCGGGCTGACCTACCGGTGGGTCACACTTGACTATTCCATAGGGCGATGTGCATCACAGGTGGATTATTTGTTTTCAGAAAATAAGTGGTTAAAAAAAATAATGGTTTACTAGCGTTGCTTGCCTCATCTGAAGAGTACGAAGGTATTCTAAATTTTCGCATATTTGCCCTGACTCCAATGATACATTCTTCAGACGAACTTTCTTCCATATCCATTTTATTTATTATTTGTATGGACAAAAATTAAAAAAAGAAAACCGCTAACGGCCTGTGTAAAAGAAAAGATAATTCTACCTACTTTTACACTTGATGCAAGAAATATGCGCTGAGAAAACTCTATGCCAGAACTGTTGTGACCTTGCATTTAGCGCGGTCGAAGCTTCGAATGTGCAACAATGTCGAGCCTCTCCACAAACCGTAACGAGATAACGAGTTTCATCTCATAAGAAAAAAGAAAAACTTTCACCAAAAGGAAAAACTGAACCCGCCCCAGCGTGAACGTGTTAAAGACTGTCTCCTAGCTTATAAATGCTACTCAGATAGAGCCTCTTTCGTTGATATCTTGGCAGCGCTGCATATGTATTCAATAGACGCTGTGGTCGTAATTATATCGCGTTAATATGTTTAAAAAGTGTTTAATTAAAAAAAATGGAATTAAAAAAGATTATGACACTACATTTTAGACTGGTTTTCGCTTGTCCACCTCACATTTGATTTGTCTCTGTCGTTCGGGATTCGCTTTGTGCGCTGTCCACTTTGTTCGGCGGAATACTAAAGCCTGGAAAATCGTTCCTCCTACCTCATAAATGTCGCAAATAGTATCTATACTATGCGACATTTCTGGAATGCTTATTGTATTACGGAACACAGGAATAGTATTATGCAGAAATATATGGATGTGTAAAAATTATTTGAGAGAGAATAAGAAAATATTTTAGAGAGTATAAATGTATAAAGAAACGGTGCTTGAGATATGATGCGGCAAAAGAAAAATTATTGAGAAGGAGAGCGTGATTTAGTTTTGTGTGACGCATGGTTTTGAAGAATGTACGTGGACGATAGTTGTGAAAATATACACGAATGACAAGGGGTTACACGCAGTGATCTTAGAAAATAAAGGAGTACCCCTGAAAGACGGTAAAGGGTCAATGAGTACAGAGTTAGAGTAGAGGATGGAGAGTAACGGAGTAGAGAGTCAAAATCAAAGAGCAAATGTGACGAGTGCAGAGTCGTAGAGTAAAGAGTCAAAATAAAGAGATGAACTGTAGAAGCAGAATACAAGGAGTGGACGTCAAAGTACCAGAGTAGATGTAAATTTTCTGTACGCTATTAATAATAATAAAGTGCATTTATGTATCAATATATCAGTATATCAGTATTTTTCACAAATCTTATACACCTTACAAGTAACTTAACAGACGTTAAACTTGCAGCCTGATCTCAAAGTATCAAATACTAGTTACAAACCGCTCTTCTGTCTACTCCATAAATAATGTAATAAATGTGACAACGGTTATTGCTCAGGACGTACTATGTTGCTCCAAATTTGAATTTCATCTCCGTTGCCACCATGTCTGAGACCAATTACGGCTTAACTCCTTTCGAGTTTGCCGTTGCGTCTGTCTTAGCATACTCCTCTCGCGGTGTATTCTTAGATTCAACCTTGCGGTAGAGTACAGATAGGTGTACCAGTGGATCGAATTGTAAATTAAACAAAGAAAAAACTTTTTTTTATTGAGCCCTATGCGTACAATTTATTTGCAATTTTTGAGATATATACGTTCCCCGGAAGGCCAAATATTAAGAGATTGGCAACATACTCAGTTCTGTAAGTAAATACAATTTTGTCAGTGTTG
The DNA here is from genome assembly GCA_038496175.1 of Ampulex compressa. Classification (NCBI taxonomy): domain Eukaryota; kingdom Metazoa; phylum Arthropoda; class Insecta; order Hymenoptera; family Ampulicidae; genus Ampulex; species Ampulex compressa. Next base: position 118,872 of record JBCFXI010000326.1, on the reverse strand, counting down.
GATGAAAGTTTAAATTCTTGCACTGAAGTGTACCTGTCACTCAAACCCTTGTCTTCCATTCTTTTTCTTCCTCGAACGCATCGACTGAGGATGAAAAAAGTGCTTATACACACCTCATCCTCTATAAGAGTGTTAGAACGAAAACACTTGAAAACTTAGACATACATAATCTATAATGATCATTTTAAATCGATAGGTTATTTATGTTGCATTTTAATTCTACTATGCTATATTTTCTACATATGCGTTCCTTACATAACTTATATCTCCTTTATGCTACAATAGTGTGAAACGGATCGCGGACGATGGTTGAAACGTTGCATTCCTTTTGTGCACTAAAAGGCTCTTACTCTGAATGTTAATATAAGCATATAGAGACATTGTTTCCTTTTATACATTTTCTAGATCAATCTCCATTTCCTTTCAAATTGTGCTACTCTTGCTTGCATTTTGTATCTGCCGTTGTTTCGCGTGCGTATGTTAGTAAAAAGTTTTTGTCAAAGAAATTGATCAATGACCCTACATCATTTTTTTTTACCAGAAGTAAAACGTTCTATTAAATGAAATTGTATTATAACACTTTAGATTAAATACAAAATCTGATAACATGTATCGTTTCTCACGCAGAATAAAATTAACTGTAAATTTATAGTTAAAAAATTTCAAATCTTATTGAATGGTGTATTAGAATACATATAAAATAGATGTTAAATAGTAATTACTATTTTATTGTATTTATTCGTATATAATTATATATTGCGCATAAACGTTTTTATATAAGTATTATATGTATATGTTTGTATTACATATAGTAAAATTTTGAAATATTGAAAAGTTTTTGAGAAACAATTTTGTAGAAAAACTTGATATGTAAAACGTTGAATTTGAGGTGTAATACTCGTATGAAATATAAGGGAACAAAATGTAAAGCGAGTTCTATGAAGTAAAAACAAAACACGTATTTATACCTACTTGATTAGCTTGACTCATGATGTTCTGATCTAGGGACTTGGCAATGCCCCAAATGGCTATCACCAGGAGAGGTACACCTGAAAAACAATCAACAGTTAATGAATTAAATCGATCTATAAAATTGTGCGAATATTGAAATCTTACCCCAGCCGATGACCAAGCAGAGTCTCAGCTTGATATTGTCCCCAGTAAACGTTTTGACAACTAATAGATACAGATATAAGCCTGCAACAATAAAGTGGGAAACATTCACAATCATACTCGTACATAAGTTAATACAGTGTCTCAGAGATTTTACCGCGTATAAAGTAAAAGAAAGGAATTTGATTGTTATACCGATAATGAAAGTTTTATCTAAATTACATATAATTCTGTAGTATTTGGAAAAGTTTTATTTGAACTTTTTCGTAATACTTGCAAATTGCAGAGAAAACATAACAGTTTTATGGTGTGGAGAGAACATGTAACGGTTTGTGGAATGAATGTGTTCAAAAGCTGTACATTTTTGAAATTTGATAATCTCGATGTACATTGTATACTACATTAAAAAGGTCATGATATTATACGATGATATTATTACGACGACAAAGCAACGTTATAAGTATTTACACAGTCAGTGCGTACATTCATCGTCGTGTAAATGTTCTCTTTTCATCCTATTCACTGCAGATTATAAATTTGATTCTGTTTTTTGCGTGTACACATTTCCTGCGTTGCTGGCTGTATTCGGGTGATTATTGAATTTATTTTGTTTAAATTCTACCCAAAATTTAACCGTGGCATAACTCAAATATAATTAAGTTACCCACAGCAGTTATTACACATCTATTTTTACGTTTATAATACAATGTATTGAGAGAAATTCAGCACCTCCATTCGTTGATGTCGTATTAATCGGTTCCGTTACTTACTGTATATTCATATATTTATTTGTACATTTATAATGTGTACTAAACCCAGTTGGTGATTCTAGTCAGAAAGAGGAGATAAAAACTTGTTTTCCCGGGAGACAAATATGGGCATTCGTCGTATGTTTGGTAACACAAAACAGTTAATTCTTTGAGTTTTACGGACATATATACGAGGTGTGATCAAAAAGTAAGGTGACTTTTTATTTTTAGAGAAAAAAATATATTTATTTATCAATATTTACGTTGTCCCCTTCAAAGTAATCCCCCTCAAATATAATACATTTGTGCCAGCGCTTTTTCCATTTCTCGAAGCACTTCCGATAAGTACTTTTTGGTATAGCCTTGAGCTCTTCCAGCGATGCAGTCTTTATCTCCTCAATCGTTGCAAATCTCTGTTCTTTCATTGGTCTTTTCAGTTTTGGGGACAGAAAAAAATCACAGAGTGCCAAACCCGGTGAATATGATGGCTGAGGCATGATTGTGGTGTTGTTTTTGGCCAAGAAATCATTTACAAGCAACGATGTGTGAGCAGGTGCGTTATCATGATGCAAGATCCATGAATTGTTTTTCCACAATCCGGGGCGATTTTTTCGTATTGCTTCACGCAAACGCCGTATAACTTCAAGGTAATACTCCTTATTAACCGTACGACCTTGTGGTAATAATGTCTGATGCACTAGACCATGATAATCGAAGATTATCAGAAAACAGTTAGCAAACCCTTGACATTTGATCGATCGTTATAAACATCTTCTCGGCTTTCTTGGAAGAGCTTGTACCACTTATACACATTTTTTTTTACTCAGAGTACATCCACCGTATGCCAGTGTCAACGTTTGAAGTTTTTGGAGCACCTAATTCCATCTTTTATACAAAATTTGATGCAAATTCTTTGTTCGATTTTTTTCGACAGTAAAAAATCGCCGAACACGCAAAACACGTCCAAGTTTAATACCCCCCGCAGACAAACAAAAGATGATATATAGCTGAAACTGTGGACATATGTTCGGAACGAGTATACCAACGTAAGAAAAAAAATAGAAAACGGAAATCGAGTATAGATATCCCGTAAAATTCAAAAAGTTACCTTACTTTTTGATCACACCTCGTGTGTGTTCGGCGAAAGTCCGTGTGTTGTGAATATAACGTATTCTATAGGCAAATATTATCGGCGTCGACTGTACACTAATATGTACGTTTAGCAATTGTATTTATTTTGAATTCCCAAAATAAGTAAAAATAATGCGACACGCGAAAAAGTTTTTCATCTAGAGTGATAGTTTTAATCGCAAACACTCAAAGGGCTCCTCGACTTTTTTTGACTTTGATCAGGTCGAAGTTGCCTTTGTCTTAGTGCGTATCAGATCGAATAAAATAACAAACAAGTATTCTCCACGTCAAATGTGTCGTTAGTTGGAGCAGTGTAGAAGCAAAAAGTTGAATGATTCTTGTTCAAGAAAGATTCACACTTTCTCCATTGCTGCTTGGCAGTTTCAGATGCTAACACCTTTCAAAGCGTCGTGCTCAAATCGCTTGTTGCACTCTCGTGGACTCGTGATTCATTGTCCGGTTAGTAACCGTTCTTAGGACACGTTTTAACTAAACGACTCTTAGATCTCAGTGTATAAGGACGTAATCTTTTTTGTCTCATTGTATATTCTCAAGTGATTCGTCAATGTATCTGTCATTTTCCGTGTCATTGTGAAGCACTTTGTGTAAGCACTTTTCATGAATAAAGTTTATGAACAAATAAAAATTAATGTAAAATAATGTACTACTTTACATTTCTCTAATTAGTATATTAGTATGAAAATGTATTACAATTATTATTGTAAATTGCAATAACTATTCATTTTTTAAATGTAATCAAGAGAATCGTCAAGGAAATTAGACGGCAGAATAAGTATTATGTAAATAAATATAGTTGTCATTAAATCATGTTTAATGTCATTTTGATCGATAACGTTTTGTAATACATTAAACAAAGTTGCAGATAAAAAAGTAGAGTTAAGAATGTTATGTCGCTGCTTTTAAAAACTGTCAGGCCGTACATCTTTGTTAAGAACGGTGCGTTGTATATCGGTTATGTATCATACATACGTCACATGCTTGACTGGCCGTGGGGAAGATAATATAGGTGTTGGACCAGCAGAGCAGCAATGTGGCGCAAGCATCAATAAGACCATGTGAGAACTTTTACCGTATGGACCGTTTATTTTGAAAGTGGTGTAAGTCCATTTTTTGAAAAAAATGAGATATCACGTAATTTATGCTTAATTTAGTGTAAACTCTTTATGCATAACTAGTTAGTATTTAATTTCTTAAAAAATGTCCATGCTTCGTACAATTCAAAATTGGTTGCTAAATGAAATTGCGTAACCATTGATTATGAAAGTGGTGTAAGTCCAATTTCGATAGTCAGATGGTGAGGTTAGTGGCTACTGCTTTTTACCTTTGTACAATATTCAAAACGCAATTAAAAAACCGATAAGAAGAAAGACTAATGAAGAAAAAGTAAATTGGTTGGAAATATATTGGATGAGATTTTGCAAAAATGCACCGTATTCTATTTTACATAAAACATCAATGGAGGAGACAGAATTTAATACTTTGGATTTAAGAATTTAAGATTTAAAACGCCTACATGTCGGAGTAGACCACCAAAATTTGAAAAAATCGCCCTGACGCTTTTGTATCCCGATGCAAGACCTATTACATACGAAAAATATAAAAATATGGAGCAATTATTACTTTATATATCTCTTGTATATCATCAATATTTCAAAACACTGCCACACGAAAAACATGAAAAGAGAATACGAATATCTCTTATTAAGTCAAAATATAAAAATATGGAGCAGTTATTACTTTATGTATCTCTTGTATATCATCAATATTTCAAAACACTGCCACACGAAAAACATGAAAAGAGAATACGAATATCTCTTATTAAGTCTAACAATATATAGATATTATTCATGTTAAAATTAAAAAATACTATTCCTATTTTATTTCTTGTTATTATTTGTAAACAAAATTTGATTAATATCAAGTATATTTCAAGGGATATTCGATTTTTCAAAATTGAAGTTAAACGATTTATACAACCGAACAATTTCGAAAGTGGTGTAAGTCCATTTATAGCCCGTAAATATACATTACTTTAGTTAAATTCGTCTAAAACAAATCGATTTTTCAAAATTGAAGTTAAACGATTTATACAACCGAACAATTTCGAAAGTGGTGTAAGTCCATTTATAGCCCGTAAATATACATTACTTTAGTTAAATTCGTCTAAAACAAATTCATATAATCAAATTGCATATTGATAAATTAGTAAAAACATTGCCACAATCGATAATATTAACCCATATTTTTAAATTAACAAATATGCTGATCTTTCATTTTCTCGAAACAAGAGAAAATGGACTTACACCACTTTCAAAATAAACGGTCCATATTGCATTACTTTTACGTTTTTGCGGTCTGTTACTGGAGTATGTAAAATATGTATTTAGTAGATTTTCGTTAGAGGGCGGGTGTCGTGTAAATACCATGGGTATTGTATGTATGGTGTTGCTAGGCAACGCCTTGCATTGTTTCTTTCCAGAAGTTTCGTTGAGAAAAACGAGATAGTTTTCGATTTATTGCGATTTTACAGAATGATTAAAGTCCCGCGAGATTCGCGAAATAACGCCTGCTGCGCGTGTAAGTCCAGCGCAAAATATTAACCCGCATGCCAAGTGTTAATATTTCGTGTTTCATGAGAAACTCGACTAAAGTTTCGATATTTTTTTGCGATATTTTAAATGAGGTTTTGAGTTTGAAAAAGCTTGGTGCACGGTGGGTGCCGCATTTTAATAATGCAACAAAAATACATTCGAATACGACTTTGTCGGCAACAATTGGTGCGTTTTTTTACTTTTAGTCCTTTTAGTTTAAAGTCTTTAACGTTTAGATTAACTTTGTAGTTTAATGTCTTCAGTTCCAAACTTTGGTTTAAAGTATCCAACTCTTAAAGTCATCTTTACAATTATACATTTGTTCCCTGATTTCCATTCCACGAACTTATCAAACAACCTAGTAGAGAATTAAACAATATCACACCTCATAAAAAGGATAATACCCTAAACAACGATCATGAACGTACCGTGGAAGTCCGATTCAAGCCTCGAAAGCGCTTGAAACCACCATAAACCGCTTTGTGAACAGCGCGCCAGGCCAATTTCAACTTCGACAGATCGATCTAAAGCACGATTCGACCGGTCCACATGTCGACGAATCGACACCAACCTCCGAACACCAATTGAAATTCGATACAGACTCAAGTCTCAAAAAGTCGATATAACCTTCGATAGATCGATTTACGCCACGCCTCGATCGTTACTCAATCGCGATAAACCGACGGAACTGCAATAATTCGACTTCGATTCTGCGCCGCGCACTTGACACTCGCTCGAACGCGCCTTTCAAAAATGGCGCGTCGATCTTCCTCACGCAGTACCGCGGAAGGCGATGGGGATTCTGCCGCTGAAATCCCAGGCGTTTCGATCGGAGGCGAGGAGCCGATTGTGCTGGTCCCGGCCGCGCCGAGGGAGCCGTCCCGCTTGCGGCTTGGTACCGCACGCACTAACCGCACCGCCGCAAACCTACACCGAATTAACCATCGCGACGGCATGCGAACAGGGCCGGCATACGCGCGGTGTTTATATACACAGTGAGTAATCGGCCGTGAAGAGCCACGAAGTCCAGAATTTCCGCGGGCTAGCTTAGCAAAGGAGCTCTTTCGATCTTGGTATCTGCATCTCGTCGTTCGCTTATCGCCTAATGGATATACAGAGGGGTCCAAAGAAATGTATCCACCGCTTAACAGTCCATAACTAGCAAACTGATCGACGGAGTTGTCTCATTTTTGGTGAAAGTGTAGCTTAAAGTCCAACTTAACCCTTTCAGCGCTATGAACCCATATATGGGTTCTCACACAACCATTCGTTTTTGGTTATGAACCCACATATGCGTTCTCGCGCAACCATTCAGTTTAGGTTATGAACCCACATATGCGCTCTCGCGCAACCATTCAGTTTAGGTTATGAACCCACATATGCGTTCTCGTGCAACCATTCAATCTACAAAAGAATCTATAAACAGATATATTTGACTGGGCCTGTGAGCCTTTATAGATATAACAAAAGGCTTTTCTTTTGTACAATCGTTTATCAATATTGTTAATTAAATTTGTGTAGAGACTAAAGGAGAAAGAAGTCATTCGGACGACCTCCCATTCCGATTAGCAGAGAGGCATTTCGTTAGTTCCTGCGTAACTAATGATAATAGAACAAATTCTTCACGACGCAGATGCGTTGTTTGTACAAAAAATAATCGAAGAACTGACTCGCGTTACGAGTGCAAGAAATGTAACGTTGGCTTGTGCATTGAACCATGTTTTGAGCGTTATTACACAATGCAAAATTATTAAATTTTAGAATTTAAAAGGTGCAATTTACTACTATTATATTGTTCGTGTTATGAAATAAATGATTATTAAGGGTTTTAAGGTCACCACATAATTTTTTTAAAATATTTTTTCGTACGGAGTGGGCAGTCCACCGCGCACGCTTAACGCCGACAACGTCTGCTCAACGTGCGCTCTTTCGTAAAAAGTACGCAGTCCATCGCGCACGCTTAACGTCTAAAATATTTTTTCGTACGGAGTGGGCAGTCCACCGCGCACGCTTAACGCCGACAACGTCTGCTCAACGTGCGCTCTTTCGTAAAAAGTACGCAGTCCATCGCGCACGCTTAACGTCTGGAAACTCAGCGCTCAAAGGGTTAAGAGTTCTATTGCACGCTGCCCATCTAACTCACTACCGAAAACCGAATGCATGATCTATGAATCGATCCCCTGCTCCTTTGCTCGATGTCGAACAGCGGAATAGGAATTCGCGTTGCCTAGGAGGGATACTTTCCGTGCAGTTAAACGACATAGGTGTTCTGCACGGATATACAATATTATCCTATGTAATAGGAGATTCGTACGTATGTAGCCATACAGGGTATAATGTACGGTTATACTATACATTTAGAAACGTTAGAGTGATGCAAATTCAGTGATCACAATTATATATATTAAAAGCTCGGGCAACACGGGATGTAGGCAACTAACATTATGATATTGTATACCTTCGAGAATTAATCTGGCTTTGGTGCCGATGTGCCCAGCTCTGTTGGTGGCTGTGCACTTAATTTCTCCTTCATCATTGAGCGCAGTTTGGTGAATCAAGAGGATGCTCCTACCATTCTCCGTGATGATTCTTGTTCGTCTACTGCTAAAGATCTCGAAACCATCCTTGAACCACGAGATCTTCGGTAGCGGAGTGCCGGTATATCGAACTACGAATTCAGCCTGAAATTCCAAATGTATGTCGTCAGTTTATATGTTGCTTTACTCTTAGAGAAAAGCTGTTTGGTTTATTAATATGGAAAATATATGATTCTTTTTAAATGCGAGACGTAATCCCATAACTAATGCCTCGGACGTCTGCAACACCTTATGTTGAAATCCATGAATAAGTGTTCACTGTCTCAATTGGATGACATTGAGTGGGGAGTTCGAAAACACCGTCACTTTTTATAATTTTTATGACTATCGCACATGTCTAAAGTCATACCACATGATGTGTCCAAAATGTATATTTTCTTCGCTTATTTCAATTTTCTTTCAAGGTATGCAAACACAACTGAGTTAAACAAATTTCAGTCGAAAGTGGTAGATAATGCTGCTAACATTACGCCGATATATAATATGTTAGTATTTGAAATAGTATATTTACTAGAAAACATCGACATTAGCGCGTATTGAAATACGGTACCACGTATTGACGGATTCAACAGATTTTAATTTATAACAAGCGTATCGATTATCTGACAGCTGTCTGTCTTGATGATTTGATGAGAACTGGAAAGAATTTGGCGACTATTTGTTGATTTGTTGTTGATCACCTATGTTTGCAAGAGAGGTTTAGTTAAACCTCTTCAAACGGACTTTCAGAGTTCTTAGTAATTACGTAATTGGTGAGCGTTCCAGATAAAATAAGACCCTGGTAGTTACCAGATTACCCTTTATTGACAGTTTTGGAAAATTAAACGTGACACGTGTGGCAAGAGGACAGGTGTAAATTTAAACGGCATTGATTCGCGTGTATGTGAAGAAAAATTAGAGATTTAATTACATGAAGAACATTTCACATTACGCAGAGACTTGATAAGTAAAAAGTAGACCAGATTAATCGAATATTATTCAATTCTTGAAAAACCACAGAATAAACAGAATAAACCTTTACAGTCCTCGCTTGAGCTTAAATAATGTTGCACTGCACCATAATTTAATTTTTTTTTATATCATTATTTACGACAAAATACGTATTACGTATTAAACGTAACCCTTTATGTCGTATAAAACAGTTCTAAGATAATATATAGTGTATAAAGTTAAACTTCAATCATATGCATAATGTATAACAATACTTGTATAAAGTATCATTTAATTTCTTATCTCTGCTATGCCACTATATTGAGTTACGTTAAAACCAACGCTATGTTTGACAGGCCACTATAATGGCTTTCACACATGTCATCATTTTGAACGGTACGCCCGTATAATAGCTCCGACTTAAGATACTATGTTTTAAAATATATCGTACAAATTTGTGTGTTATGCGAGAATTTTCAATGGTGCTCAGAGTATTTGTTCGGGATAGGGATTTCCCGCACGCCGAATGTAGGATTAAAATAATTTATGATAATAATAATGTAGCCTTTGAGGCGGACAGTCACGTTGTCTGTCCTAAGATAATGCATACAAGGCGCATAGAATTTCGGGTATTCAAGGCGGTTGAACATATAATTTATGTATGTATGTGTCTGTGTATGGGAAATTGCGTAACTGGGGCACTGCCTAGGGCACTGCGAGGGCAGTTGGATGTGAGCAGTCTAGTAGTCCAGTTTGGTAGAAGGTGTCGAACTTTGCGAGTAGTGTTTGTTAGGGAATTTGGTGGAAAGTTAAGAAGCACGATGTAACGATCTATAAAAAAATACGGCAACAAATTCTATATTAAACCTCAACTCTGATCTGTCGACGATAGTTTTAATAGCCTGTGTATATATTTCAACCTTTTTAACAAACCATATTTTACTACACTTGTAATATTAAATATTAAACTATATGACTTTATATTATCTTTTAATTGATTACATGAAAGTAAATAAGAACATCGTAACTGTTCAATTACATTCGCGGCATGTATAGAGAGTACTGAGGACGTTGAGGTAAACGTTTCTACAAATTCTCGCCTAAATGAGGTATCGCTGAAATGCTTCTGTGACAGCGACGTAGTCATAGTCGAATTTGGGAGTTACACTTTATTAAGACGTTGATCGAGTCAGTTCACTGGACCTTCTATCCACTGATCAAGAGATTTACACCTAAGGTACGTCGAGCAGTGGGAAACACCTTAGAATTGATGAGGAAAATTTTTCCTCGACGACCACAGTACTGTTCAAACCCTCGGTCGAACCCACAAAAAGCGTTCATCTCCAAGGACATGAGTGCTGGACGCCACATGCGCAGGTACCAGCCGTCTGCGTCCCGACTATATCATATATTACTAAGACTATTCAGGTAAATTTTAAACTAAAAATCTCATAATGCCCAAATATTAAAGTTACTCACTGTATATAGCGCCGCGGAAAGTCCACTACTAGGTAAAACGTTAATAAGAGTACAAAGCGAAACTGGTATGCTAATGTAAAATAAGAACGATGAACAAAACTCAATAAATTATATTGTTGTTGTAGAAGTCCGGTTGAAAGTTTTCCAAGTACATTTCATGAATCATCAATTTGTTCCATGACCAAGGGGAGTAAGGAAAAGGTGGAATACGACCGTGGAAGTGCCAGGCGGCAGGGACCGGCTGGACCTGATTTATCGACGCTATGATCGACATGCGCGCGATGTACAAACTGCGCAGAAACTTATAATCATAGTTGGTGTAATATATATATCGATATATTTAGTTGTATTGTTCATAGAAATAAGCAAATATAATATTACGGAACTTAATAGAAGTTATTGCCAGTATAGGGGGATGGGAAAGAAGGGCGTTAGCTTTAAAAATTGAAAAAAGTGTCCTTCAAGAAGAAATTTTTGCATCTGAGTGAAATTAAAAATTGTTAAAGTTGAATTTAAAATAATTAAAGTATAGGTTTGGAGGCAAGAAGTGGCAAATTGTTATATATCAATACATTTATATATTTATTCATTGCAACAATTGTACATTTTTTCTCACATTATTAGTTAGTGAATTATACTCTACAATCCTATCATGTAAGATGAGGCAGTATGCATGCGTATTTGGTGGAATAGTTTTTCTCTATTTAATTTCAATTCGCACATCCACGATACCGCTTTTTAACGATTCATTCTGATGGGTCAACATATCATGTAGAAGAGAGTATAGCGTAGAAAGTCGTGAAAATCGGCGATGGGTGCATAATTCTTCAGCCCATAGCAAGACTCAATAAATTTAATATACAATCGATAGACCATCGAGTATTTATTGTTGACAAAATTTGCATTTAAATTGTTGTAGGGACAGAAATTAGAGTTCAGGTACAATTTAATTTCCACGATCGAGACATCCTCGAATACATAATACTTCTCCTTGTGAGTATTTTGCCCACCATTCCTTAGAGCAAAAATTATATATCGCGATTTCTCCAATTGGGTTGACGCTTTAATCGACCATGTGTGTTTTTTCGTTTACGGTAGCATAGGATATTCGTACAAATGGCACGAGCGACAAGACCTGATTATCGGTTTGGTTTGCTCGAGAATGCGTAAAAATTGAAGCTTCATATATTCTTCCAAGCAAATATGGGGTATTCGCGTCACTGCACCTTTGTCAGCTCAATTTTGGGCGATGGTATATTATTGTGGGAATGTGAAAATAGTTTGGCGTGAGAGTGAATAAATATTTTAAAGAGTATAAGTACGTGCAACCGAAAAAAGACTGTTTGGGTTATAAGGCGATGAAAGCAGAGCGATTGGGACAGAATGCATGGTTTAGTTTTAGCTGACGCATAGTTTCGACGACTGCACGTGACCGATGAGTGTGGGAACGTCAACGAATGATAGGAGGTGTGTGCAGAGACACTAAGGAAGAAGAGCGTAACTTAGTAGAGAACAGAGAACCGTAGAGAGCACAGCAGAGTACAGAAAGAAGAGTTGGCTACACAGAGTTGTAGAGAGCAGAGCGTTTAGAACAAGACTGTAAAGACGGTATCATAGTAATATGAATAAAGTATTTTCACTTATCAACACAAGTCGCTGGCAAAAAAATACTTGCACCAAAGTATCACCATCATCATTTCAAAGTGAAAATTGTTCTGCTTTCCCTTCCACATTATTTAAATCCGTATAATGCACTGCCATCATCATGCGACCTTATCAAACCTAATTTGTGACGAGCGTTTACTAAAAGGCGCTTATAATCCTCAAAGAACCCTAAGACGTAACTCATCGGTATGCAAAAGTCCAAATTCTGCGTGTAAAACTTCATCATTTTCAACGTCCTCATGTTTCGGCACATGGTATCCGGCCATTTGAGCCATTGCAGCTGCATCCGGTGTCATCGATGCAAAATATTTTAAGATTGACGTTATTCCGACGTTTTTAGAACGATCGATCTCAACCCCATTGATCTCGCAGCGAATTTCATTGAAGATAAATGTAATGCCATTGTTATCAATGCACACTTGATCTTCCTCAGTCGCTTCCTCATGCTTACATCGCTCGATAACCATGCCATCTACATACAAATAACTATCGCACGGTATAATGATTAAATTTTACTGCTGAATCGATACCCGTATCTCGTAATTGTCTTTTTTTTTTAATTCATTTTCGACACCGACTGCTAGTCATGTGGCCTAGAGAACCTACTGTTTAAGGTAGGTTCCAAAGTATCAGAGTTACAGTATACATATCACTTAGAAAAACCAGAGGTGATGAGCGGGATTCGAACCCGGGTCTTCCACGTGGCAGTCCGAGTTTCTATCCACTACACTGTAGCTCTTCGTCATTGTTGTTCATCAACGTATTCGCATAGGGATTATGCGTGTGCATCTCGATGCTGGATATCCGATTGTTGAATTCGGAGCTTCTTCGAATGTTCAGCGGATCAATAATCATCCTTTTTGCTTCTTCTTCTCACTCGAAAACCCAGCAATTGTAGAAAAAGGACGTTATGCAGCTCGAGCTTGGAGCGTGACGATTCACGTTTGGAAGTTGATTCGTGCTTAATGATTAATTCACCGTTTGTGCAGGATTTAAAGATATCCTCGTTGTACACAATTATTTCCTCGTGGGCAGATGGTCTTACACCGTTTCTTCACCTCTAAAATCTACTATCTCGGTATTCTGACCCGTTATACGCATTGCTAATCGTTCTATAACTTTGACCGTAACCGGAAGATACATGGCGTGTTTTGATGTCTCCGATATTTTATAACAATTGGCGAAACGTTAGGGAAAAACTCATGCATCTCGTGAACCGTTTTTTCGCTATTGTATCGACTTTGTTTTTATCACATTCGACTTTGATTATTTTTACCAGAATATCAGACTCATGCCCTACTTGCAGTTATAACTTCCGGTCCAAGGACAACCCCAGAAGGGACCCTACATTATTGCTTTTTGTAAAGTGGACCCTATATTTATATTTGATTGCACTCCTTAACATATTATTACAGTCATACCTGTTTTTGTGCGGTAGATAGGGATGGCACAAAAAAAAATATTCAGAAACTTCATAACTAGTTATAACAAATCATTTTCGACAACATATTAAAGAAATTTTTTTTTATGCGGTGGAGAGAGATCGCATAAAAAGTCTTACATAGAATATATGTCAAAGCTGTACGAAATAGTGAAAAAGTACTTCTCAAACACAATATATAATTAAATTACACGTGGAAACGTTAAAAAAAATTTTTATTCTTCATTTTAAACATGGAAAAATGTCCAAAATACACGTAATTCAATACTACTCGTTGTAGTTCAAAATGTGTATATTTTGCGATGAACTGATTCCTAATCCTTTAATCTCATTATAAAATTAATCCTATCTCAATGGTCAAAATATATATATATATCCTTACAATGTGAGTTACTAAAAAACGTGGAGATATTACTACTAGTGAAAATACTAACAGTGTCATTAGAAATCAGTGAAGTAGCGTGTAAGACGATACGGGTACTTCTTACTATTTTCTATCGTTGGATCGTATGAATCCACAAACTGCCCCTCGACGAACTGTATGCTCAGCGACGATTTGCCTGTTGCAGAACAAACAGAATATACCGAATGTATTATCAACCTAAACGTTTATAAACAATTAAATTCAAAAAAGGTAAAATGAATACATAACTACATAAGCAATATAACCGTAAAGCAGAACAATAGATGTGTTTTAGCAATTTGATATCCAAATTTTCAGAATGATATTCAAAGAGAGAAATTAACCCTTTTATTCTTACCTACAGATCTATAACCCATAATAGCTATTTTCCTTTGTTTTGGTGGCATCGTTTCGCATTTACAAACTGAAGGACAGCGAGGCTATTCCATAAAGCCAGGGGCATGCTCCAGTTGCAAACTGCGAACAAAATAAAACATGGATAATCCCACTTATTTTTGATGAACTAGGATGCTCAATGCAGCATGGCACATAGTTTATAGAAAATTTTCTTGACAATTTTATTACTCTCAGTTTCACGTTGATGTTTGCCCAAGATATTGATACAAGTTGCAATATCAAAAATCAGAATAAAGATTATAAGCAATCAATTCGCGTGTTACGAAATGATTTTCCCTCGGCGATAAACGTTCTTTCGAGGTAATCATCGAGGATATTAAAAAATATCGTATGCTGAAGTGCGAACGTAAATAACAATACATGGGATGTATATTTATGTATATATATATATATATACACACATATGCATATGTATGTGTGTGATATGTATATATATGCATGCAAGCATGTATGTATTTACACGCTGCGCGTAACACTGACCGCGCAAGAAACACAGGGAATATCTACCTGTTCTCGCAAATATACGTTCACGTGCACCTCAGTGGCAAAAATCCACATGTCACGATAAAACAAATCATCCTCGCGAAACTACGCACCGTGTAATGCACATGCATAGGAGCCACTCACCGAGAAGTGAAGAACGTTATGCGCGTTTCATACAAGCCAACAATCTCGGTATCCCTCGGTGCGGCAGTATGCACGGCCAATTGGGGATCAACATTTACAACGACCCGAAACGATTTCGTCGACACCGTCGAGGGGGCCAATCCGTGGTGTAGACTCGCGACGATTGACGCCTCTACGATTCACCCCCACGAACGTGATGCTACACATGCCTCACCTTAAACGCTTTTCGAACCACTTGTCCTTAAGTTGAAGTAGCTTCAAGTCGTAGATGTGATTCTCCGCCCGTGGTCACTGTAGTTCTTGCAGAAGCGTATCCGGGAGGTGTAGTGGGGGGAATGATAATCGCGATTTTTAGAGGACGCAGAAACTGGATGTTGAAAAGGATGACAGTCGTACTGCAGGAGCAAGACGATTATAACGAACAGATTGTATTTGCACTTTCAAGAGAATTTTCTCTAAACTCCTTTTCCGACCGCTTTCGGCTCGATTGTATACCCAAAACCTTCGATCACGGAACGTACTATCGCGCATCCACCAATGCTCACATTACGATCACACTGTCTGTCCGAGATCTGTTTATATAGAGTAACGAGTTGTACGTGACCTCGATCGACGCCGAAAATTGAAACGTAGAAATATGGAACGTGGTGTGACGTCAACCTTGCACTAACCCGTATATTACTGCGCTTCGCACAATACGAGAGATAGTTCAGAGGTCGGTAATCGTGAGTATTAGTCGCACAATTAGTGATAGTGTGCGTACTGAAGTTGTGGTTGATAGATGGCGCAGATAATGTAACACACATTGAGTCCGTTGGCGTATCTACTTACGCGATTAAAAAAAAGATCGTTACATACGAGGTACAAATATAACACGAGTAAGCACAACATCAAATAGGAACACGGTCTTGTGGCATCGTTCAATGAAATTTGATTAATGCCGAAATAAGAGTTTGACCAGGAAACGTTTTAAATCCATTCTTATGATATTACTATGCATATATAAAGTTCTACGTTAGGATATATTTCCATGTATAAGTGAATATTGCAATGTTTTTTCTAAAAGTACGAAATGAATATAAAACTCGTGTAAATTAAGACTTCGAAATTGTGAGGTCTGAAATCTATTAATGTTTAATCTAGCTACATTAGAGAGATAATAAAAATATACATATACCCATATAAAACTATTTATAATACAAATAGTAATACGTTATAATTATTTATAATGCAAGCATCTATAGTTAGCAACTTAATCAGCCATATACATAACTAAGACAGAGGTTTCGCTTTAGCCTTATTTCCCCATGCTGGACTTTGCGGTGCAGTGAGGGGTTTTGTGGACTTGGCGATGACCAATGGTTTATATACGGGAAGCGGAGTAGCTTTTACCTCTGCCAGTTTTCTCAATTTCATTGTTTCTATTTTCTCTTTTTCGAGTCTGTCCCTCTCCTCCTGTTGACGTTTCTGTTCTCCCTCCCGCTCTTTCCTTCTCAACTTTTCATCAAACTCCCGTCGTTCTCTTGCCCTCTTATCGGTATTCAATTCGATGGGAAGAGGCTTAATTTTGTTATCCTTTAGTGTGCTGCTCCTCTTAAGATTAATAGATTGCTTTTTGAGTTGCTCATTATCTATAGTACTTTGTCTATCTTCCTTATTCTGTTGCAACTTTGCTTTTACACTTGGATTATTCTTAGTATCGGCAATAATATTTGGTTGCTTATTTTCCTGACCTATACATTTTTTGATCTGTCGTATAGGTTTTTTATCCTCTTCTGCTACTTTTTTTTTTGCCGTAACATTTTCCTTTGCCATGCCACATACAGTCACAGGCTTGAAAACAGGCACAGGATTAGCATGAAACTGATGCGTCTTGTTCTCTTCTGAAATCTGCTTGGTAACTTGTTCTTTCATTTTCAAAAGACACTTGTCCCTCTCGTCAAAACTGAATGGCTTTAGTGTTGCCACTGATTTTTTTATATTGATTTCCTTCGTTTGAGCCGATGTCTTAGTAAAATTAGGGGCAGGCCTCGCATGGAATTCAGCTTTTATTTTGTTAATCTCCTGCATTTGTAAATTTTTTAGTTTCTCTTCTTTCTTCATTTGAAACTCCTTATTGCGCATTTCAAAGCTAAACGGCGTTGTGCGCATTGCAGGCTTTGTATTAGGGATAAATGGTACTCCCGCATGTTGCACATTTTCATTTTTAACTGCAATTGTGGTGCCATTGTTTACAATGGTATATACTGCGTTCTTAGGATGAGACTCCTTATTGTGAAGAGTCTTAGGTGGGCTAATGGTAACATTGTCAGGTTGAACCACTTTTTTGGGTTGTGTCAAATGGAAAGGCTTCGGAACTGTAGAAGGTTTTTTTGCAACCTTTTTCATCATGGATGGTCCCTTCAAAATATTCATACTTATAGGTTGGGCTTTTATTTGATGCTTTTTCATCTCTTCAAGTTCCATTCGTTCACGTTCCTCTAAAGATGGAATTGTTGTGGGCCGAATTCGTAGTTGTGTTTTTAATTTGGGAGAAGTGGGAATTGTTAGCTTTAGCTGAGCACGTTTCAAACTAATCAGTGAACCTGGGTTAGAACGTCGAAAGGATTTGGTCAGACTGTGTCTGCGATATTGACATGTAAGTACCCTAGTCTGGGACTTATGCAATAATGGTCTCTTGGCATTAAATGTATGTGATCGCCTTCTGAATGATCCATTCCGTATCTTGTTCTTGTTAGTGTTGCTTGTAATGCTAGTATTGCTTATGTTGGAGATCTTTGAATTATCCAAGGCAATGCTACTCATTTTTTGTGTGCCTTTTTCTTTAATAATTTTTTCGACTGGTGTCGACGACACAGGTAGTACATTATTGTTGACCATTGCATGAACATCCACAGACCTTGTATCCCTTTTTTTGGGCACAACAGGCGTTTTAAAAATAGCCGATGAATTTTGTTGATATGATGTATTCAGTTTGTTAGGAGTCTTACAACCATGCTTCATAGCTGGTTTTGCGCATAGCTGCAAATTCTGCATTGCCTGCTGCAGAACATCATTGTAAGTCATTCCTGTGACCAGTTGTTTTCTATTGATGCGTGGTGAAGGAGATATGATATTTATAGTAATGCCTTTCCCCATTTCCATTTCAGACTTAAAGTTTGTAACAATGTTTGACATGTTTTCTACGTTCTCCGCAACATCCGTCGAAAATGTGTTAGACTTCATAAAGCTAGAATGCATTCGAGGTTCATGTACTGTGTGTTCCATTTCAAAATAATCATCAGAAAGTGGTTGTGGACTGGATGCAAAATCGATCCACTGTGGTGCACAGAAATCGTCCATATTTGAAAATATATGTGTACAGTATTGATTTAAGAATACCTGTAAAAATAGAAGAGCGATATCTTAAATTATAATAAAAACATATATACTGAATGATAACAGATTGTAATATATATATTTTTAAAAATAATGTAATTCATTATAAATACTAATTTGTAAAATCTGGACCCTTGTTACAGTAATATTATCGGTGCAATGTCAAAATAAAACTTATTTGGGTTTGAAGAACCAAAAAAGTTTCTTCAGGTTCTATTTATGATTATATTAAATATTATTCAACATGTTTTTTTAAAGATAAATTTTCCTATTAAACCCTATCGTACAAAAGAAATAACTTAAAAAGGATACGATCTCCAAGGACATACTGACTTTGTAATAATTGAAAGTATTTGCAATTAGAAAAAAAATATTAAAAATCTTACCTCCGTTCAACGTTTTACAATTCAGTGTACACAGTATCAATTCCCATGCGTCGAGAGAGTTGCGGTCAGAATTGAACCCGAAATCAGTTAAATAAAATGATTGAAAATCGTTCAATGACGACAGCGTGGGCTGAAGTTATACGAGGCTGTTTGCGTTGAAGGAGTTCGTCCAGTTATATTTCCCTTCGATTGCACTGTTGTTGTATTCCACCTCATACGGGAGACATCAGGCTGAGCGCGAGAACTGTACACCATATACGTATTTCTTGTGGAAAATAGTAGTCCTCTTCTATCTTCAACATTCAGTGCTTGTCAACTGCGAAGCGTTTCCGAACGGTCAACGGGTACGTTAAATACCCGTGAATTTGAATTCTTTAGCACAACGCGCTGATTCGTTGAGAGAAAAACATGGCCGTCTTGTACACGCAAGGCAGCTAACGTCACACTATATCTCCACATAGGGAATTTTTTTTTAAATTTTGTATTCGAAATTTAAGTTTAAGTATTTAAGTTTATTTTATAAACTTTAAGGATATTTTTTTGTAAAAGAATCTCCTCCGAGAAGTTCGTGTAAGTTCTCCGAATAATTTAGATACTTTATGGACTTATTCCCAAACATTGTATTATACATCACTAAACTGAGAAATGCAATAAGTCGACATTTTATGTTCTGGAGAAATTTCTTGTCTGTTGAGACTTATTGCATTGTACAGTATTAATTATAGGAGCAATAAACCAAATTGTAATCATTAGTCCCTCCAGTTTCTAAATTTAAGATTAAACAATCTGTGCAGTAATAGAATGCCTAACTTTATCGTACTATTAATCAATTTTAGAGGAATAACGATGATCTCAAAATCGCTCGCAGAATAATGTTTATTGTGTCTTATTCTAAAAAAGAACTCAGAAAAAATAACAGTATCAATAAAATTTCAAGGATGACGCTATAGAGTAACAACTTAACAGTAGAAGCGAAACCTTCGACGTGCTGTCTTAAGAAAGCGTTGAAAGAGAAAAGAGACAAAAAGGCAAAATATTTTTATCGTCTTATTACCTTACATGATATTCGTTATACAGGTACACCGATACAGAGTAGCTACGAAAGAGTATAGGCAAAGGAAAGTGGATATGCAGCTTGATTGTATACAGGGTGGCGATTTTATACGCGAAAAAGTAGTGCGCAGAGCGTATATGCAGAGTGATATGATAATAATTATATAAAATGATGGTACAATAATATCACAAACATTTCCCGGATGGCAATTTTTTTCTATCGAGTACGTTATCTTGCAAGATCACAAACAGGAGTGTTTTACTCGAACAATGCAAAAAAACTTTGAGTGGTCGTTATTTTTCAAAGTACTTCTAAATGACGTACAGAAAAATTCTAAGGTACTAAGAGATTGGTTATGCTCCTAAAATTTGTATCCGGTCCAACGAATGAATCAATTGTCTTTGGTTATGTGATAAGAATTTTCATAAAGAAAAAAATTGAGTACAATCGATTTTTTATTAGTATTGCGATAGATCGTCGTAAAACCAAGAACAGTAAGTCGATAATGGTGCGCCTGAGAAAGCGTACGTATTCGCATTCGGCCGACAGTTTATTCTGCCAGTGGCACGCAAGGTTTATTACTGCTTCACTGTCGAGCGCAAGTCGCAACAAAAAGTACAGTCTTCAAATATAATATTGCATCCTATCTCGAGTACACCACGCGATCATTTATTATTACACGTCTAATGGTTTCGCTACTTGACGTTATCGGGATGACACGTATATGACAACGTGTACTTGCTTTCAAAGGACGTGAAAGGACGATCGAAATCAGATCGTTTCGAAGTGTCCTCTTTGGATTACAATTTTAATGCGAAATATATTTTACGCAATGACGTTATCGATTCATCCAAGATTTTACACAACTTTATTATAGAAACGAAGCTAGTTTGTCTTAAAAATATTTTAGCACGAATTTGACCCATCCGAGAATAAAAATTTTACCTCGATTAGCTTAAATTAATAACACTGTGAGAAACTGTTCTTTGCAGCAGCTGAGGCCTAATATATAAAAGTATATTTCTCAGAGATGTGCATACGAGAGGATAGAGCTGTTGGTTTACTTTCCTTTATCTTAGAGTTGCACCCCGTACCTCAGTAGGAAACAGTGCCGCCGGGCAATTAATCCTGCGTTTTCTTTTAAATGACACGTAGTTTCTCCTCATATGTAGAATCTCATCGCAAAGTCGATCTGAGTCGCTGATTTTTTTTTTACCAGTCGGATAATAAACCATCTATAGCCGACGACACTTCTTTTAGATCTGGAAGCTCTGATCGCGTTTCAATCTCCCTTTCTGCGTTACTTCGCGTTGAACCATTCGTCAGTTATCAAACGATGCATTGTTCATCTTCAACTCTTTCCTTTCACTTTGAGAGCATGATATTACATAGAAAAGCAGATCAACTTGAAAAAGCACCCCAATATTATATACAAGATATAGACGGTTAATGATCTCTTAGAAATATATTTTCAGGGGAAATCGCGTGCACTTATTTGCTCCCTTACTGAACGTTAAGGCGCATAACAGGAGTCGCTGATACGCGAAACAATTGTTTTGACGTTGATTAGCCGTACGGTGGAAATGTCCAGATGAACTTTCTCCGTTCAAATTCATGCCAGTTTTACAGATCGACGTGATGACTATGAGCCACTTGGGCCGCACGATATGTATCGATCATTGTACCGGAAACGACCTGGTTAACATTTCTCGGAGATGTCCAACTCGTCAAACGATTATCCAAACAATCTGAAAATTGACCAAGCAATCAAATGATTATTTTAATCGTAAGTTTTGATGTTACCGAGATGTTACAAGATGTTCGATATGTGAATCGAACAGGTTTTGCAATAAAGTTTGGATCAAAATTTAGAAGCGTGTAGTCAAAACAAACAGAAAAGATCAAAGTTTCTTCCGTCACCTGGAATTTGACGAAACGAAAATACCGCTTTAGAATTTCTATAAGACCGTACAAATTTTTATTTATCTTAATGATATTTGCAATTAATAGTACGTTCTTCTTATTACAGTTGAATTATAACGTATATCTCCAATTATTAATTTTTTTTATTCCTCTCGAAGATCACTGCGCGATCCTGAAATCCGAGCAGAACATTTTTGAACGCCCTGTAGAAACCCGGTAGATAGAATATTCATTCGCAATTAAGGAGTTTGCACTTTGTGCTCGAAAGTACGAAGTGATTTACAGAGATGCAGGAATCGACATACTAAATCTTGATCTAAAATACACGAATCGGCACAGTTTATCGCTGCGGATAATTTCGCTCCCTATTTAGAAAATGTTTGGGATTTTAAGGAGAGATTTTCAGGACATTCGTGGCAAGCTGATTATTCAAAATAACGGTTTCGTCGAACCCTCCACTTGGTGTAACTTTAGTAACGGTCTTCTACCCGGCCATCTATGAAACAGTGAGTAAGTACCCGACAAAATACGCACAAATAGTCATCTACCGAAGGGTAAATAACCCCATGAACTTCCATATCTACCTTAAATATCAAGATTAAACCTACTCTGTAAGACCATTTCTATAACTCATTCATCATATTCTAATACCATTTCTGCCTATTGGGTATTTTTCCATCGGCCATCGCCAGGCGCGATGTTCCTTGGGTGGCGCCAATTGTCTCTCCTCGACGCCGGGGCATGCTGTCCACGAGCTGAAAAGCAATAAGATTAAACCGCGGCTCTCCGCAGGCAGTAAGCGGCCATATATAAGAGAATCCAGTATCAATGCAGTTCTCAGTTTGCGATTAGGCGGACCGAGAAACACGAGCGAACACATCATTATGAGGACGGGGTTTATACTACAAGTAATGTTCCTTTTTAAACGCGCATCGATCGATCGATGCCCTTTCCCTTTTATCAAACCCAGTGCACGAGTTTAGTTAATCGCGGGATTCTTTAAAATCTATTCAAAAAATTTAATAAGCTTGTTAGAGTATCGAAATGCTATCATAAAAGATGAGGACAATTATTTAAGTTTAGATAATGATAGGTACGAAGAAATTATAGTGTTTTATAAGCTTTATACGGCTCGCAGTTGGCGCTTCTTCTCCTCCTACTGGCCACCACCTCGGAAGGATTTTTTTTCGAATAGTAAGTACCTCCTCTTTCCATCCGTCGTATGTACGAATAAAGGAAGGATACGCATTGGTGCAATTACGTGGACGTTTTATGTGTCGATATCGCGTGAAAGTTCTCCTTATTCCTTCATTTCGTAGAAAGTTTCCAGCACCGCTACATTTTCACGAGATATACTAACCGCATAGATAAGTGGTGTAGTTTCAACGTTATGGTATAAGCCACGGTGATCGATAGTTCCGATTTATTAATCATACCCTTTATCGTAAAAAAACATATAATAACGATTTATCGTCATTCGCGTTGCTTGCGAAAATGTGAAAAAGAAATCATCCATCTTATAGGAATTAAAATTACAATGAGAATGAAACTTATTAAAGCGGCGTATCAAATTGATGTATTAAATCGCGTTTCAGTCCCAAGAAGGCGCTGTTGGAGTTCCTGCAGTCGTTGAAAGAAAAGAAGGAGGCGAAGAAAAAGCCGGTGAACGACATACGGCATTATCACCTACATTATTATCCGGTGCCGATTCAAGTGATATCATCTGGACCGTACATAAAAGCACCGGATAAAAAGGGGCTTGACGATATTTATAGGTACACACGGTACCAAAATTTTAGTGTATTCGGTTTTTGACATTTCCACTTGTCTTCGCAGTCTTTGACTTTTCACTCTTCGCGGAATATGAATTTTTTTTTGTTTGGTCTCTTTTTTAGTTTTTTTTTTCGGTATTTTTAGTCTCAGAGCGTTCTTTGGGCTTTGTTTTTCATTTTACTGCGTTTTGATATTCAGTAAAAAATTCTCTCTGTTTTTTTTTATAAATAAAAGCGTCGTTCGTAAGAGTCTCACACTTTCTAGCGACTATCTGCAATCGCTGGGATGGTCGAATTACAAATACAAATATACCCCGGAACCGAAAATCAGGGTGACAACTAACGTGCATCATTTGTGGAACGAGGATCCATATCCCGTATCGTGGAGTCGTAGAATATCTGGTAAGGTTCGCTACTTCTTTTTATTCGGCATTTATACATTCAAAACTCGGTTCAATGATCCTTGCAGGGCAGGACGACCTTCGTGATATGCAGGATCACGATATTAACGAGGGAGTTTTCGTCCAGGTGCCAGTTCACCAACCGATTTTTGAAAATTCCGGCATTTCGAAGAAGTCCGTGACCAGCCTACTGGCTGCGGTATTTGGTAAAGTCGATCGTACTAAGAATTCCGTTAAAAGATCGATCGAAGACTAAGGAAGGGCGCAGTTCACGATTCGAGGTTTTCTATTTGATTTTTAAGCGAAAGAAGAAATAAATTATTGACGCTTTGTTATCGTTTTTCGGACTGTTGATCTTTATCGTTTTTTTTGTTATTTAATTTAATTATCGTTATGATTGACGTTATTTTTTACTTTTTATTCGTGACCCGATATTTATCAGGAGTCGATGCTTTCGATTTAGTGTAAGGATGATTTATTAGTTCCTCCCATAGCCTGAGATTTGATGTACTGCCATAGTTGCAAATATGGTAGGTGTAACTATTAATCCTATGCTCCTTCAAAGAAATCTTTTAATCCTGGAAACATTCCCTATTATTTTCGACGAATTCGCTTCATCTTTCGGATTATACAAGATGTTGGAAAAATATTTATATTTAAAGCATAGTCATAATCGATTTGAAACGTAAGGATATTGTATTAATTTGTACACCTCATATTTTTCTACTTGTTATGCATGTCAGTGTTAAATTATATAATTTTAGATTTTAAATATCAAGGATCTGTTAGCTTACTAGCCTTGCGAAGATTTTGTTGTGCGATCGTGATAAAGTTACAAATAAAATATGTTTCATCATTTTCAACGATGTAATTTTTCAAAGAACGCCTCCTGCGACAATAAAAGTAATTCTCGTATTTTTGGTTCCGGGGTCAATTTTCTTTCTTCGATTCGAATTTTTTGACAGGTTTCGAGATGTTCTTTGGTTTTTGACCTCAGACGCAGCATATATCTGCGATCCGACAAACGTACGACGTCACTTCCCATTAAGGTAATGAGCCGAGTTTTTACCGGGGTATAACTGAGTCTATAACGTAACAATTAATTGTTTTCCACTTATTCTATACAGATTATTTTTATTTGAAAGTCCAAAACTCTCAAGATAATGTACATGCTCACAAGATAATAAGCGTCCGTTTATTTTATATATCCCAAGAAAGATGAAGATAAATAAAAATATACCTACGCGTATTTTACGTACTCAGTTTCCCACCATTTAAGAGGTATGTCGTACGGATCGATCGTCGATGTAAACATCATTTTTCGTGCCTTCTCGCTGATCCTTTTGGACACTACTTTTACTTTTCCCCCTACGTCCGCTTTCCTGTCAGACCTCTTCTCCGTGTCATCGATTCCATCTCCATTGCCCGCCATACAAGTTTGCGTGCTCGCCAACTACTTTTTTCTTTCGTACTCCCAGTCGTGCAATTTAAAAATCAGAATCCATCGTGGAAATCCATAAGTAGCGGAATGCGTTAAGATCGAATGATCGATTTAGTTTTTATTTGAGTGTTTCTCTGACGTGGAATCTTGAGTCAGTCTAATCATCAGGTTAGTTTTCTCGTAGATTAGTAAATTAAAACAATCGTGGCGTACTTTTTAACCAGCGATTTATTTTCCTGCATTTTCCCGAGGAATCTTCAGATTATTAGAGTATTACCCTCTGAACAAAAAAATTGAAACGACTCTGGATATTTATAATTGCGAAAATTCGTTAAGACGCCATAAGTTTTATTTCTTCGCTGTACCGATTTACATAATTACAATCGCGTTTTCGCCAACGTGAATTTTCGAGGCTATCGACCGAAACATGTGAACTACCGTGGGATAACGTCACGGGAAACTTCTTCACGTGCAAGGTAATGCTGTAAGCGGATGTCGACTACCGTATAATAAATAAATATAAATTAAACATCACTATATAAAACGCAATATGCTTACTATCTTAAAGCTAAACGAGTATTTGCGAGTGAAATTTTGGCCATTGCTTTTACAATCTTGAAGTCACATTTTTTCTATTCAGTTGAGCGTAGATAATTCCCGAGGGCTTATCCATAGGAAGATAAACCTCCTTATTTTGGCCCTGCACCAGTTTCGAAAACTTGCTCAAGTCGATGTCGAAGTAATGCTTGTTCGGCATCTTCATTTCGATGCTGGCGATCTATGAATAAATTGCAAAATTGATAGACGAACAATAAAGATATAGCTTATATCGTAGAAAAAATATCATAAATATAGAAAAAGCGGTTTTGGCAGCTTTTGAGCCGAGACTGGTAGGTCAGGATAGTGGCAGCAAACGTATTTCAAGGTGGTACTTATTATCAGGACCTGTTTCACTCACTTGTTGCACCTTGTCGAGAATGCACTTTTCCGTGAAGTAGAGAGTATATTGAACACTGGGGGAATATATTCCAGTATCGGGTGGCCCGGCAAAATTCTCCATAATGCAATCCTTGACCATGTGCCAAACCTGATCGAAATCGACACCGGTCGCGGTGGAAAAGTCCCACGTGGCGGTAACCACGGTGCTGAATATACGGTCGTTCATGTCGGGCAAGGTCCTGTACTCATCCTGGACGAAATCCGTGAAGGAACTCTGCGTCGTCTTCAACACTCGTAGATCCTTCAATCCCCCGCGAATTCGTGGAGATTCTAAAATCGTATTCAACCTATCGGTCCACAGTTTTCCCTCATTTCTCCTTAATTTTCTTTTATTTTCCCTATTCACGACCGATTTATCAATTTTATAATTACATTGTATTCCTCGATTCATCGGTTTAAGATTTTTATTTCAAGGTTTTCATTTTTCTTACTCTCAAGCAAACAACGAGCAACGTCGATCTCCATCGAGTTATTTGGAATCTATTCTAGAAAACTGAATGCTAATTCGGGCAGTTGTCGAACTTTCTTAAATCTTAACAGTTCGACATTAGCGCGTTCGGCAAAATGCTCGTTATCCAATGTTGGAGAAATGAGAAAAACTCACCGTTTCTCAATTGGGTGACTTGGCAGTATCTGGTGGCGGTGGGACTGAAGACGAATGCGTGATTGTGGGGCACGCCGTTAACTTTGTGTCTAGTCCACGGATATTCCTCGATATTAATGTGCACCTCTTCCACGTGCTTGTACGTGTACAAAAAGTGGGCGCACAGTAAAAGTGCGAATTCTTCCGGCGACTTAACGCCGTACTTCTTCGCCAGCAGGTAGACCGTGTTCTTTTGGCTGTCCGTCGCGATCACGTCTCGATTGTCGCCATGCAGGTAATCTTTCTGCGAGCCAAGACGAAGGTGCGTATCCACCTCGTACTCCCGGATCTCATGACGCAGGGCGTCGTTTCTCTTCACGTACAGAAGCTTCACATTGTTTTTACCGTATCCATAAGCGCCGAGCTCATAATCGCTCCTGAATAATCAATGTAGGAAAATTATTTTGTTTTAAAATCGGAGAAATATCGATGCAAAAATTGTACGTTTGATGTAAATGTGGTTGTCCTTCATTTCGCAATCTTGTCGCGAAAGAAAGATATGAATAGCGTATAAAATAAATTCTACTCCAATAGCCTATTTTTTCGCGACTTGTTGAATTTCCTTCAAATTGAAAACTCGTATTTTTCTTTGTCTGTACCATAAGAAATTAGGGAAGAGAAAAATGAGTGATTTTCATACCCGTTTTCATTGCGAATTGCGCTAAGATTCGGTTGAATCTCTTCCTTGCGGTATAAGTCGTGTAGATCTCGAGCTGCGTTTAACGAAATACGATTGTCGTCTTCCATTCTGTAAAGCTTGCCCTTCGAGAACGATTTGACACCGACGATGGCCGGTGAAACATCCTTTCGCATCGTGGAGAGAGAATTATTTGCCAAAGATCCCAATTTGCTCATCCTTTTTTTCGGCACCA
The DNA here is from genome assembly GCA_038496175.1 of Ampulex compressa. Taxonomy (NCBI): domain Eukaryota; kingdom Metazoa; phylum Arthropoda; class Insecta; order Hymenoptera; family Ampulicidae; genus Ampulex; species Ampulex compressa. The sequence continues at coordinate 90,839 of JBCFXI010000326.1, read as the reverse complement.
GAACAAATATCGCGTATTATAACGTAGTCGCTTTAAATTGTTCTAATTTTTCACGATAAAAATACAAACGAATAAACATATTTGATCGTCATTAAGTCGGAGAACATTCGTTCTAAGTGTGCTTTTTCAATCGAACGTTTAATACAAATTTATGAAACTATCACTTTTAGATTTTTACTTTGATCGATTATCGATATCACGAATATCCTGCATTTTATTCTTTCCGCTACAAGGTGGCCAATAATCAAGGTAACAATATACGGTTTTCCGTTTGTTTGTCCAGAGATACTGTTAAAATTTCGGAAAAGTCAGTCTTATATAGATTCGAGATCCTGCATTTCTCCCCCCATTGCTTTGACCCGACGATCTTTCGATCGATACGCAAGGTCGGTAGGGTTTAACCACGCCGGGCGTCGGCTCGGTAATCAACGTATTTTTTAAATGAAATTTGTAAAAATGCGCTACATATCTTTGTGCACTTTGTACGTTCTATTCAACGATTTGTAGTGCATCGTGCTGAATGAACCGAACGGAAATGCGACTGAGAAATATTAAACGTAACCGGATAATTGAATATTGTGCTACTGTTAAAAAAGGACAATATTACCAACGTCACTAATTACGCTGCGATTCCTGTCGATAAACAAAGTGGTCGGTCTTCCGGATTTCAATATTCACTATTTACTGCAAAACAAAGATTTTCTCATGTTTCGCCACTGTTACTCGGAAATCGTGTAAGACGGAATAACCGAGGTGTTTGAAAAATGTTACGCGGAATCTATTTTGCAATTATTGACGTCAACTCAATACTGTACACGTGATAAGTAGAAATTGCAACTTACTTTTGTATATTGCAATGCATTAGGGTATTTCGTTTTTCGAGTGTTAATTCGGAGTGCATTACGGTGGTATCATTAAAGTTTAACCAAGACTGTAAATTACAGGAATTAATCTATTAATGTCATTGTTCGTAAAATATTTGCGCCCTTCAACCATTCTTGAATATATTTCTCCTTATTTATGTTCGTCCTAGATATATATTTCCACCAGATTAAATATATGATCATTAATTTGTGCAGATCAAGATTTCATGGAAAATACAAAACAAACCTTCGAACTTATAGAAATATCGGTTATAGGATGTTAAACGTCGGCATCCCTATACTGGTAGTCGTGTAAAGTAAATTACCGGATAAAAATCGTCGATGGTCTCTTTATTGTTGCTCTATTATAAAGGGTAATAAGTAGGAGAAAGTGAGGGGAAAAACGAATTGGCCAAAGTTGACGTGGAAAGTTGTTGCATCTGTTAGTAAAGGGAGGAGCTGAGTTCCAGTACCCGAGGACGTCGATCAGAGTTCAACTCCTTAACGGTAATGGCATATTAATTACCCCCGATAGAACGTAATACAAAGTTCGAATTGACTGGCACGCGAATTGATACATATAGGCACGCGAAAAGTCAGATATGGCAACAGTCGGAATATATCTGCTGGTTTTATCCGGTTAATTGCCATGGGGTAGACCTTATCGACGTTTTTCGTTTATCCCACCAGTCATTATTCGCACTCGAATCGTGACATTACCTTATCCACTTTCCGATAGAGCATATCGATTTGCGCGAAGCATCCGCTTTACGTTCAGTTTACGTTACCCGCGTAAACGGTTGGCGGTATGCGAATATTCGAAAGCAATAGATCGATTATGAATCATTTGTCGAATTGCGAAATAACATGAGAGACATTTTCGTTCTACGTACTTCCCTAGTTGTATTGTTATACAAGCTTTTTGTACCGTACATCAATGTTCTAAACGCGGCGTAATCGAAAGAATATGCATTTTGTGCGGCGTACTGTATTATTCAATCCAACGAATACAAGATTTGTTACTGTTGTAATTTGAATACATCAAAACAATCACAATTAAGAGGATAACGGTTACAAGGAAAATAAGTGTAGGCGCTCTTTGTACATACTATTGTGTTGTAATGTCATACGACGTATTCATTTTTTTGTTTAAAAAAAAGAACGTCTTTCAAACTTGGTGGTAAAAAATTATATGTCCGAGAAGTTGGTAATCACAGAAATACAGATCTATTTTCCAATACGAAGTAGAAATCATTCTTGCACATATTTCACATCTTACATCAGACCTTGCCTTTATTTATAGTTTGATTTTACGTTTTCTCACGTTTCTTTATTGTTATACGCCACTTTACGTTGTGATCATATCCGAACAGTGGTACAACTTCCGCCATCTGTGTTCATACGGCGTGTGAAGAAAGTGGAGATGCGCAAGCGCAGATAATTCTACACGACATACAGTGTGGAAACAAATATGGCGAAGTTGCTAGGGTTGGATAAACTCGCTAGGTTATTTCAGATAGTTCGCGAAAATGGTGGCGTATTCAATTCCATTCGCACCTTGTTCAGGTTATTGTTACCCCACGTTGTTATATGAATTCTTTTAGAGTCTATTGCTTAGCCCAGCAACTTGATTATTATCCAACTGTCATTACTGACTATACTGATTGTATAATTGCTTGTGTTTCACCTTCACATCTCATTTGTGCAATTACGTATAATATTGTATATTCATATGCATTTTCACTCGATTCTCAGTGCTATATATATATATATATATATATATATATGGGCTCATGTATATGAGTTTTACTTGATTTATTGCATCCAGAGTTAAACAGATTTCTTATAGATGAGGTTTGCAGAGCGATGATGTTTTAGCAGTTAGATAATACATGCATTGTTTATTATATTTCATATTGCGATATGTACTCTTTTAGTTGAAGTAAGAATAAAAGAATTATGTAGTTTTAAGATAGTCTTATCTGTGTTTTTTATTTGTTAGAACGGATGACCTGAAAACTGGAGTTTTAGTAGGCGAGGATAAATATGGAAATAGATATTTTGAAAATAATATGTACTTTTATGGTAAGCTTTGTTAATGTCAGCCGTCTCCATAATTTCGTATTCTTTTATTACACAATACTCAAAAATAAATCTCTTGCTTAATTACAAACATTGATAGGTCGCAATAGGTGGGTAATATATTCAAACAAAGTTTGGCTCAATTACGATGGTTCCCAAGTTCCGGTAGAGTGGTTTGGCTGGTTACATTACAAAACGGATCTGCCTCCTTACAAAGATCCCACAAGACCAAAATATAAATGGATGATGGAACATACGCCAAATGTATCTGGAACCGATAGGGCATATATGCCATATAGCACTACAAAACCAAAAATCGAAGCATGGAAACCACAGCAGTAACTTAGCACTTTTTGTGGAAAAAAGTAATCTAGAATGGATTAGCGTATTTGCTATAACTATGAAATGTACATGTATTTAAATGTAAATAAATTAGTTATCTATATATGTAAGCTTTATTATCCTAGTCCATCATACGGGCACAGATACGTTAAATTTGTCTTACACAATAATTTTACATTACCAGCTAAAACTGCAGAAAAATCATTTTTAAATAAATTAAATTTTTTGAGGATATAGCCGTGTTCCGAATCAATCGTTTTTTATCAACAATGTCGAATATCTGAAAGTCCATAAATTAACAATGGGGAATAAAATATTTGTAACATTCCGGTCAATGAGCCTTTGTAAAGCTAAAAAGTTTTATCCAGTAGCTACAATATAATTCAACGGTACGTCCACTTCAAAGATTGCGTGACGATAACATTTCAAATTCTATTACGGATTGCCTGTGGATATTTTTGGCACGTTGAGTATAATGTATCTAACTTCATCTATACGAGTAGTAGGATCGCACGCAAAAAATTATAAATGATTTTATTGATATAGTTAAATTAAAAAAATTGTCGAAATTCCACCATGGATCATATAACATTACGGTCATAATATAATTAATTAAATACATCATTTCTATAGGACCTTGCGTAGAATAAGCAACTTGTCCCGACAGACAAATCGTATTATGATCCTCGATCGTGACTGATTATTAACTATTATAATTTATATATCACATTATTTGCATGGTACATATTATGGAGGATAATCAATTTTTTTCATGCATGCACGAACCAATGCTTATAAGAGAAATTGTGCTATGGCCGTTGTCTATATAGGCTCGATGCCAACGAGCCGATAATGGACTCCGGGGTAACCTTTGCGGTTGCTCATAATCTGCTTATTGCTTTTCCCATTATGCGCCGCCCCGGTGGGGGGTGGGAGAAAGAAGACGACAAAAAAGGATGTGTAGTCATCTTTGTCCCTTTGTAACCGCTTTCTTATTGATTATTCCTTATATTAGTCTAAGGGTAGGGAGCAGCGCAAAAAGTCCAGGCAGAAAAGTTCGCGGTATAAGTCAGGAATTAACTCTTTGCGGTTCTATCTCGACTCGGAATTGACCCACTGTATTTTTTACAAACAGCTTTCACTTTTCACAAACTAACTTTCACGTAGAAATTCTGGTTGTGCTTTTAAAAATAAACCATGTGTTTTTCTTTTTCATATCGTGAGAAAAAGTGGAAAATTGAGTAAGATAAAAAGAAGACGGAAGACGTGATTTAAGGTACGAGGGATAAAAGTACCGAATTGGACTTTGGACTTTCATAAATCTATCTGTATGATCCGCCAAAAAAACAGAGGCAATGTACCTATACGTGGTACCGTGAAAATTTTACCGGCTAAATGAGAAAACGTTATTGACACAAGGATTAAACTCTCTCGATGTTGTCGGATGTAAGTATAAGGATGTAGCGATTTTTACATTAATAACCATTTATTAATGTGTCTTGTTGCTTGTTAATGCAGTACAATAAAGTTCACTTAACACGATAGTATTTGTATTTGTATTCTTTTGGTAAATCGTGTTTTTTCACGATGACCTCAAGGTATTGCGAATCCGGGCTATTGTAGATATTACTTCGACATGGTAAATTATCGTAAAAAGAAATCACAATCAAAATCCTTCGGAATTGTGGACAATAAATTATTCGTGGACGAGGCGATGGTTCACCAAAAAAACGGAAACTATGAAAAAGCAATGTATCTCTATAATCAGGTAAGTTTCATGTTTTTCTACCTGTTACAAAAAAAATCGACTCCGTTCGCGGTTGAAAGTGATCGGGAATTACGACACGCGAATACAATATAAGGAGTTGACATCCTCGTGCCATCAAACATGACAAATATTCGTCAATAACGATCGATTTTTTTATATCTTATTTCCTTCTTATCCAGACTTAGCAGTAGACTCCCTCGGGTTATTTAACTTTGGCCGATAGCAAATTGTCAGGCGACCGTTGCTATGCAAAGCAAAAGTAGGTGTCCACGTGCGTATTTGCTTGTATGTACATATTTTCATAGTGTTGGATTTATATATAAAATGTATGAAATTTCAATTTCACCTCACTTAAGACGAGCGACGAGTGATGATAATTATAGTCGCAGATGATCGGCTAATTGTGAAAAAATTGTCCGAAAGGAGTTGATGCAAAATTGCAGAAAATAATTAACATTCCCTTCTTGTGATAAAGCACGCATTAGTAATTAAAAATATAAAGTGTCAAATATATTGAAATACGCGATTTATATGAAAGTACGCGTATTCCTCTCAAAACTGACTGAATATTGACAGCTATAATTACAGCTTGTAGACAGAGCCATGACCCAACTCAATTCCGTTCAAACTGGCGATTGCTACAGGTGGGAGCTGTCTTTGTCGGATGAACAGAAAATTTACATACACCCTCTACCGATTAGTGAATAGACAGATGGGTCGTTATGCACTCGTGTAAACTTTAATCGAGAAAGTTTTTCCAGTCTTACGATATATAATATGTACGTACGTGAGTGCATACCGAGAATAAACGTACATCATCGGTCAAAAGTTTGGATACACCCAATTAGTCCCGAATTGACGAAAGCAAGACGTGAGCTAATGGGCAAAATATTTGCATTAAACGTACATTAAACAAAGGAAAAAGATATTTGTTTATCGTTGCTGATTAAGAAGTTGAAAATAAATCTGTGTATTATTAAACAAGAAATTCATCGTGGAGAAGCTTGGACGAATTGAGATTCGGTGGCACTAGTTGCCAAATTAACGACGCAATCGTATGAAAAAAATGTACCAGGATCGAGGTGTGACATCCTACAATTCGTATTACTTATATACGCGTGGAACGCAAATACATTGGATATACCCAGACTTTTGGCCGGTAATGTATGATGTTCCATTCGTACCCGAATGTGACGCATTGTTGACCGTTTCTAAGGTAACAAGGCACCCGGCAAAGGTGTCGATAACCACACGTATGAATTTAGGGTTGAATCCCCGCATTTCGGAATTGTTCACCGATAGAAACGGGCGTTAGAAGTGTCGTTCGCGTATACAATTAAGTTGTATACCCTCCATAGAATTTGTCACCAAATTCAACATACCGACGAAAAAGCAACGTTCGAATTTCTATTTAAAAAAAATAGTCCTAAACTACTTCTTCTTCTTCGATTTATTTTCGCCACCGATTGCCAAGATCATTTGGCCTAGAACCAGTTGTTTAACGTGGATTCCAAACCACCATCCTAAACCATTGTTTCATCGATGATTATATCGATATCGACAACAAATCAATGTTAATGAATCACAATCATCGGCAATAGCGATAATAAAAAATACTCGCCTTGCTTTAAATCTATAAAAGAAAAAGCCGTGATCGAGTATAAACTCAACAACCAGAAGCATAAACTTGGCAGCAATAACACCGGGTGATTCTTCGTGGCATCAGGATGCAAGAGATCACCGAGAAAACCGGGGCGACGATCGACGAAATCAATCACCGTATAATGGATATATTGAATCCCTCCTTGCACCATCATGATCTTCTGCAGAGCTACGTCCGTGCACCGGCCGACGAGGATTCGAAGCAGACGGAGGACATCCAGAGAGAAGTCTCCATCGGCGATTATCCGGAAGAGGAGGAAGACGATGACACGGCAGCCGGCCTAAAAGGTCGCTCGAAACGTAACACGAGGTGGAAGACCAGGGGACAAGAGAAGCCAATGTTCCACAGGAACTCCGTGGAGACGGAGATGAAGATCCAGAAATCGAACAGACGGTGACGCTATCAGGACAACGGCGCACGTCGACAAGAGGAAGTTTACACGGATAAGGATCGTGCCGCTGCCGTGAATATGGGCACTACGGACATCAAGCAATCCCTGAAGATGAAGCAGCGGCAGGATCGCAGCAGAAATTTGCAGATACCCGAGGAAACCGAACCTGCGGCGATGCTGGCGCTCGGCTTGCGGGAGATGCGCATCGGCGACGTCGGCATCGCCATTAATTGCATTAACAAGGTCGACTCCCCGTGACCCAAATTTTATCCAAATAATAACTTTCCGCTTATGTTTTGGTCCAAGTACTTTTGGTCTAATTTTATGCCATGAAAGGAAGGATAAGAGCGGACAGGATTAACACTACGCGTTAGTCCTACGCTGAGCGGCAAATAAATTCCAGATTCTAGATTTTTCTATCCAAGTTTATATCCCGCTGTGATATTTTGTTTGTGTTCGTAAGAATAATTACGGGAGATGTTATGGTCATAAGAATGTGAATTATTTTCTCCAATTTTGTACGATTAATTTATAAAATTCGAGGAGGATTGTAGGAGAGCTTTTTCCTCGTTAGAATCCAGCGAGGTAACCGAGTCTATTTTTAGTTTTTCCAATCGATCGATCCGAGAATGACTAAAGCGCGTACTTTTCCTGCTCCGATAGGCGCTGGAACTGGAGCCAAACGACAAGAACGCGCTGATAGCACGCAGCAAGTGTTATCTGCTGTTGGGAAAGCCCCGCAAAGCCCTGGAGGACGCCGAAACCGCCCTTCGACACAAGCTGAAGGACTCCAGTAACGCCAGAGCGACCTATTACAAAGCAGAGGCCCTTTATCACCTCGGCGATTTCGAAATGAGTCTCGTTTATTATTATCGGGGTATGAGGATTCGTCCGGAATTCGGACAGTTTCGCCTTGGCGTACAAAAGGCCAAGGACGCGATACAGAATATTTTGCACAAAGAGTGAACACATGTACGTAAATTCTTAAGTAACGTGCACGCGATATATAGCGAATGCCTTTTTCACGGACATATTTATTATTAAATATCAAATATTCCGTTGTGCTTGGATACTCCGATATAAAATAACTTTTTTCTGCACTATACGAACGTGTCCGATATGTTTTTCATTATCTATGTCCTCATTTAAATACGTATATGTATATGTATATGTATATACATCGAAAGCTGTCAATTACCTTCATTATACCCTGTTTCTTTTCATATAAGATATCCCAAAAAAATACCCAACAAAAGCCAAGTCTTGCTATCCTTTTATATACTATATATCACCGTATCGATGTGGCGCGCAGTTCGCTCTTCTTCGTACTAGACTCTGGCACGATCTACGGTTGCATCCTATTGGCTGATATTGTCAACTCTTTCCTCGGTAATACTATCCTTAGAACAGTATGTTTGCTTGCGTTTAACTTTTATAGAAATATATCATATGTCTGCTCTTTTAACGGGATTAGTTTCAAGTGCATGACTTTTACAGATACATATATATTTTTTCTTTATTGCACAATATTGTGTGCTTAATCGTGCCAATGGAGAAACACCTAATTTATCCGCAGTCATAAAACGGTCTAAGAAGGATCACACGTGGTTTTCTCACGTGGTCTTTCTCGTCCAGGCGTATTTCACAATTTATACATGCTTTGTTGCAAATTTTACAATTTGAAAGAATAAAACAATCATGATTATATCGCGCACATTTCGATTATATAAGAAAGTATTGCAGCATACTGTATCGCGTAGTTTTACCAATGGTAAATTAGATAATAACCTTTTCGACTTAAGACTCTTTCATCGTGTCAATGTCAATTCTTTTTTAGATACGTCTTATTTCTATATGGTCACGGCTTTTCTAAAAGGCTTAATAGATGCTTGCCAAAAGTGTATAATTTTTAAGTTTCTGTATTATCTTGATATAACCTGAGACTGTGCAACTCTCGATAGACCATTGTTGTGGGAAAATTTCTAAGTAATGATTCTGCACTCGCTCGCGGCACTGGAATGTAAATTATAGCTTCTTCACAACTAATACTTGTTCACTTTTATGGCAGATATGACTACGGTACTGCCTAACGCGATAGACAATGAAGCCAGCAGTCGTATCGTCTGGATAGACACAGAAGTATTACCTACGATATGTTATATATAATATAATAGCATCTATTAGTTGGGTAACTAATCCAAACTTTAATCTGAAACCAATGATTTAGCTAACAGGTCTGGACGAAAACACCTGTCATATATTGGAAATTGCTTGTGTAGTCACGGACAAGAATCTAACGGTCTTTGGTGATCATTTAAATCTTGTGATACACCAACCGGAGAATGTTTTAGCCAACATGAACAGCTGGTGCAAAATACATCTAGAAAATGTGAGTATCTTTTTTTATATTTTAATTTTAGTCGCAACATAAGATGTGCAACAATGTTTCTGTAATTCTTTGCTGTTATCCTGTTGATTTAGAATGGACTAATCAATGAATCGCGGGCAAGTAATATTAGTCTGAATGAAGCTGAAAGCAGGATATTAACGTATTTGCAAAAGTATGTCCCAAAAGGTAAATGTCCACTGGCAGGGAATAGCGTTTATATGGACCGTATATTTTTAAAAAAGTATATGCCATTGGTGGATGAATATCTGCATTACAGGATTATTGATGTTAGCACAATCTCTGAATTGATTTGGTATTTATATATATTTATAATATTTGCATTATGTTAAAATCATACATGCAATTTTCTTATCACGCGTATGTATAACACATGATTTTACAGACGTTTATTTTTTAGGCGGTGGAACACAGATGTTCAAGTGTCGCAACCTGCAAAAGCGAACAAGCACAGAGCGCTCTCTGACGTACTAGACAGTATTAAACAGCTTAGCTTTTATAAAGAACAAATATTTACACCCACACAATCATTCTCTATATAATACATAATTTACTCCATGAATAAGAAAAATTATACAAATTTGTACTTTCAAGAGACATATTTTTAAAATCTGTGGCAACATGTAAATTATGTCAGAAAATAATTTAAACCGCAAATATGAAACAGTCTCTAATCTCTACTATGATAACGCACTGCATACAATGATTTCTATCGCGTACATGGCTAGAAGCTTGAGCATCTATGCATTTATAAAAATTTCTCTATGCGGTATGTGCATTGTAGACCTTCCGATTGTAAAATAACAACAATTTTAAATTATCTTAATGATTTATATTAAATATCAGTCAAACAATCAGTATACACAAGTTCACTATCTCCTAAGGTAAAAATTCTCGATTTTAATTCTTCCTTGAACGCTATCCTTGATAAAATCGTATGCTCGAGCTGTGCATTCCGTGGTGAATAAAGGCATGCGTAGATAAGGGGACAGCGAAACCTTAAATCTATCGGGATGGCAAAGGTCCTTTGGTCCATGCGTATGGGCCATTAATCTTGCACCTTTCTCCTTTCTCGCATCGTGATGCTCTCCGCGTTTGGTCAAATTCTGCATGATCGAGCGTGTCCCGTTTTCACAAGGCCGTATCTCTTAATCGGATTTCGCCCAATGTGTGGAATACTCCTAACTCATGCGAATATTTACATTTTTTACTTTCCATCCTTATTCTCACGAAATATTGTTAACGTAAACGTACAAGAACTACATATCAAATGAATGATATTGCAGTACGTTACAAAGATTAGATTCAGGGAGTACATGGAATTTCATATGCTTGACGTGTATTGCAACTTCTGTCGTCGAAAGATTGTTCTTATAAACTGGTGGAAGGATCATAGAATCATACATTCCCCATTCCTTTGTGAAGTAACAGATTAACATTCGGAGAAGCATAACAATATTCCATATTATATTATATGTCACGAACGGAGAAAGTGCGTAAAGAAATATGCAAAAGGATATTGAGGGAAAAGTGGCGGTTGAAATCGTGATCGAGGCGGTTGAAGAAGCAAGAAAAGGAACATTCGAGAAAATACGCCGCAAACTGCAAGATCATCGGTCGTCATGTAGGGTGGCGCACCAAGGTTGAGAATAGCTCGGGGCCCGATAGAACACGCGTACGTCGTTGCGTACCCGATCGTAACAAGAACGAGCGTGTGCCCGAGCTCGGCCTGTATTAATGTCTATTGCCTTTGCACATCCTGAGGTGTACCGTGTTGCTCGTCCTCGTTCCTGCACGCGTGTGTTGGTATCTTCCCTCCCCTCTCCTGATTGGTCTTCCCCACCCGTTAGTCGTGTGGGTGTGCGCGCGGCTGATAGTCAGCACACAGCCGCGCGAGTGAAAGGGTGTGATGGCAAGCAGTGGAGGTGATTTTCAGTGATCGACAAATGGCTCTGTCCGAGGTGCATAATTTGGCTGCGATAATCGGCAACAATGGCTTCGCCGTTGGCAAGGTAGGCCTGGGGTTTCTGTTGTTTTGTTAGAACGGAGCACTGCCGGGTGTGCCTACGCGGAACGATCATACTGCGGCGTAACCTGCGCGAAAAGAAAACCTCTCATCCTCGCGTAAGCCGTTTCGCAGGGCGCTCTGGTTTTCTGGCTGCACTAACTGTTTGCGTTGCATTTGATCGAGTACGCATCGACACTTTATTTTCTCCGGTCGATGGCCATCCTGCGAGACAATAGAATAAACTCTCGAATAGCGTTTCTATTTCTGGCAGTCAGGAATGCGAGTTTAGGGGATACTTTCGGTTGTCCAGAATGCATTTGGAGGGTATAACCCGAACGCAAGGTGCCGTGAGAGCTAGTGGGCGCGCGAATGAGATAAAATTAACTCCGCAAAAGGGTTAATGCGTACCGGGTAGGTCTATCCGCGTTTGATGGAGCTTCACACGGGTTTCGTGTTCTCGGTCGATGCACGTTTCTTTTTTTTTTTTTTCCTTTCTCCTCTTTTCTCTATGGCCCCCCTTTTCCGTGCATCGTCGGCAAAGCGAGTGAGAATAAATCGGGGCACTGTTATAAATTCGAATTTCCCGATCGCACGAAACTACTCCAAAAAATTCGGGTGATTAGTCTTTTACATCGCGGTTCTGACGTAATGTTTGATTAACGAATCTCAATAGAGAAGTTAAGAAACGGGGTTCGGTCGCGTTAAAACTTCGTTTGATTGCAACAATGTTACAAAGTGAAATGAGGTTTGCCGATTAATCGTAGTTGGATTTGCAAAAGTGTATTCTAGAGTATTCTTTAAGCATACATTGCATCTTTATAAGTATGCCAAATGTGTAAATTTGTTGATTCTTATAGAACAATACGGGTGAACGTAATGTCAGCATGTTGGAGCCACGAGGCACTTATGCGGCTGATAGATGTAACACCGAATACAATTACTGGAACTATGACTTAATGGACTGTAACATAAAGAAAAATGTAAGATATATAGTGTTGTATTATTTTTTTTATTGCTTTACAAGCTATAGGTGACGGTGTATTTATGAACGATGTTGTTGGTGTTGTTTGTATAGATAAATAAGGAAGACGATGACAACCAGGATTTGAATAACCCGATGGTCAATGACTTGGTGTCAAAGATTCTCGACGATGATTCTATTGTCGGGGATCATACTCGTACCAATAGCTATAGTGGCAATATCCAATATCAGTCAAACTCCCAATTTTGCTTAGACAAAATTGGGAACAGTTTGGATTCCTGCCTCTCTAACGTGGATCAATTCAATGTTCATTATCCGATTGGAAAGTCGGAGAACCTTTCTAATAGCTTTAAGATCGATAGTAATTGTAGCAATCTCTGCGGCGATCTCAGTGCACTGAGTCTTAATATGTGTATGGAACAAATGCTGGACCAAGGAAACTTATGCAGCAATGGACTTTTGCAAAACGAGTACACGCCCGATGCTCAGCCATACATATTGCGTCCAAATGATGAAAACTGTTGCATAAGCGGAGACAGTATGCGCCTGTGCAATGATTTACTGACGACATCCAACGAAACAAATTTCGTTAAACAGTCGACCAATTGGCCAGAGAGCCTGTTGTCATCCGCGTGTGCATCAGATTTGTTTGGGAATTATCAGGGGATCCAGAACTATGCCAATACGGATTTTAATTTTAATATGGCTTTAACAGCGCTGGCGTCGGATTCTCCAGAATCGATTGCTACAAACGATGTTGATTATCATAACAATATCGGACATTGTGCATCCAGTAATTCGTATAATAATCCTGCTATCAATATACATGACTTATACGGCATGACAGGAAACAATCAGAGTTACAGACCAAGTTCTGCAATGACAGATCTCAGCGTGGATTCTGGCTTTTTATCAAATTCTCCGCTGCAGCACTTCTCGCCCGCTGATACAACTCTGCACAACTGTTTTGGAACTAATGTACAACGGAACGGCGTTAACGACTATAAAGATATACATGACTCGAGTAGATTAAGCATGTCGAATATGGCGATACCTAACGAACAGATTCAGTTCTTGCAACAGCAACCCCGTAGTTATAAATTGAATCAAGCTGTGGACCAAGATTTTAAGCATCTAATGGAATACTATCCTGGTGTTAATAACTTTGCTGCATCGACGACAAATAATTTAGACACAAACGAAAACATTTGTCTGATGGGTAACAATAATCGTAGGAGCGACAACAATCTATTGAAAATCATAAGCCCCAAATCAAAGACTATCGAAACTAAGACGTATTCGCCGATCGGTTTTCCAAAGAACTTAAGCTCGCGCAACTTGCATCAGCCGATAGCCAAGTACAGATATCACAATTATCAACACTACACTGCCAATAGCGGCGAGACTATGAAAATTCTACCCCAGAATACCACATCGTATCACAACGATTTGAAGCAGCCTAATTCTACCAACGTATATAAGATGGAAGGATTCGATCTGTCCAAAGAAATGAGCTTCCCACCCGTGAGCCACTTGGCTAATCAAATTGCTGGTTCCACCGTAAGCAAGGATACGTTCAATTATCTCATGAAGCAGAGGCACCATGTGCCAAGAGTGCAGAACGCACCTGGTATTTCCTCGGCAGATGTTATGTTTAATTCAGGAATAATCCCAAGTCCGGGTGTTGTCAGGCCTGGAATGTTTCCACCAGTGATGCCGGTCCCTCTACCGGTTCCAGTGCCACGCCTCTTTTCAGTACTCTATGGAGGTGGATTAAGCCTGAGGAATGGTGGTGGAGCTGCCAGACGTACCGGTCCTTCCAGTATACTTCACTTCAGATTGGAGCAAACATACGAGCAGTTCAAGCAGCTGGAAAAGGAACGGAAGAAGTGTGAAGCTGGACTGGCCGCACATTTTCCTGGAAAGAGAGTAACCAGTGCTAACAACATACCTATCCCACGTCTTCAGGGTAACCCATCGCGCGTCGATCGCTTGATCATCGACTATCTGCGGGAACATGCCCGCGTGATCACCCTGATAGCAAAGGTAAAGATCCTGAGCGATCATTGGCTCGAGCTTTGGTGTCGGACTTTGTCTTTGTGGAGAAATATTCAAAGGTACTTTTCATGCAGATGGAACGTTTGCGGGGAACCACAATGAATCAACGCGTGCACAAGGCCATGGAGTACTGGCTAGAGGCTATAAAGTTTGTTCAGGAATGTCGTAAGCGGGAGATTGCCAATGCTACTAAACGACAGAAGGAAAATCCGCCATGCATGCTGGTTTATAACGATAATGGTAAGGATCTTTCGACCTTATAATCGTGCCTAATATTAAATCTGTTAATTTCAAACTAAAGTACCGTTTACACGATGATTATATCACAACTGTCGTTTCTTACAAAGTAGTAACGCATATTCCTTAGGTAATAATCTAAGTTAAATTATCTTGAACGATTACAAGGCACGATCTTTACGAAGTATACAACAGGACAAACATTTTTTCTTTACAGATATATTGACCTTGGCCGGTAGCGTCTACGAGTTGACCAAGGCGTCTCGTTTCGCAAGGACCGGTATGTATAATGCATTACAAGCTACGCTGTTGTACGACTTGGACATAGAGAAGAAAGTCCTCGAATCTCCGAAAGATCCGGTTCTCGTCATAAAACAAAATGAAAGTGAAGCAACCGGTGGCATCGAGAATTATTTAGCTTGTACCTAGCAAATTTTCGAAAACTGCTTCTCGAGCGCTCGCCGCGAATCGTAAGCTGGATCCAGCTTTTTACTTACGTATTCTCCGTTACGTTCTTAAAAAGCTTATACTGGCGTTTATAATAATTTTATCGCTGAATAACAGAATATGCCGCCCACTAACTGTGAAACTTCGACGCGTCAAACGAGATGGCACCGCGTACAACAGCCACCCTAGGACAACTGTACGCGCTGTCTACTTTTTACAAGTTAATAGTAACTCCATAGTTTTCTACTGTATATACTTTAATCCTTGCTATAGTACACAGCCTCGGTGCGTCGGTCCTGAAGCGCAGTATTTGTGATCAAATCATTTATCGTATATCGTACGTCAAGGAGGTGGGGTCTCGCTTGCTCTTTGATGAGACTGGGAGAGGGGGAGGGGGGATGGGGTTAGAAGGTGCGATCGTTCAGACCCGGGGGAAAAAAGCCATCGGTGAAGCGCAGAGCGGATTGTCCTCGTGGACCGACGAGGGGTCGATAGGCTCCCCGGTGTAGACGGAAAACAAGATTGCTCAGACGCTACTACATACCGTTCACAGAAAAAAAAAATTAAAAATATATCCAGACTATTAATCGTTTCGCGTATGTGTTATAGGATAGTGACGATAGGCTAAAGTTTGTCGACGTATTCGTTCCGAGACGCTAGGCAGGAATTTCTTAGAGTAGTTCAATGTGGCCTTCCTTAAATGTGTGACCCAGATGTGTGTCAGTTAGCGAACGCCTCGGAAGCTCGCGTCGCCGTGCGACGGCCGAGCCTTTCGGACCCGTCAACAAAAAGATACGTTATATATACACATATATATATAATACGTTTTTAGCCTTTGTGGATCCTATCGGAACATAGGTATACGTGTAAACTCAAATGCTGTCCAGCTGTGTACGGCATATGGATTTTCGTTGTGAGAATATCTTCCTGAACGTATTCGCTACACGCGTACGCTCTTAACGGGTGCAATAGCCCGTCGATTTGCGTTATACTCCACGCGGAACGCGTTATCAGCGGTATACATATATGTGTGTCTGTATATACACAAATACATACATACATATAGATATGTATATGTACATGTGTATCTATGTATGAATTGTTATACATCGGTGTGCACGCAGGTATGTTAGGGATAGGGGAATCCGAAACGGAGCGTTCCCGCAGTATTTGAATGTTCTACGCGAATAATTTAGCTCTACACGTCGACTCGCGATATTTAGCATTTGCCTACTTAATCTAAACCCGAGGTCTTTTTATAACAGCGGTAGAAAGATATATTTTCCGCGGTGGGATTTTAACGTGATATACTCCGGCCTGTGCGAATCGCCCCGTGACGGACGCGCGTATCGTACCGATACCAATTCCTCGTCTTGTCTCCTTCGCGACCGATAGTCCGGAGCCTACGATTAACGCGATTGTTGCGCTACGCTTTGGCCGAAGAAGAAGGAGGAACCAAGAACGTTAACGCTTCCCACTCTTCCGTACAATTATCCAGCAAACCGAGAAACATTTCGATTCTTATCCTCGGATTCTATCGTCAAAATGGGAATCCAAGTAATTTCCTTCTATCCGCCGCGATTTTTTGACGCGAAAGGCGATGATGATCTCCGATCTGCCGAGTGTCTTCGGCTGAAAGAACGTTTCCGGTACGGAACGTAACGTCTTCGTAATCGTATCGAAACCGTGAATTATCGCTCTTGCAATTAATCATTCGCGAAGGTGATAGCCAAGCTTCGTAATTCGATATCGTCGACGATATCGAATTGCGTTCTCGCGACAATTGCGCCAATCGATTAGCACAACGAGAGCGAGAGAAGGCCTCCCGGGAGAGGAGGGCTATTCTAACAGCACAAATAGAGCAATAAGACAATAGAAGTTTAGAAACAGTGACCACTCCCGATTTCCTCACGTTTAGACATTTTTCGAATTAGATCGACGTTAGAGATTCCAGGGTGATGTTAGAGTGCACGCTGTCCGCCCGTTAGAATTCGTTCCTCGCGAGTTCCAACGTGAACTTCGACGAGGTCGCAATTTGCGAATCGAACTTCGTCGTTAGCGCACGAAGTCGTGCCGGTCAATGTCGATTTTAAGCCGCTTGCGCTGCAGCGAGATTTTTTTCTCATTTCCTTCGATACCAGCTACGTGTTTTGCACGTACCAACCCAGGATTGCCTTCGTTATCGAAATATCAAGATCTTCTGCCGATTCGATTTCTCAAAATGCTTCGAACTTTCCTAAATACGCGTAAGACGCGCCGTCGAAACGTAATCCAATTAAAATTAGACGATCGGCCGGCTGCGAAGGCAATCGAGGATGACACGAGCGCTTGTCGCCGTTCGCATACGCGCGAGGTCAAAACCTACAGACTGCTGATTCGCTTTTACGCATTGCTTACGTAGCCATTGGGGACCATGCTGAACGACGTCGTCTCCCTGTATCGTTGGCCAAAGCGACACTTGCGTTTCTTCCCCGGTCCTTTTACCTCATTTCCTCATTTACCGAACGCAGTTAACACCTTTGTTGTCGCGCTGGAATCGCTATTCTTTTCCAACAATTATCCCTACCTTCTTCGCTTCGACCTTAAGGCTCCTGTCAAATTATTACTTCCCGCATAAATTTTTAATTGTGACGTTAATGAAAAATTAATCGATACATTGGAATTACGTAATGCGTTAATGCAACGACGATGATACTAAAATCGATCGAGGTTATTCCGGCATTAAGTCACGTGGTAAAAATTTTCTCAAAAATTTTGGCGAGAAACGTTGGATACTTTCTTTTTAAACGTGTGAAAAAAATAACCTTACATCGTATAGCAAGATTTCAATTTGAAACATGTCGCTGCTCTGAGATTCCTTCGATGATGTAACGATCGTTGTCAGGATCGAGTCAGCTGGATTATCCAAGCCGATCGTATCTCCTTCCGTCACCATTTAAATGGCGAATTGTGCGAATCGCAAGCCTAACTAGGCTTTCGCGTGTCCCGGCAACCTCTTTGACTTTCTCCTCTTTTTCATTCTCATCCTTTTGGCACACCGACGAGAAGAACGAACCCAGCGGGGGAAGAAAATGCACGTGGCTCGTATGGAATTAACCCTCTACATCCGACATTTCTTTCATATTTCGACGTTCCGACGTTCCCTTCGAAGTTACTGTGGGTTATAGAGGGTATAACTCTTTGGGGTAACGGATGTTAAAACAAAAAAAGACTCAGGTTGCGCAGACATTTTATTTGAAAATATTCAGTGCAACAAAGTCAAATCGCTGAGATGTATTATAAATTACTGCGCTTCGAGTTACCTTAATATCTTGATCTCCCAAAGGGTTAAGGAAATAACCAAACCTCGTGTCCAGGATCGAAAGTATAGGCTTAGGTACATAACGGGTAAAAAAGCAACGTCGACGGTTAGGATAGAATAGATTATCGAATATTCGTGCGCTTAGAACCGCGAGATCGCGACGAGAAGAGAGAGGAGAAAAGGAGAGTGGAGAGTGGAGAGACGACGATCGTGGGGCATATTCTAGTTACGTATGGGGCAGAAGCAGTGCTTTAAAGAATTTCCTTCCGCATTTGTCGACGTATTGTATTATAACTGTGATATATATAATGCCAATTTGTATATAATCGTGGAGTTCTTGCGGCAGGAAACAGAGGACGGTTTCTCCCGGCCAGCCTCGTGGCTCCTCCTATTCCTCCTCCCTTTTTCTTCTTTCTTCCTTTCTTTTCCTCTTCTCTCCATTCCTTCCGGTATCCTTCGCTTCCGCGAGCCGCGCTTGCTGCTGCCTATTTACGTGTTGCGTGGCAATGTGATACCCATTGAGAGACACGCCTGCGAATGCAATCTCATTGAGCGGAATTGGGGCAAAGACACAGAGTCGTGTTCCTAATATCTTATTCGTCTGATTATAATTTATCAAGGTCTACTTTTTTTTTTTTTTTTTTTTTTTTTTTTTTTTTTTTTTTTAAGACTTATGCATTTCCCGGAGTTTGAAAGTTTGATCAATGCATCAAGGTATTGATTTTCAAGTTCCAAGCAATTTTGACAGAAAATAAGTACGATTTTTTGATCGAGTTACGGAGAGATACGCTGGTATACCAGGGCGGCATCGCTCGTACAAGAGCCCGATTTCTTCTCACGATTAACCTGAAAATTAACGAATGCATACGCACGCGTTGCGGCAATTACCTTGTGTCACATTTGCCACGATGCTGCATCATTAACCTCTTCAGGGATGGATTTTTTATGAAAAAAAAAAAAAAAAAACGGTTGGATCTTTTATTCGGATATGTTTTATTTATTTTTTAACGAAAACAATTTGGCAAGTAATGGGAAAAGCAAAGAATATTCAGGAAGAAAGCAACGTCCATATATCGTGACCGCTGTTCGTCGATCGTAATTTAAACCAAACGTACACGCGTGTGCTCCCAGGTGTCAGTATCCCTGAAGAGGCTAAGAATAGAAACGCTGTCTACATAGATATGTGTTTGACAATCCTATTTAAATTGCATGTGATATTATACATTATTAAGTATCTATATGTACATGTATATATGTATACGTTCGTGTATATGTATATGTGTATGTATATGCATATGTATGCGCTAGGAGACGTTGCAAAGCTGTATAGATAAGAGGGAAAAGTTAGGCGTGCGTATACTCATACGTATACGTATACGCCGAGGCGAGGAGGTAATGCGGAGAGAAAGAGAAGCCTTAGAGAGGAATATCGACCAATTGTTTAACGCGCGACACTCGAGACGTATTGTTAATGCATACTCTAAGGTTAACGATCCATAAGCTTAAACAGTTTTGCACGTATGAAAGCTCAAGGGTGACAGATTTGAAAGCGAGAATACGGTTAAAAACCGAGTGCGAAATTGACTCTCTGTGACAGCATTTATCGACCACGTGGACGGATTTTCTTTGGCAAAGTCCGCGACTTGGAAAGAGTTTCCTGCATTTTAACGAGCCTACTTACATTTGGCAATTTCTGCATTTCGCGTTCTACCCGATCGAGCATACGACGCACGGGCGCGTGTAGAGAGGCCCGCCTAATTCGTATCGTTTCCAGCCCGAGCGAAAGGATTCCTTATCCGGCGACGAGACGAATTATACTAACGCAATTTTGTTTTCTTCGTTCTCCCAGCGATCAACGTGCATTGCGCCTTGAGGAATCACGAAGTACGAACGAAATGCGGTATACTATCTAACTGTAGCAATAGAAGTCGAAATGGATTCGCTTAACAATGGCAAAAAGTACGTTTAACGTATAAAGATTTGGGAGAAAGAAGATCCTCTTTGATTTTAACGGAAACACCAATTTCTCTCGATAAGTAAGTTGTCGCGTGGTTTATCGCGTTTCTCGGCGTAGGCGGAGTATAGAAAAGTTGGAAAGTAGTGGCATAAAGTCGATAATTAGGATTAGAAACTACGCGTATTCTTTGTGCGCAGATGGACACTCGTGCGTATCCGTGTTAGTAGAGTACGATCGACGTGATTAGAGTAAAAAATGGACGTTAAATGGGGCGTTAAAGGTAGGTAAAAATTGTTGGGGCGTAAGAGCTACTCGCAGAAATACGTACTAAAAGTGTCAACGAGCTTTTTATTCTTTTCGTTGCCTCCTTCTTACTTTGTCCCTATTCAAAGACGACTTTTACGAAGAATTTGCAATTTTGAAAGGTCTTGGCGAACAGGATGGGGAAGGCTTTGATAAATTAACGTCTATTAAAAATTCCCAGTATCGCCGCTTTAGAGCGTAGCACGAAGCGGTACAATTTTGGTACCCAACGTACAACCGATTAACGCGTTGAGCGCCGTTTCATTCGATAACCGACGATGCGGGCCGCAACGAGTAATGTCTCGGTATGCAAAATTTCAGCAAGCGGAAGTTAAAACGCGATTAGCTTCGTTTCTAACTTCTTCGGGAAAGAAAGGCACGAGAAGCACGGCGCTGAACTTTTCAATGGACGTACCTGGTTTGCCGACCACGCAGAGTAACCGTCGGTGGTGCTGGGTACCTGTGACGATTAACGACGTAGTGAAATTCTTAGCGAAATCCTTGACCGCGCGGTCGTGATGCTGGTTAATTGTAAATTTATCGTTCATCATGCCGTGTGCCGTTAGATAATTATAAAAAATTGTAAATAGCGCGGATGAATCGCGGTCCTTGCAGAAGTGGGCGTGGGAGGACCCGATCATCGACGTTGGTTAGGAAAGAAACGAAAAAAAGTATAACAATTCACGATGAAATTTCGGAGCTCCCCCGCGAGTTCTTTAACTGTGTGATCCTTTTTGTTTTTAAATTCCGTTTTATGTTCTTGGTTCTTGTACCATCGCCCGGGAACTTCCGCGATCGCGAAGGCTCGTTTTTGTGGCGATTTTCGAACGATATCGATTATAACCTACTGCGAGTTCGTAGAAAGATTTTAGAGTAGTGTAGATATACGCTTGCACGCTGTAAAGCCGATTTCGCATAATCGCTGGTTGTAATCTGTCGATTTGTGCCGGATAAAATAGTAGAATATTTTTCAAGATTAATATTTCCTTCCGACCTCGACGCTCCGACCGTAGTTTGCTCTCCCTTTCCGCGTAATCTCATGGCTTTGAGGAGGACGGAAAAGAGATGGATATGAACGTTTGGCGAGCTAAGAGCGACTCTTGATTTATCATAACCGAAAGATCTGAAATAAACGAATAACCGATATAAGGGACGAAGAATGTAAACGGGGCGTAATCGATGTCACCTTGGGTTCTAGAGACTTAAATCGACGAGCGACCAAAGAAGCGCGTTGAACGGTACGAACGCAAAGAGGTCATCGTCTTTACAATTGGCAGTTTACAATCGGTATCCGTGTGAAAGAAGCTGTCGCGCGCCAAGGGACGCGCGATTTTACTAGTTTTCCTCGGGACTCGAGGAAAAGCTTTGGTATCCGCGAAGTCCCTTTAGAACTTCCGGACGAGATCGACGCACGAAGCCTGCTGGATTTTAGGTCTATCCGCGAACGAATACGCGGCTTTAACGTGGCACACATCTATGTCGCATCGCGTCACATATCGGCGCTTAATGGCGAAAATCGATGGTGTCTTGGCGGGCTAGTTTTGCGGGCGTCGCCCTTTATTTTTCACTCGATCGGCGTTCCATGGAAACGCGTCGTTCAAGCGTCCGGCATATCGGACCTCGGCATTGAAAAGGCAGCGATGTCTTTCCAGCTGAGTTTACGAGCGACCCCCTTCGCTCTCCGCTCGATCGATGCTCCATGGAAACGCATAGTTTTAAATACATCGCATATCGACCGTCAGCGGTAGAAATCGACATCTTGTCAGCTGGCTCGCCAAGGATACGTCTTTATTAACTTTCCACTCGCTTAATAATACCCCTTGGAGACACACGGTTAAAGCACGTCGCGCTTCGGTGTAAATCGACGATGTTTTACCAGCTGGTCCAGCGGACGGCACGAGGAACCTTCCTTTTCCAGGAAAGTCCCGCGTCTCCTTAAACGATCCATGGAAACGATATCGGTGTCTCCTTGGCCGTAGCCTGTTTAGGTATTGCCTCGAGGTACCTCAATCAAATTCGGGCGATCGCAAACCGTCGACATGTTCGATGAACCCAACGGGGGTTTGGCCTCATCGCGGATCAATACTTCTCAGGGAAACGCATCGGAAGGACGGAACGATGATTTGCACTAAGACAATCGTTTTACCCCACTTCGGAAAGTAGAAGAAAACGCCCCGCCCCGGTGATGATTCGTTCGGTCTCGGGAGGTTCTTCCTCGGAGAGGAGAAAGCATGTGGAAGGATCGAGTAGTCGGGCGTATTCGATGACGAAGATAAACTCTGCGTTCGTTTAATCGCAAGTCGGATATTTTCTTCGGTGCTAAGTGTCCCAAGAGTTTTGTCGAGCGGATGGAGAGAGTAATTCCGCGTGTTACGATTTTATTTTTGATTCCTCGGCACAGAATTTATCGCGATTGACGCACGCCGAGTCCTTATCTCCTACCATTAGGAGCTTGGATGAAAATCCTACGATCGTCGGTATACTTACGGTTATTTTTGCAACGACGTCGAAGGTTTACTTTTTCCTAAGTTACACCCCTTGCTTTGATCGTGGAAGAAAACTCGAGAACCGGCAGGGGACGACGAGGTTTCGGGGGGTAATGGCACGACTCGATTTGCGGACCATAAATACCAAATACTATACAACGATCGCGTTACAATAATATTAAACGTAGGATGGAAGAGAGGGAGGAAGGGAGGGAGGGAGGGAGGGAGGGGATACTTTGATGCATCCAGGAATCGTAGATAGGAGGGAATGGCGAGGAGGGGAGGAGAGACGCCGAAACGAATATCACCGCGATGAGGAGATCCCTCGTGGTCTCGCTGTCGTCGGTTAGCTAATTTGATTGAGGACGCCCTTAGGACGTATAGCTCGTCTGCGCTTCTCGGCTAGTTAGGCCGAACTATCATTCGTTCGACCAGTCGTGGCATCGGAGGTGAGCAAAGGTTTCGCGCGCTAAAGCCTATGAGATGGCAGGAACGACTGCTATTGGCTGACGCCAATCGTGTAATCGGTCGTTTGTTTTGCGTCAGGAACGATTTGTGTAGGCGCGCAAAAACCAGCAGGCCGTTGTGGCGCTATGTTTTACGCGCGTTATCCTGAAATATCGCCACGTGCATTTTTTTACACCCGATACCTCGACTCGTTGAATAAAGTATAGTTCTCAGTTAAGGATCCTCGCGATTACTCCGTACCACGACTAATTACGTCGGCTTTGAGTCGTACCTTCGAACTTGGGAAGAATTGTTCCGTGGAGAAAGCGCGAACCGTAGGTTCGATTTTTAGAAAAAATTATTCGGCAGAGAGATTTTTATCGTTTCGAGTCGTGCGTTCGATTTGAGGAAAAATCGTTCCGCGAAGAGTTTCGAAAGGATAAAATTCTTCTTGGGAAGAGATCGTCCCTATGGAACAGCTTGAACCGGAGTTTCGATTTTAGAAGAAATTATACCGCGGATAACTTTCCACCGTAGATTCGATCTGAGGAAGAATTGTTCCGCAGAGAAGTTCGAATCGTACGTTTGATTCTAGGAAAATGTTGTAAACCGCGGAGATGTTTGAATCGTAGGTTCGATCCTAGGAAAAGTGGTCCCGTAGGGAAATTTGAATATTACGTTCGATGTTAGAAGAAACGGTCTCTCAGAGAAACTCGTAGCGTAGGATCAATTTTAGCAAAGAGTGTGCCGTAGAACAGTTCGAATCGTTTCGAATCCTACGTTCGATTCTAGAAAAACTCGTCCCATGGAGGAATTTAAACCGTAGACTTAATTCTAGAAGAAATTGTCTCGTAGTGAAATTTGAATCGTAGGTTCAATCCTAGGGAATAAAACGTTCGTCGCGTTTTCGACGAAGAAGACGCAATTCCATTAATCCTTTGCACTCCGGTCGATCGCTTTGAATCGGCCTCTAAGCCTTGTCCAAATCCGTACTAACTTTATTTAATACGCATTCCGAAACTCGGAGCGGAAACGCATCGGTTTTGGTAACGCTTAGAAGAAAAATAACTGCTGCTCGACAGCCGTCCGACGGTCGGAGGGCAAGGGATTGATTATTAGAGGTACAAACTAGTTCGGTACCTGTCCACTATATCGTCTTAAGAATGTCAAATATATCGAGGATCAAAACGTACCTCACTTTCTCACCAACGGGAGTTCAATTCCATCGGGAGGCATCGAATTAATCTGTACGCTCTAATACATTCCTACGTCCGCTTAGACATTCGCTTCTGACCCAACAACCTCGCGAGTTTCGCCGACTTTATCGAATTCTTGACATATCGCAGGACTAAAGGAGAAGAAGGAAGAGAGGAGAGGGGGGGTATAATGATAATAGTACTAATAAAAATACTCTCATCCTTTCTCACGACTCCGGCTAAGCGAAGCTACGTACTTTTCCCCTAACGATGCGCCATTAAAATAGAGACTTCGGACGATTCTATTAGCCGTTTTATCGTGGCTGGATAATTCGCGATACGAATAGCGCTTACGATTAGGATCGCATTTTTTCTTACCAAGGATAGGGAGATTACAACGTGAGGCCTCGAGCCTGAATTTTATTTTGGCGGCACGTCAATGGCCCATAATAATCCAGGAGATCGTAAGCGATATTCGCGCGTGCTATGGATCGCAAGATAATTCGCTTCTTTCCTCAAATCTGGTCTCAAAGTCCGTGCGCCTTTAAACGCGCAACTTTGGGCCGACTTTAACGAACATTAACGGTCAAGGTGGTTGATCGATCGTGAATGTACAGGTATTGTTCGACGATCGAAGGAGGCGGAAAAGGGTATGTTAACGCGCTTAAACGGAGGGTCATCAATTTTCAGTACTCGAATATCCTCCTGAAGCTTCGATCAATTGAATATCCATATTGCATAAAATGCATTGCAGCAGAAAGAGAACTTTATTTCGGTCGTAGGTGTTTTACAAACACGCCGTTCAACCCCAACATCGCCCTGCCCTTGGAAATAAACGTGCTCTCGAAAGTCAATTATAAAGACTGATTTACGCGAATAAAGGAGTAGACGCTGCGCGCGTCTTCATTATGATTTCTCTTCCGTACGAAAATCTTCGTTCGTCTTGGTCAACTCGGCAACGGCCATTTCTCATTCTCGTTGCATCGTACTCCGTTTCCTGCTCCCAAATCTTAATTCGAGTTGATGAAAATACGATGGAGCTGACAAAAGACGATCGATCAATTACCGCGACCGAAAAGTCAGGCAGGATGCAATGCTCAAATCGTAACCGACCTACGGTCGACTCGATGTTCACCCCTTCACGCGTTTTCGTCTAACGAAGCCCCACCCGGGGGCTGGACGATACTAAAGACTGTAGAGATTTTAAGACAAAAGGTACACGAAGCACGACCCTCTGACAAATCGAGCGCGCTCGCGTTCACTCTCATTATGCTTAACACTTTCTCTCTGTGGCGTGTACAGTTTTCGGTTTTGACAGTTCAGGCAGTATCTCGTGTTTCCTCCATTAAGCAAACCAATATTGCGAAATATCGTACGATATCATCGACGGATACGAAGGTGTCGCTTATAGCACCGCCATCGCATCGTGGATCGTTACTATTGACCCTTTTACTGCCGCTCCCAAATACGCGTTGTATGCGAAAAAAAATGACACGTCCGTCTTGACGCGTAGATCGTGGAGTAAAAGGGTCGACCCTTCGCCCCGGAAAGGCGAATCCTTGGTCGTCGCTTAAATTAACGTAATCACTGGAAAGACGACGAATAACGATTACCGCGATCACCCTTTGCGATTTCATCGCGCGCATCTGAAGTCGCGAAGTACGAAACATCACGAGACTTCGTTCATTTAAATCCGATCCGTTTTCGCGATTGATTTTGCACCAACCTGATACGCACTCTCGTGAGATGACCAATCGAGATACAATACGTACCGTACTGCCGCAAAAGATCATAGGGTCGAATCGTATTCAAAATAGGCGCGCCCTCGACGGTTTTCCTTTGTGCAAGAAAGAAATAAAAAAAACCGTGGTGAATGACCGTCCGAAAGGAGAGCCCTAGAGGGTCGTAGAAACAGCAGGGTAAAACGGACAATGAAACCGCGCGTTATACGATTCGCCTCGAAAACTCGAAAACGAAACGAACTTCGATTTATACGCACAAGGGTTTTTCGTTTCTTCCACTAAACGGTTCGTTACGGATAAACGACGTTCCTCGACGATTTCCCAGTTTTTATCGTGAATTGACAAATTTTATTAGAAATACTGGGACACGATTGCTCCCATGTCTGGAATAAATCCCGAATCGTAATTTACGATTCGCTTGATATCGTTCGTCGGAGACAGGTTCAACGCCGACTTTTAAGTATGCATTGGAAATCGAGAGTGGAATAATTATTAAGGGGAATAAAAAAAATACTGTCGGGTAATTGTTTATTTCGTTTAGTTATCGCGATCCATTTCTGTCGAAAAAAAAGGAATTTGTTTGCACTGTAAAAAGGACGAACATTTTATGAGATGCAATCTATCGGTGTCCCCTGAAAGAGACATCGATTATTCGTAACGCACCCGTGGACATATCCTGCGTTCCTTTTCCAATCTCGATGCTTTTTCCGGCTGTGATTTACAAACACCGAGATTCATTGCGCTTCGCCGTCGAAACTAAAACCAAACGGACAATCCAGGAAGATTTCTATGGGATTTAAAGGAACCTTCGTAAGTACTTGGCCCCCTTTTCCTCGGCACTAAGGTAATCCGGCGCGTTTTAGTGGGCCATCGATCGAGGGGGTTTATTTAACGCGTATCCGCACTGCGTCGATGCAGTTCCGGGATAAAATAGTCACGCAGGGATATCTAGAAGGTCTTAGTGGGTTGTAGGACGAGGAAAATAAGGTGAAACAAAAAAAAAATACGTAGACCCGGCGCGTATAGGGATGGGAAGGGAGGAAAAAGAAACTTAAATAATTGTCGTTCTTAGCGTTTTTTATATGTTACGTTTTGATGTTCACTACGGATTGTATTAATTATATGATATAATAATATAACAATAATATATATATATACATAAATATATATATATATATATATATAAATATAAATATGAATGATATATCGTTAAATGGGCTGTGGTAGAAAACCTTTATATACTTTATACATCGGACGAGTCGGATCCTCTTGTTTCTTTCGTTAAAAAAAAGAAGAAGAAAAAGAAGAAGAAGCAGGTAGAAGGGAGAGGGTGTGCACTGATAATGGTGACCGACGAAAAAAGGGAGAGAAGGAGAAAATGAAACCTACAGTGGGAGACGGCATAAATCTTAAGGCGCTTAAACTCGTTTGAGTGCTAAGTCACTGTCTTACATTCTGTCACACAACGATTACCTTGCACAAAATGTACCTAATTATATTTAATAGTAGGATCCGTCATGATTGTCAATAATACTGTACCTACCGTGCCCGAGCAAAACGGGCAGATTATGATATTAGGCTATAAGGCTGTAAAGCGTAACTATGATTAGATAGGAGACCCGCTCGCTAACCACGTACTGTGATGCACCTGCTTCGAAGACTGCCATGGAAAAATCTACGTAGCTGCTGGAAGGTGATCGAGAACACGCTCCAAACACCCTCTCCGTTAGTCGCGAAAAAATCGCAAAGATATCGCTAAAGATGTCGCAAAGAAAATATGACAAAAATTTCGCGAAAATATATCGCAACGGACGATTCATTATTTTTCGTTGTGCCACGAAACACGTCCACGCTTCGGCATTGTTCCTCCATGATTTCTTTAACGCTAATGTCTTTTTTCGTCGTACACTAGTCCACCTAAGAATTGTACGAGCAACGCGAGAATCATCGAGCAAATCTCGAAGCAACGGGTTTTCAACGATCAGCTTTGTTCTAGAAGTTCGAGAAACAATAAATTGAATCGAACTTTTCGACCTTCATTAATTGTGCAAGGTCTGTACTTATGCTTCCGGCAGTTTTATTATCGAAAGACAAACTTTTTGGACATTGTGTCGACACTATATTTTATATAAAAGGGGCGATACGCGAGAGAGGCATGCAACGAATGCCGCGTATACGTTGCGGCCGAGGCGATCTGTGTTTCCCGATGAACAACTCTCGGACCATGTGCGGATAACTTCGTCGTTCCTAAATACACGTTTAGAAAAACCTTTGAAAGCTCGCTTTTGCTTGTAACATTATCGTCGGATCGCCTTCCAGATCGTGAGTCTTTTAGGCAGCGTGCACGGATAATCGTTTGTATGAATTTCATAGCTTTAGTTCCGCTAGGCTGAGACAAAGAACGAGTGTTTTAGATCCTTGCTCAATAAACGAAGAAAAAACATTCTTTTCGATGTCCAGTGTTACGCATAACGATCCTAGTTTAAGTGAGATGCCCAAAGGTGAGGGATAATTCGACCATTCTGCGTACTGGGTCGTAAATATTGCGCGTAAGTATATATATATGTATATATACGAGACATATATGTATGCATGCGTATATGTATGTAATGTATACCTACGTGAGATTAACGATGAATTCTTAGAATGCTGTCGCCAACGATGAGCGGAGTACTCGCGGCAAGGCGGCACTGTCCATTGTCGAATAAATGCGTACATACGTTACGGTATGTTCCTTCAGTTCCTAACTTGATTGATTCGTCGTTCGGTTCTCTGCTTCCGTTATCCTATCGAACGGACGATCCGGGGAATGGTTCTGTCCAGGCTAAAGATCTAAGCAGTCTATGCCTTTACGTTACGCAAAAGAAGGTTCTGTCTCGCGGGGGCTTGCACTCATTTGCTTCTGTTCTTTTCGGTTTGTTCCGCGAGCGCACATTTCGATGCCGTCGATCGGGGGGTGGGGAGGGGGGAGACTATTGTCCGCGAAAAATTTTGACACATGCTACACAGAACAAGCGCACGCACACACACGTACACACCTAACACAGGACCATGTTTTTTCGTAAGCGTAGAGATAAGTATCGTAAACCTGAGCTTAATGTATTTCTCTCGTAATACCGTACGTAAAACTCCTGTTTGTACCTTACTAGTTTACTATGGCGCTAATTATGATAGTCTACGCTAGAAGAACCGAGATGGAAGGAAGGTGCGTGTGAGAGTCTGTCAGAGAGCGAGAGTGAGTGAGAGAGAGAGAGAGAGAGAGAGAGAGAGAGAGAGCGAGAGAAAGAAAGAAGTAGAAGCTCAACGTACATTTCGAGAACGCGTTTCTGTCCTTTCTGTTCAGCGCTCGATCGACTGTGAAACGTCGTTAATTAAAAAAATAGTGAGAGAAAGGAGAAATGCGTACGTTTGCCGTGCTTTCGCTTTGAGATACTTTGGAATTTTAACGGGCCGTTTTTTTTTTTTAAGCTTTTTCGAGCCTGATATCTGATTTGGGAAAATGACTATAACATGGCCCCCAGGGCCGCCCCCTCGGATTACCACTTAATTTTTTTTTATTTTACGTTCAGCATGACGACGATTTAGCAGAACTGTGTTTTACTGAAAGTGTCCTTCCTATGTAAATTTACTTGTTTGTCCTTATAAATTATAAATAAATGATATCTTTCGTGTTCACGCATTCGAGGTTTCTACGTGTTTTTTTTCCTTTCTTTATCCTTTGTTACGTTTTGAACTCCAACAGGAATAGCCGATTTTGTAGCGTCTCGATTTCGGCTACGACGACCGCCACGGTAAGTAACTAATTTTATATTTTTATGGAATGAATTACCTCGGAATTGTGGTATAAGCGTACAAACGTTTTTCTTTGATCCACTACCCGGATTATTTCTCGAGCTGTGATGCCTGGACGATCTGCCGTAAAACCCGTGATAACTGCGATGTTGCTTTACTCGCACACGACAAGCATTAATGCGACGTAATTTATTTCTAATACGGACATACAACGATCGATCGGTGGAATATTTGCGCGGACAAAAGGAGATCGAAACTAAAGGTATCGTTAGGTGTAATGCTTTCAGAATTTGATAACTCCAATCTCGTTAATACGAGTACAGAAGCGTTTTTTCGGCCAACTACTCGAGACGATGGGAAGGAATTAAAAACAAAATGAGCAGTATGAATAACGTTTTAGGTGTATAAAACTCTCACAGAGCGCTTTCGAATAAATTTATTTTCCCCTTAATAACAACGAGAACAGGATCTCCCAAATCGATAGCTCGCGTTTCATGCGTATCGGCGTTTGGCCATCATCGTTATAAACGTTACATTATAAATCTATGTGCAGCTCCAAATCGATGTATCTATACATTATATACAACTTTCGTACAAAGTTATACATCTTATCGCTCGAGTTCCGACCTAAGTCGGAAGACAAATCGTGTTCTTGGCGCTCGTGCCGACTATCGCCTACCTATTGGAATACATCGGTTATAACGCTCGGATCGCATCTTTAACGCTAATGATAATAATAATGAGAATGATATAAATAGTGACGAGGAATTATACAAGTAGTATTTCACAGTATAACTACCGTCCGTTGATCTCAACATATCTATATAGAAGAATGCGGGCATTTCGCTGCATAGAACTTTTTCTTTCAGCTTTCGTGCATCGATTGCATTCGACAAAGGCTCATGGCCGATACGATGATTATTAGTGCCGTTTCAATGAATTACGAAGTAAGGACGGTACGCACGATGATGTATATACACACGGATATTACGTAGAACAAATAACATCTCGTCGCACTTTAAGCATTTATGTATTCTGAATTCTCGGTAACAAGCGTACTTGGATGAAAGACTGCATCGGGACAATTCAAGAATGTACCGGAGATACAGAAATACAGCGATAGTCATTTATGAACAGTAGATGATGTATAAAATATAAGCTACTCATCTTTCACTATCTCTGTAATATTAGCAAAACCATACACGATCGTACGGATTGCTTGGTTTACGGTTTAAGACACATGCGTTGCTAGATTCGTGGCTAACTACTTCCACGGACGTGACCTGGATGCAACAATGATACGCTTTTCATCCGCGATGAACTTTGATGGGAATAAAAAATGTATTTCTCTTATGTATACGGATATTGTAACGCGATAAGACTGAAAAAACTAACTGCCCCAACGATACAGGTGCAGGAATGAAAATAGAAAAAGATTATTCGTTGGATCAGGAGAAGAAATCTGTCGTCGTTAGCATCCAATTGTAATCACGATCGGGAAGGGATCATTTATTTTTGTTCCACAAATAATATACTTGCAATACTTTCTGGCTTTCCTAAAAAAAAAAAAGTCACGCGAATTTGAAATACAAATTTAACCATGATCGTTACAATCCTCTCTTTGGTGTCTGCGCAGAATAATCTACATACATATATATATATATATATATATAATATCTATATAACATTCGTTTCCTCCGCAACACCTTAGCTATCTAAGGACAAGCCAAACTAATTAATTACAATTAAATGACTAAAATGCAGTATTTGTACTAGCCAGTCTGCGTGATATTTCTTTATCCTCATTACATGAAAACGATCATTTTAAATCGACAAATCGCTCACCCTCTTCTGTGCTCCACGACGAAAACTTTTGAAAAACGTGTAAATTCATACAAAATTTATAACACCCGATACTAAGACGAAACCGCCGTTAAACGCACGCCATTAGAATCACCATAATACTGAACAACACGATCGCCGAGAGGAGGAAAAAGAAAGAGACGAAAAGAAGTTCAAAATTCGAAAAATCTTAAATTATCTCTATGAACATTAACGGTGTTCGCAGAATTCGAAAAGGTTTCCAAATGTTTACAGCCATTAAATCACTCCTAACGCGCATCCGTAATTCGCAGCTAGTGGTTAATTTTCTCCCATTAAGGTACAATAATACGCGCCTACATAAGTCCGTTTCTCGTATAACTCGATCGACGGACTTCGAGAAGGAATTTGAATTGTTCTTAAATTTCTTCAAAGAGCGATATATCATACGTCTTGTATACGCGTACCTACGAAGTTTTTCTCCTACAACTTCCTAACTCTGTATTCGCCTTAATAAAAGGAGGGGAATACGTTCCAGCTTATTGTACACGACCATACTTATCCCTGAGTCACGCCTCGTTCGTACGAACTTAAAACTTTCCTCGTCAAAATCCTTCCGACGAAGCATCTGGGTCTTCCGCGCGATACCGACGACGATTCGTAATATCATATCGAAGTCGATTCGGCACTGAATCCTGTCAATATATGACACTGCTGCTCTAAGTATTTTACGCTAGCTATCAGGTGAGAATTTTCCACAAAAAGACTCTGCACGACTGCGTCCGCCCTTAATAAGTTCTCGACCTGCGATTAATCATTATTACGATCGGTATTTAACGACAATATCACATTCGGGAAAACGTTGCAGTTATATCGTTAATCCTGTACTTACCTGCTTTGCGCTGATTTCAAATTGCAGCTGTAATTTCTCTTGGACAGCGCGTAAAGAAGACTGTAAATTTGATACCTCGACTTCGTGCTCAATCATGATACCTGTAACACGGCGCAAAGAAATCGATCGAAACAATTACTCGTTCAATTACTTATCTCGACAGCCATTCCAACGTAGAAAGCCGATAAGAGAGTAATACTCACGATGTAGTGTGCGCTCCATATCATACTGTTTCCTTTTAAAATACTCCTCCAGCTCTTGCTTCTTACGTTCCTGCGCTTGCAGTCTCGCATTCAAGTGCTGCAGTATATTCACGTCGAAGCATCGCGCGTGTTGCTGCAAGTCGTTCCTGAGGCACTGGCCTACGGCCGGTTTTACGCCCTGCGGTTTTTGAAGGTCCTGCGCCAGGTTGCAGTCGGGGCCGCATCTGTTCTCGTTGTTGAGCAAATCGCCGAATTTAGCACCGTTGCTGTGCTGCAGGTTGCCACGCCTGAACCTGTAGGCGTTGGCAGTTTCCTTCGTGGAGAACTGGCTGGAAATCGGTAGCTCTTGACCGCAGTTGTTCAAAGTTATCTCCTCCCTCATCGCTCGCGAGATGAAGTCGTTCGGCAGGGCCGGGGCTTCCAAGATGCGGTCGAGCTTCGTTTTGTCGCATCGTTTGCGCGGATTGTCGTCGTGGTGGGCGAGCTTGGAGGCTGATTCGCCGAAGGGCGGAACGTTGAAGGCGCCGCTTGCGAAGTAATTATTTTGGGACGGCGAGAGTTTCGGTCCCGAGACCTCGGCGGAGACCTGAACCGCGAAGTCCACCATCGAAGGACGTTCCAAGGCCTTTAATTTTGTCTTCAGCTCCACGATCGTCTCGTCCTTCTGGCAAATCTCCTCTTGCAACTGGCTCTTGCCACGTTCGAATTCCTCTTCGAGATCCAGGTACTGAAGGGAAGGAGATCGAAGAAATAACTTGCTGTATATACTCGCGAACAAAAATTTTATAACGCTTTCAGATAAGATCTCAAAGCGTTTTTCTTCGTGCAGAGGGCGATATCGCGGCGACAGAGACTTGAATTTTGTTCGAGTCAATGCATAGACTTACCTGCTGTTCCAGATTGTACTTTTCCTCGATCGGCGAGAGCCTCCCGCCGTTCTTCGCTTTGTCGACTGGGCTTATCATTTCCTCGTACTCCGTTATCTTCGAGATAAGCTCCGAAAATTTCTCATCCGTGATCTTTTGTTCCTGCTCGAACAGCTGTCTCTCTTCCTCGAGCTTGGCCGCCCAGTAATCCTCGCATTCCTCGTACTCCGTTTTCAGCAAATCGAGACTCCTCTCGAGCTCCGAGCACCGTTCCGTCAGCTGCTTCTTCTCGATGGCGTGCGCACTTTCGGCCTCTCGAAGCTTCGAGGCGGCGCTCGCCTCCATGCTATTGCTCCTCGAAAAACTGCCGCTGCTCCTAACGTTGCTGTCGCTGGTTATGTTGGCGCAGTAATTCAAGGAAGTATCTCTAGTCGATTTCGTCTGATCAGCGTGTTCCTCTTTGCGCGGCGGATAGTCGCGAAGCGTCGATACCTTGCTCTTCGTGTCGAGATTGTTATAGCCGTTGTCAAGTTCCGCTATCCCGTTATCGAAACTGTTATTATTGCTGTGTCGTTTCGACAGCCCCAAATTCATGGGTTTTGGAACGACGAGATCGCGCAACGAACCACTTGCGCGCATTTCGCACTCAGTTTCGAGCTCGGACGCGATGCTCCTGCCGAAGTCCGTTTCCTTGGGCGAATGCACGATCGAGTTCGATTGTAATCTGTCGACGAATTTGCATATCTCGTCTCTGAGGGAGCAGGCTTCAGAAATACACTTGGCGTTGTTCGATAATACGTTCCTTAGCTGCTTTACGATCGATTCTTTGAGGGCCCTGATGTCCTGCGAGTTGCTGGCTTGCAAGCTCTCCGCTTCGTTTAAGGTACAAGGCATCTGGAAAGTTCCCTGTAACGATTTACGTTACCAATGTCTTGTATATCGTTATATACACATCGAACAAGACCGCAGAGAGTAGACTTACGGTTTCTGTGTGTTTTAGAAGTAATTCAAAGTCTACCTCTTCTTCTCCGATAATATCGTTGTCGGAAACGCACGTTTGATCTGTAATTTTGTTTTTAATTAACATTATTGCAGGACGAAGATG
Organism: Ampulex compressa; assembly: GCA_038496175.1. Classification (NCBI taxonomy): domain Eukaryota; kingdom Metazoa; phylum Arthropoda; class Insecta; order Hymenoptera; family Ampulicidae; genus Ampulex; species Ampulex compressa. The sequence goes on along the minus strand of JBCFXI010000326.1, from coordinate 55,480 downwards.
GTACTCGAGGAATAATTCATTGTTTAATCACGTGTTTTGTACATTACCTTCCGTCTCGTCAGATTGTAAACTTCTCGTTGAGCGTGTGTTTTGAAAGGAGTCTTGTCTGAAAAAAATTCGTTTTCCAACGTATATTAAAATTATCGCGTTATTCGGTACGAAAGTTTATTTAGGTTTATTTCACGTTTCTTCACCTTGAATCTCTGGTTTGATAGTTTTGTATATGCAGTGATTCTAGTTCAGCTGCGAGTTCGTCGTTTTGATCTCTTAAGAGGACTACCTCCGATTGCAATTTTTTAATACGATCTATCAAACACAACACTTCCTCCTGCTGTTTCAGTTCTAAATTTTCCGTCTACAAATGCAAGTGTAAAGATTATATATCAAATTTGTCGGATAAGTACAATCGGTGAACTCTCGCGTTCCTTTAATACCTCGTCGTGTTCTGTAGCTAGAACTTTTATTTGCGCCACCAATTCGCCGTTGGACAATTTCAATTTTTCTATTTGATTGCGAAGAGTCTCGTTCTCCCCCTCGAGGATTTGATTTTCTTGCAAAGTATTTACAAAGTTGTTTTTGATCTTATGATTATCCTTTTGTAATACTTGGATTTCTTCGTCCTTTAATTTTAAGGCCACTGCGTGCATCTCTCGCTCTGTGCTAAGTTGATCCGATAAATCCTGCACGATGTCTGCGTGACGTTGCTCGATCTGTTTAAGAAAGTTCTGTTTCGTCTGTTCCTCCCGTATATGTTGTTCGTCTATATCTTGTGCCAGCGTATTTGCCCTTTCATTAGCTTCCGCTACATCAACGCGTAACTTTTCCTTTTCACCATTTATGTTCTCGATCATAAGACTAAATGTATGAATAGAATGTTAGTATCTATGGTCGAGTAGTCTAAGTCAATAATACTATATATTGTTTACAAAACGTACTTTAGGTTGTGCACCTCCTCTTGATAATATATAAGCAGATCTCTGAGTAGACTCATGTGAGATCTTATAGTAGAATGATCGACGGTATCATTGAGATTCTTGAGCTCATCGCATAGAATAGTGGTTAAATCCGCTAAACCTACGTCCGACACATTAAGTCCTCCTTCCGATAATAAAGAAGCAATATCGGTGGTACTGGAGAGCTTCCACACATCCATAATCGTATTAGTCTGCTTAAAACTGTTGTTTGAAAATTGAAAGGTATTAGTGAGAACCACAGCAACTTATTTTCAATTTGCAATACCATAGAGAATTACCTAAGGCGATGAGATTCAGGTATTTCAAAACTGTGTTTGTTCACCTCCAGTTTTGTCAAGTCTTGTCGCAGTTCGTTTAAGTCTAAAGTTAATTCGTCGCATACACTTTTCCTATTTTGAAATATTATTAGAAATTCATCCAAACTGATCAATCCATCGCAGTTTTTATCAAGCTTTTCAAAGATACATTGTGAAATCTGTGAAAATATATATTTATACCTTGTTCCATACTCGAGATACAGAATAGCTGTATACAAATAATGAACAAATTATTTACTTGTTTTGGAAGTGCTGGAATTCCTAGACAATTAGAAATAAAACACATTGCAGGCGTATCCGCATTTTCCTTTAAACAGTTATTCAGTTTTTCCCACCAGTAATTAGACTTATTTTCATCCAGGGCTATAAATTAATAATAGACCATAAAAATTGTCGTATTTTTTCAAAGTGAGCAGATATCAGTAGGGGTCAAAGGGTCAATAAAAATAATTGGTTAAAAACAAAATACAATGGTCCATTATTCTGTTGCTCTCACCAGTTCTTATATTCAGGATGTTTTCGCTAGAATTCGAGTCGATCAACTGCAAAGAATCACTTCGCTTGACATCAACATTGTTGGTATTTGAGCCCCTTTTTGAGTTTATTGCGAGGTCTATTTCCTTTTGTACCATCAACTCCTGTGTCTTGCCTAATAAAGCCAGTAAACTGGCCTTGAACTCCTCGAACGATATAGACCGTTTCTCTGGCTTGTATCTTTGTATGTAAGAGCGTAATTCTTCGCTATGTTCCGTGAGGTGCAATTCTCGGCAAAGAGAAAGCAACTCATCCTCTTTTAATTCCGTTTGACCTTTTGACAGGCAACTGTTGAATACAGCAAACAACTGCTGTTCATAGGGATCATTGTTATTCTCACCCATTGCATCCTTTCATCGTTTCTTATTAACCCACTTTAAGTTGTTTCAATAGATCTACACGCAACAATAATTCAATTATATTACTCAAATTGACTAATCATATATATGTTATACGTTCAAATTTAATATATTATTATAAAAGTTCTTGGAGACTAGGAAGGAGAAAGGAAACACGAACGAGTAATAATCCGTTTAACACGATATAATGTAACCGCTGGGACACAAATACATGTGCTTGACCAGACGGTAGGCTTATGAGAAAGTGCGTTGACGCTCTTCAAATCTAGGACAAGATTTAAAATTTTCCTACCGACTGCAAGCGTGCATATTCGTGGTTTATCCTTGCAAATCTTGGCTGTAGAAAAATGATTGACCTTCCCACCAATCGTCGTCGTTTGATCGCCAAACGTATATCGGGATTAATGCGAATACGGTTGAACGCGAGTTACTGCGGTTACGTTTCAGATCGCGCGCAAAACTAGAGCGTAGACTAGACCGTTACATAAATGTACATAATTAATTAGCGGCACACGGTCAATTCCATATTTGTCCCACAAGTGATTATAACCTACCATTCGGTTATGATTTTCACTGGGCGCACTGCGTGTGGATGTATACGTATATGTATATATGTATACAGATATAACGTGTTCGTTGGCACCATACATAGGCGTGCGTGCAAAATTGACGTTTAGTAAGTATGATACGCCAGTTTTTTCCCGCATTTCCAGCAGCCTCAGCTCACCTTGCTCGACATGCTTCAGTAGCTCACCGAACAAACTTTCAAACTTCCACTCCCGATAGACGGTACAAAAATAAACAGGATTTAAATCCCTGAATCACGGCGGAAGAAACGGGTAGATACGGTGCTGCGTTGAAACGAGCCAGGCCACCTGGTGACGTGCGCGATATAACACCCCCGCTCGTTACATTTTCGGCGGGTATCTCTTTGATCCTTGATCATTCCAGTCTCTAGTGGCTCTTTGATCTTTCGATCCTTTCGTTGTTTGATTTCTCGATCCTTCTTTTGAATTGTGAACACCCCTAATTTGAAGAGTATTCGATCATTAAATTCGAACGACCGATAGCGTCTGTCGAGATGTTGAGTTCCGGTAAAAAAAACGTTCGCTAAAATTATCACATGAACATTGGATATTAATCGGATAAAGGTACTCGTAAGATTTCTAATCGAAAAAGAAATGGTATTAGAAATATTCGTGTAAGCGAATTGCTTTAATTATCTGTTTATATGTTCAGTTGTATCGACCATCACCGGTGTTTCATTTATAAGGGCGTATCGTTGGTTGCGCTGTATGGTTGTTTGTATTGGCATTTGTTTAATTTCGTGATGTAATGGGACTATTGGGTAAGAAACAATTTACTCGTCACCTTCTACCTCTTTTGTGCTTTACCGCCGGAGGAGCTTTCACGATCAAAGAATTCATGGAAATACGGTACGTGGTATAACCAACAAATTATATTTTCTCCTCGAAAAAACGAACATTCGCCCAATGAGATAGACATGTACAACACATGTTGTAAGACAAACTATGCTCAAAGACATGATTATATCGGAATGATTCCTTGCCCACTTTTGAATGAACACGCATTAACTGTTTTTTTGTGTTAAATTCGTGTTTGTAATATTTCCATTAAGTGGGAAACATTATGTATATGCGCACACGTGAGAGGTGCTGAACATAAACTTACGATATAATTATCTATAATGGTCTTAGATTTAAGTACAAAAATGTATCTATGGATGTGAGAGATCAAATCACTAAGCAGGGAGTTAAAATGAAAAAGGCAGAAGAGGTTACGTTAGAAAAAGAATACGAGAAGATACGACAGGTAAGATTAAATTCATGTGTTGGAAACTAATTTGATATATGACATATGCTTATAAAGCTGAAAAGTATTGTGTATTGAAAGAATGTCACGGGTGTCGCAGATGACAAATAGACTTGCCAGGTTTTCTATCATATTGTATTTTATATATATTTTTGGAACCACTTAATAGATTAACCTTGAAAAGTGGGAAAACAAAAGGATACCAAGGCCATGGGATGAAGACGCAGAAGCAAAACGATGATTTTGTAGTTTTTTATAGGAATTGATTTTATCGAAAGGAGCTTGTAAGATATTATAGAAAATTGTAGTTTTATTATTATTTCAATTACAAAAATAATAAATAAAGAACATAACTCTGTATACTGTTGTATCATAATACTGATTTGTATGAAATTGATCGATTTCTACTTTGCCAACAGTTGTTCTATTTGTTCAAAAATTTTTTTTAATGTACAGTTTTATGTGTTACATCGTTTTGTACGTTGATTTTGATTGAAAAGAACATTTATCAAAATACTGTTACTATGTTATGTCACATAAAACATCATTAATGTTTAAGATTTACTCTGAAAATAAATGAAAACATATAGCAATCAAGATCTTGGAAAATAATTTTATCCATACCTCATTAATTGTTTCTCATTTTTAGAATAGTTGAATAATCATAACTAACTTCTTATTAAATCCATACATGCTCAGCAAACTTTGTTGTCTCTGCCCAGTAGATAGCAGCTTAGTCCGACGTTGACCATTGCCTGTAATCTTCTTTTCTGCCATCTGTAATAGATTATAGAAAAAAAAATTACAAAAAAAATAAATATACATTTTAATATTATTTATGTAAATATTAATATTCCGATAATACTTACGCATGGTGAATTTAAAGATATTCTGTTAGAACATTTTGTAATTTTATTTACAGAAGTTTCTTGCGACTTTCTATCAGACCACTTGAATAGATTGCTGTGCAAACTGTTTATGAGATCTGCTTGTACTAGTTCATCGGACTCCAAATCACCGTCTGTTGTTAATATATCAGATTTTGTTTCCACCATCACACAACATGCTTGTGATTTCCCCGAATCACAGTTGGAGGAGTCATTAAAGTTTCCGCTACATCTTGTCATTGTCTTGCTTTCTTCAATGACTTTGCATGACTCATCAGAGTTATTCGATAGAAACGATACGTCCTGTAACTCTTCGTCTATGTCCATATTATGTGAACTTCTGTCCGTTTCAATAGATTTCATAAAAGGCATTTTATCCACATTATTTTCGGATTGCATATTTCTTCTCTCATCCTTTTCCTCAGAAGAAAATCTGTTTAATACTTCCTCATCGTCCTTTTCCATTATGATTTCCATCAACGCTCCATTGCGATCATCAATGCACTCTGTTTTCTCATTCTGTCTTGCTAGAGAGAATTTGCATGGTGCATTAGATAGGGAAACAGTATCGATATCCGTTAAAATATTGCTATTTTCGCTGTTATGCGATTTTGAAAAGAATTTGCTCTCCGTGATAATATTCTCATCGATAATTGTTCGTTTAGCACGCATTATGTTTCTTGCCTTCAAGCGATTTCTTCCCCTGGATAAAAGGCTGGGAGAAATTTTGTTTTCGTTGATTGATTTAGAAAATACATTTGTCCTTCTTATCAAGATCGGCGAGGTTGATCTTTCGTCGTATAACGAATTATCGTTTTCACTGCCAACGGTTTTGTCACCATTATCCGTTTTATCACCGTCAGTAAAAGAATTGTGGGATTTGTAAGTATCCAAAATTTCCCTCTGCTGTAACCCTTCAAATTCTGCGGAAATAGGAAAGTATTATTCAAGAAGTTATAAATATTGCAGCAATGTTTATTACCTAAATTATTTGATTTTTTTGGAGGTACAGTCCTTTTTAAACGGCTTGTTGGCATTATTAATTGTTGCCCTACAGTATCAGGCCAAGTACTACTTGGTTTCTCCAACGCAATCTGCTCACCAATTGGTTGCAATTTATAATCTTTCGACCAGATACTAGCGTGTTGCATTACTGTCTTTGACGACCAAGCATTTTTATTTTCTTTGCAATTCTAGAAAATGAAATTACCGTAATGTTATGGTGCTATCATCCTTGCCAGAACTATTTACCTGCGATTTATCAGGATCAAAGTTGTGCAATATTTTGAGTGTAAATGGATCGCAGTTGCCGTAAGCAAGCTGCAACGCTACATCCGAACACATCTCTTTGCCTGCATAATGCAGTTGTTCTGCTGTGATGTCTGCAGGTGGAGGATTTAAGCGTACTTGTTTTCTTTGCAATGGACAAAAAACCAGCTGGTATTTGAACGTTATTACAGCTAATATGAACGCATTTCTATACTCCTCTGATACGACCACAGATTTCATATTAAGATAAGACCCTAATCTTGTTAATGCCTATAAAAGAAAATACGTCAAGTAATGATAAATTCTTCAATAACATAAGACGATCAAACATTAACTAACTCTATATATATCACAGTCCGTGTTTCGGGTAATGAACTTCTTAGCTTTGGTCAGCCCTATGCCGGGAAGGGATGGCAAATAGTCACAGCCAGATAAAATGCACATATAACGAAATTTGTCCATGTCAAAATGTTCAAGGCGCATACCCATCGCAAGATGTAATTTTTCTTGGTCTACCAAGAGTCCATGCCCATATATGTCCATTTTAAAGAATACCTGGGCATATAAGAGTAGTAGTAGCGTAAAGACATAGATGTTAAAATATGTACGATTATTTCTACCTTTTTGCATCCAAATAGAGTTAAATCACTGTCCTCTGTAATAACAACATCTGCTATACCACTGATATTAAGATACGCCAGCTGAGCGTCTGCCTCATAGGGGGCTACGATACAATCTATATTTATCCTTTGACATTCTTTGATCACCTCTAATGCCATTTCATGAGAAATGTCCACCGAACGTCTTATCAAGTTCCTGGCCTCCGCTATTTGGCCCATTCTCATTAATTCAGCTGCCTTTTTACGGTTGTTTTGTCGTGATCTAAAAATGTATAAAACCCTCATACGTGCATAGATATGAAAAAAAAATTGTTGACAGTTGTATGCGCAATATAAATCTATAGAATAAATTATACTTTCGCTCTATCATATTAAGATTTATCACCATTAATACATACTCTCGTCTCTTAACTTCTGTCTGCGCCTTGGCAGGTAAGTGTCGTCCATCGAAAACAAGAATCGGCTTTATTTTATTTCTCAGAAGCATATGAACGAATTTCATACAATAGCGGACGTATCTGTTACAATAAACCTCCAGTTATTCGATGTACCAAATCAGCTGTTTGAAAAAATTTCATTGCTTACGCGTCCGTCGGTTCTCCCATTGACAACTTTTCGGCACAGGAGAAAGCGCCTTTGTGTAACCAACAATATGTATCAATCGCCACAGTTTTACCCGCGAACTCATTAATGTTCGTCTTTTTCGAGGACTTTTCCAGAAAGGGCAGCAAACCAGTGATACCCATTTTTAACCGTGACCTAATGTAAACGGTCTGCACGGTTCAATATTTTTTGTTAGAATTGTTCGCTTTACCGCCAAAGCTCGACCGATATAGATGCACTTTGTAGATGGACAAACATAGATGTATTCTACACACTATGCATTATATCCGCATTTATAAAGAATAAATGCAAAAACATACGTTGACCTCTTTTGATTAAAATCATTATCGTTTGTTTGCAAAATAGTTATGTAAATAATTTGCATTTATGCTGTTAATTAACTAATGATAATGCTATACGACAAAAGAACTATGTCGGTTCTAGTGTCTTTAAATGGTGTGACCCTCAGTGCACGAAATACGTGGTTCAATGAGGAACTATATTGCCCCTAGGACGTGATTATAAGTTTAAAATACAGGAGGGTAGAAAATTGTATTTAAATTTTTTTAGGTGTGTCTTGTACACTTATGGGTGGTTCAATAAACTTCGTCAATGAACATGTAATTAAAAGTATTTCATTGATTCAATAGGTATTTACCGACAATTCTTGAACATTCATTTTTCAGTGTTTTATTCATATGAGACATACAAATTATTTCAATGGAATAAATCGTGAGGAGTGGGTTGCACCAATACCGGGTCTACCGTGTTTAACGGGTTTGTAGGTAACGGAAAATTCTCCAAGATAATGCCCAATCATCTCGGGTTTAATTTCGACCTGATTGAATGTCTTGCCATTGTAAACACCAACGATAGATCCGACCATTTCAGGAACAATAATCATGTTACGCAAATGCGTCTTCACGATCTCTGGCTTTTCGTTGGGTGGTGTCTCTTTCTTTGCTTTGCGCAACTTCTTTACCAGGGCCATGGATTTGCGCTTTAAGCCATGTGAAAATCTCCTGCGCGCACGAGCATGCATCAAGTCCATGAGCTGCTCACTAAAAAAAATAGGAATGTTACAGAAGTAATAATAGTTATAGTTGTCTATAAAGTAACCAACATAAAAGATATACAAATTAATAGCAACAAAGTATATACGTAGCACTAGTAGAATCTTCATCGTGAAACAAATTTTGATAATGGATAACAATGGTTTTTAGCAATACGTGTATAGGCCACAATTGCAGAAATGTTGAATACAGAAAGAAATGTGGAAAATATTCCTGTTACGTGACGTTGTAAAAGAGGTTATGTTCGATTAGCAAGCAAGTAAGGATGCTTACTTTGGCATATCCAGGAGTTGATCGAGATCAACTCCCCGAAAGGTGAACTTCCTAAAGGTTCTCTTCTTCTTCTGGGTTTCGTCTGTCTAGAAAGAACAAATATAAAGTTTTGTGTATAACCGTTACGCAAAATGATTGCAGATGAAATCATCCTAGCAAATAATAATAATGTAGTAAATGACTTCAACATGCAACGATCATGTACGATATTTATATTTGTATTTTGCATCGTGGATGTTGAAGATTGTAGTAGATTATTTGCAAAATGTAGAATGCATACCTCGGCCATGTTTTTACTCGGTAAAACGGACGTCAAAAAGGAACACTGTTTCCTTCACGCACAGGAGTTCACTAGGGCATAAACTATAGAAAAAGTAGATCGATTACAACTCGGTATGGGATAACATAAGAACATGTAATATGATTGGTCGCGCGTAAAGCGTCATGAACGAATCATGGCGCTTCTTCTCTTGTTTCCTTCCTCAATATCCTCGTACGAAATACAAATATGATTATATATTGTATTCGTCCAATGCAAAGAAAATGCTTTCACTAAATATTGATGTCAATGGAAATAATATGTGCAACAATATGCAAGATTTATGTAGCAATCAAAGGTAGTTGAAAACATCCTTGATGTAATCTACAGAGTGAAAATAATCCGTTCATCTATCATCAGTCGTTGCATTTATGGCTGTACGATTTCAAGTAGAGCACGTGAAGATGTGGTCGGCAAGTCGATGATGCAATATAAAATCATAACCTAGAAAGGAAACGGAAGGGTAATTCGTCGATCCCAAAGGGTGAAAGGTTCATTGAGTCCTCGTAAATTTTTGTAATACGAGAAATATATCAATATGGGAGACGAGAAGAATGATGCGGAAACCGCAAATTTTATGAAATTATTTTTTGAGGACCAAAGTGGCGAAAAGTCGAAGGATACGAAGAAGAATGCAAATACAAAGGAAGAGACCGCGAAGAAGGCAGAAAATTCGGAGAAAGTCGCAAGTGATATCCGCAAAGCGGACTCACAGGAAGAAAAGGATAAATTGGACGAGTCTTTTAGCCGTTATCCTGAGAGAAGATCCAACCTAGAAAAATACACATTTTCGTCGTTGTTGTTTGGTTCCGATGCCCGCAGAAATAGACATAGGAGAAAGTGCGAAAAGAATGTTTACAAATGTGTACAAAATAGTGAGCAATTTGATTTACTTCAAAAGAACTCAATTTATGATTAGCTCATGGAAAATGGATTGGAAAGTATTGTTACCTATCACGTAAAGAGCGTTACTGTAAAGATAAGATACAATGAGATTTGGTTATTTTTTGTCATATGATTTTTTAATTGCTTCATATAAGAAGAAAATGTAATGTAATATGTAATATAACAATACTTTCTGAATTCTCATTTTGCATTTATAGCTAAATTGTGAAGAAAAATGCATTTGTGCAATCTATCAAAATCAAGTTTTTACTTTTTGCTTTAGTCGTTAAAATCAAGATTTGATTTAGGCTGTGAAATTTGTATGTTATCAACTAAATTTTTTAGGTCCTCTACTTAAGCTTATGATAGCCGCATTGAGTAGTTCAGGATGGTAAGTAAAAATTCTTTTATGACATACACCATTATTCTTATTTAAATAATTGGTAAACGAACTGATATTTACAGCTCGTTTGATCTACGACGTCATATCGCCTGCGAGGAATGTGGCCCGGAAGTGACAGGTGGCTATGATACTGAGATGAACCAGGTATTTATATACATGTGCGTATATATGTGTGTATATATTATATATATATACATACATACAAAAGTCTTGTGTGAATATGGTGCAAATGTATATATACCGAATGATATATTAAATACTTTGATCACATTTAATATTCTAGATCGTGGTTTGCCAAAATAGATTATTTTCCTCGGGTAAGGTACAGGGAACTTTAGCTCATGAAATGATTCACATGTTTGACATTTGCCGAAACTATGTCGATCTGAGCAATTTGGATCATCTAGCGTGCACAGAGATTAGGGCGGCAAATCTAGTTCATTGCAGCTTCATGAGCGCTATGATACAAGGTGTTGCGTCTCCGTTTGACTTTAGAAAAGCACACGAGGTAAGAAACATTATACCTTGTCAATCGTTTAATTCGTTCAGCACCTCGTCAGTCGTCAAATGCTTTTATCGTTAACATTTTTCCGATAACACCCGAGAAGGAGATTCACAAGGTAGTATCGATTTTATTCTTCGATTTAGATGTGCGTGAAGAAGAAGGCAGCGGAGACTATAATGTTGGTGCGTAAAATTTCGCTGAGCGAGGCTCTGGAGCCGATAGACCGGGTCTTTGACAGGTGTTATAACGATTTGGAGCCGATCGGGAGGCGGATACGTAGAAATTCTGACGACATGCGGAAGGCTTACGAGGAGAGATATTTATACGGATATGTTTAATCATAATTGTAGTTATACTAATATGCAAATGTGTAATAAAGTTTTAATCGATGTTTAAACAATTCAACACGGTCGTTTAGATCTTATACTTTTATCGCACTTGTTACGGCCAATAGGATACCATTTTACGATTACACGGCGATACTTATCAAAAGAATACACGAACGTTTTTAATTACACCTATGGAAGTAATACATCAACATTTTTAATTATCGCTTCACCGGCGAGTTTTTTTAGGAGATCGTCCATCGTCTATTGCACTCAGTTTTTGCGAGTATATATTTAACGAGTAGAATTTTTAACAATGAGGATAATAACTCCAAAGAAGTACCGTGAGAAACGAATATAAATACGCGCCAAATAATTTTTTTTTGTATCAGCATAAATTAATGAATTGCTAAGATTCATAAACACTTCTTCCCTCTAAACGAGAAGTTGTTGGAAGCTTATACAAACGGCGTTCTAAATCGAAAATTTATTCCTGGCATAAGTCGATGACAACTAGCAGTCACGTTACGTAGGAAGTATTAATAGTTAAAACACCGTGACTAGGCATCCACACGCGAGATCCCTTATCTCTTTTAATACCTTGTCCTAAGTGTATTAAGCGAGTTAATTAGCACCTTAACGTGCACTTCCGTGAATCAACAGGACGGCTCGCCCCGTTTCGGTCTGGAAAAACACGAGCATGACCTGCGCTGATGAACGGCACGAGGAACCCCTCTTCCTTCCTTCGAAGATATCGTCATTGTCATTTCCGTACTGTTTCGCTCGGTAAAGACGTCGTTCAAGTTGGATCGAAAGTCGTGTAAAGTCCGAAGAACGTAGCTTTAATTCTCAGTGTGTGGTATTCAAGATCCGCGCAAGAACCCTGTGTACTTTGAAGAAAATTAATTGGCAGCCGGGAAAATGGCATTATTAATGGGTAGCATCGGAGTTTCATAGAAGAACTTAGCGTTTACGATGCGAGGCGGTGAACAGTCGTTTATCGTGAAATATTGAACTCGTTTTAAATGGGTGGCGAATTGTGTTTAAATTACGCGTCATCGTTGTATCACTAAACGATCGTGATACTCGAGAGACTTGGTAAAGGAGTACCGTAAGTGCGCATCACGAAGTCCTATTTAACGTCCCCTTTAATCGAGTGACATTATCAAGATCGGCTCTTCGCGACATCGAGCAGTTTCACGTAAGTTCGTACGGAAAATAGCGTACTTCGCGTATGAAACGGTCGTAATAGCTCGGAAACTTGGGAAATTAGTACCGTAAGTGCGCGACAAAGGGTTCAACCCAATGTTACCGTTTAACGAGTGACAGCGTTAAGATCGCTTCTTCGCGGCGCAGAGCAATTCCGCTCGCCAAGAAAGAGCTCCACTGTGCTTCTGATCAACGTTAAAGCGCCTTATGCGGTTTCTCGGGAAGTTCATTTTTTGACGATCGCGTCGAAGAGCCAGAGAGTCAAGGATGAAGGGCCCAAAGAATTTGGAGGACTCGATCGCGCCGATCGCCTGGCTGAACAGGATTTTCGGTCTGGGTATATTCGAGATCCCGCAGGGTCATCCTCGAGTGGTTTTCAGTATAATCTACGTGGCCACTGGCATCGGCGTGTATTTGACTCTGTTTAGCTGGGCAATATTCGCTCTGGAGGACGACCAGGCATCCTACGAGCAATTCAGCGTTCTTTTCGTCTTGACCGTGAACGTTCTCGTTGCTTTCCTGTCCGTCCTCCTCGCCTGGTGCAATACGAAGGTGAGCACGATGCGGCTTAGTCCGCACAGCAGCTTTATAACTCGCCAAAATCAAACTACTTTACGGTTTCCATACTAATTTAGCAAAATATCATACTGTGTATCATACACTTCGTGAAATATCCGACCGGTTAATCGCCGTCGCAAGATTTAATGGCACAGCGTTATTATTACCGAACGCGTTACGGTTCACGAAGTGTGTATTTACGAAAGATGCGTGGTAGCGTATGTTAAAGCAGTGTCTCGTAATTCCACTTAAAGAACTCGAGAAAACGGGAAGAGAAACTTGGGAAAAATGGCGAAAGAACTTGAAAAAACTGGAAGAAACGCGTTAAAGATCGCGAGCGGGTAACGATCGATCCCCGTGTTTCCGATTGTAGAATCACAAGAGGATCATAACAAAGTGCTCCGAGGCGGACAAGGTGCTGCAGGAATTTGGGGTGGAAACGTCGCACGCGGCGACGTTTCGACGTACCGTCATAATCGTCTGCCTTTTCATCATCTGCGCCGTGTTCATCTGTATCATCGACGTTTTCTGGATCCTCAGTGCGTACAGCGTTACGCGAGCGGTCATGATAAACGTCCTGGTACACGTGCCCAGTCTCGTCAATTCCGTCGTCGATATCACTTTTGCCTCGCACGTCTGGTGAGTAATGCCTAATCGTATCTTCGATACCGTTAAATTCGTTCCTCGCGATCGTGCGTCTATTCTGGGACACGAAAATATTAAAACGAGAAGGAAAATGAACGCGATCCGAGTAACGAAGCGATCCGAGAATTACTTTCGGTGCTCGTAATATTTAATAAAGAAAACGTTATACTGGCAAAGAGAGAGAGAGAGAGAGTTGCGGAAAAGGGGAAGAGGAAAAGCGTTAACCGAGTTATTTTTTTCGAACGAGGTTTTATGGTGGAAGATAATATTACCGAAGACGAATATAGAAAATCTAAGGCGCAAGGATGGTCTTCGGGCAGGTTTTCTCAAAGGTTGCGACAGGTGTTTAGGTAATAAGATAGAAAAGCTGAACGAGCTGATCGGCAAGATCTGCTTGTGCACCAAGACGGGCTTCTTCGTCGGGCGCAAAAGCGCACAATCGGCGACGTGCAGGAAAATGTTAACGATCACGGGCCAGGACTCGAGAAGGGATATGATCCGACACGTCGTACAAACCAGCAGGTAAACGTTGTTTAGCAGCGGCATAGCGGCCGGTTAAAATTGCACAAGAGTATGCGCGAGGCGAGAGGAACGAAATTTTGACTTGGATGTCTCTTCTTGCGAAAGGGAAATGCACCTCAGCTTCGTTCGGATCGCGCGGGGGATAAACAGGACTTATTGTCTGCAAGTGCTCCTGGAACTGGCGGTGCAATTCACCATAATAACCGCCGCGCTTTACAATATATATCTGGCCATCATGAAGCCTTCCGTGTCGCGTTTACCGGCCCAGGACAGGATTCTTCGAATGTGCCTCTGGGCCTTGCTCAACACCGGCAAAATTCTCTTCTTAAACGGCATATGCGACAAAGTCTCGAGAGAGGTAACGCAGCTTTTTTTTTTCAAACTTTATTATTTATTTAAGTATAGCTGCTTGGAAGGCGCTTCGTAACGATGCGAAGCGAAAAGGCAAGGTTCGAACCGAGTAGCATAGGGATAAACATTAAACATTGCGACTAGCTGTCTTTCGCGATCGTTACCCACGAACATACGGATGATGGAATTTAAGGACGAATTTTGTATCGATCCATGGATCATCTCGGTTTTATGTTTTTTTCTATGAAATCGTTACACCGAATACTAGGTGATCCTTGTAAAGGATAATATTATTTTAGGCGAAAAGAACCGGGCAAATTTTACAGGAACTCGATGGCAGATACCGGGATGGAGAAATAATGGAAGAGGTAAGAGCGTGCGTAACGATCTATGTAAATTTGATCGATCCTATTTTTATTATTTTCTTTTTTTTTGTTTTGATACGGTTTGTTCTTTTTCGCAAAGAATAGTGAGAATTTTCTTCTTGCCGCAGATACAACAGTTCTCTATGCAGACCATCCTCCGTCCTTTGAATTTCAGCGCTTTCGGATTTTTCAACTTGAACAACGAATTTACTCGAACGGTGCGTTGTTTGCATTTCCGCTCATTCGCTTGGGTGCTGAAGAATATAGAAAAAAATCGCAAGCATGATAATCGTTGATTAGCGATTAATAGGGTGTCCTAATACTTATGTTCCGGGGTGCAAAAATCAAGAAAGTGTTCTTTGGTGCTGAAGCGCTTATTGTACTTTGTTAATAAATAACGATAAGCTCGCTTTTCAGTTTTTCGGCACGGTAACTACGTACCTGGTGATACTGATACAGATGACTCCGACGAACGACGACCTCTGAAGAAGTGCTGGAAAATTAACCAACTTGATTTAAACGCAAGAGAATTTTTCTACTAAGTTGTTAATGTAAAGAGGAAAAATTGTAGAAATATGCGATGTCAATTTTTGTTAACATCGCGTTACAATAAAATACTTAGAAATTACATATCCTCCGTTTAGAAACATCGCACCTTGGCTTACGATTAACTCGATTCCTTTCAACACGGAGGAATATTTCGACCGGCGGTTAATTCCATTTTCTCGATTAACGGCACCGAATCCGAACGAAGTACAATACTTTCAATTTCCTCCTAATTTCGTTGGTCATTTCGATCGAAGATAGCAATGAAAGAAGCAACCATATATTGTATCGAGCGCTTTCGGTTATTTCACGGTGATTGTGCTCTAGTAAAATTGATATATCCATCGGAGGCTAACCGAGGTGCCTCGTGGCCAATACGAATTTTCTAATATCGTGGATGGACGTGAAACCAAGACCTACTCGAACAGAAGTTGGGCGGCGAGTGGTGGCAGATGTGCGCGATTCATCGAGAAACTTCTTTGAGGTACGTCTTGCGCGAAAAATGTTCAAAAGAACGCTATAAAAAATTACACGGAACAAAGACCGCGGAAGGCCATGGTAGAACGGTGCCGTTATCGAAATCTTCTTCTCGGAAAGTCATAACGCAAAGAGCTCTAACTCGCGCATATCGATTACGTACAATAACACGATGAGCCGATGCGATAATAAACGGCCGATGCGCAGCTAATTACCTCAAAGAGATACAATTATCTTCAGTTTACGGACGGTTCAGCCGGTATAGGTCTGCATTAACGATTTACAATGCGATAGTACATTACGGTGCAACGATAGCCAGGTGACATATAAAAATGTATCTCTAGGGCGCGTGAGATCCTCCATCGTTTCTTATTACGCCGACTCGCGTGAGCTTCGAAAGCTGACGCACTCACCCTCGCATCGCAGGAGCGACCGCGCTTCCATCGTGTATCACTTCGCATCGTCCGATGCCACGGTCAGAGGTACTTCGTCCAGCGAGGATCGTCCGCTTAATTTAACGACGCTGATCTCGACGGCCAATCTCGTTAGTGTTCTTACAAACATTAGTAGCCATTTACCCACCCCATTTACATTCGAGCCAAACCAGTTTGGTTTTCAAGGAGTCCTATTTAACGGTATCAAACATCGACAACGGTGATTGAACGCGTTGTTCGTCGAAACAACTTGATTATCCCGTTGATGTCAAAAATAAGCACTCTCGGTTTAATCCAAGGATAATAAAGTCCATAATAAAGTTCGGAGACGTATCTTGCGCGAATGAAGTGCAGGAGGTGGAAACCGAGAAGTCTGAAAGAGGTATTCGCACCGATTCAATGGCTCAACTGGCTAATGGGCCGGGGGACGTTCGAGTTTCCCTTGGGCCATCCGAGGCCCATTTTCAGTATGATCTATATCGCATCCGCGACTTTCGGGTATCTGGGCGTGCTCTTTTGGAAGCTCGAGTTCGTTCAGCAGAATCTGCCCGCGTACGAGAAAATAACGTACCTGCTGGTTCTATGGACGAACGTCATCGTCGCCACGTGGACCACCCTCATCGCTTTTTTCACCGCAAAGGTAGGAAAACGCGCGATCGTCGCGTACCTTACAGATTATCAAAATATCCCCTTTGTTGCTTTTTACGATGTTGGATTGTTTGGCGCGAGAACGAGAAAACGGAGGAATTGTCTCGTAATCGTGATGCTCTATCGTGGTGCAGACCGTGAATGCAACGGTATCTGACTTTTTGCGTTCACTTATACCATTGTTAACTATACGATGCATCGTGGTGATCGATGAAAATATTCTTCACGGTGCTACATATTGTGAACATTTTTGAACGTCGCGGGAGTCTGCATTAGATCTTCCCTTTCGTGGCATCAATAAAAAATTAGTATTTCAAGTTAGACCGTTCTTTGTTCTATAGAAATTTAACAGGATCATCGCAAAATGCGGGTCCATCGACAGTACTCTGCAGGCATTCGGCGTGGACAAGAATTACGAGAAGGCCTTACTGGATGTGATATTCCGCATTGTTCTGTGGTTCATTTTTTTGAACATTCTCTGGTTAGCCGACATGTTTTGGTACGACGATGAGAGCGATATTCACAAATCGGTTATGACGACTATTCTGATGTACGTGCCGCTCGTCGCAAACGCCGTCGTAGATCTCACGTTCATCATGCTTATGAGGTGAGCGGACAATTATCCGGTATATTCGGCTCAACATACTTGCCACTGTGATCTGCGAGATCTTAAAAAGGCGAACGTTATTAACGATCTTAACGATTCGATTACTTCGAATAAAAAATGGCGCGTACATTCTTAAATATATTCATCGTAGCTCTCGTAAAAAACGCTCGATCTCGCTGCAAAGCGTTTGCACAAACGTGAGATTATTGCGATTTTATCAAAGCACCGAGCATAGAAATAGCGCTTGCGTATCAAACGACCGATCTCTGTAATCTTATTATATCCGCGTTATTGCCAGCACGGAATAAGGAGATCGACTATTTTTCCAATTTCTGCCGAAGCTATCCGTCTTGTGACATTTATAATGGCGTGTACGATTTACGTGTCCCGATAGATGTATCAATAAAAGAGTGAAAATAATGAACAACCTTATCAGAGATATGTACACATACATATCCACGAGTAGATTCGGTGGAAAGTCGGAGAATGGTTCGTCGAGGGTGAAGAGGATCAAGGTCATTTTGAGTTACGACAATAAAAGAAGCTTGATGAAACATTTCGTAGGGACGATAAGGTGAGCCACCCCGTTGGCTCCTCGCACAATGCTTCCTTAGCCGTCTCTCCTTTCTTAAATCGTATCTCGCGTTCAAAAGGCAATTGCATTTGGAGCTGATACGAGTGAGTGCCGATACCAACGAGGCGTACGGTACGCAGATGCTCCTGGAGGTGGCCGCACATTTTATCGTGATAACGAGCAGCTTTTGCAACATGTACTTTGTGAATAAGTATCCGAGCAGGACCGACGATGAGAAGAACAACAAAATTCTCTCGATGATCCTCTGGGCGTTTGTCAGTATAACCAAAGTGGTCGTGACGAATGCCGTAGCTGGTGGCGTGACGAACGAGGCAAGATCAATGTCTCGTTGTTTTTTCGTTAACCCTCTATAAAGAAGTCCTGCGTGAAGAATTATTTAAATTAAAAAGCGGAGTTTTCGATCAAAAGTTTTGATCGAAAAACACGATCGAAGAACCGAAAATCACGAGGAATGTATTAATTTTAACGACACGACTGTTTGCAGGCACAAAAAACCGGTGGAATCGTTCAAGAACTCGATAGCCAGTGTCCAGATCAAGAAACAAAGGACGAGGTCAGGTTACGAATCGATGTCTCGCGTATATCGAAAGAGTTGTATTTGCTTCAATTCCGTTTTACACCCTTGGATGTGAAACGAAATTTGTGTAGATTCACCGATCAACTTCTTGAAAAGACGTTTCTTCTCGTATTTAATCGTTGTACTGCATCGCGACTTATTTCCCACGTACCTAAACATAATCAGATGTGTATTAAAAGATAAATGATTAAGCGTACGCAAAATTGTAGATAGAGCAATTCTCCATGCAGATCATTCTTCGTCCGTTGTACTTCACCGCTTATGGCTTCGTCAGGCTAAACAACGACTTCACGCGTACGGTATGTATTGACTCTTCCTCGTTGTTCCGCACGCTTCGTACAGATAACCCACGATTAAATTCTTAGAGAACGCGACGTACTAAATGTCTACTCAACGACGCTACTCTTCTTTTCCAGTTTTTTGGAACGGTCACGACCTATCTGGTGATCGTGATACAGATGAGTTCCACGCCCAACGCGATTAAGTCCTTGATCGAAGTTTCGTCCTAATGGAACTGTACAAACTCGGTTCCACTGCAAAAATGCGATTAAGAGTTTAGTACTCGAAATAAAGAACGAGCTCTGTGCTTCACGAATCGAAGGTGAAAGTTCGAGAATTAAGAATCAAACATCGATTTCCGCGGCCTTAATGCGCGCAGTTGACCAATGCGACCAATCGTTCATAGGCTGAAACAATTGTACAACGCTTCATATTCCAAATAAAAGAAGTGTGATGGAGAAACCGGACGATCGTTTCAACCGTAGTTCGATTATTTATCGTATCATCAAAATGATGATTCATATCATTTCGCTATCATACATCCTCATAAAACTCAAGTTGTGCACGGTCTAATGAATTGCTCGTAATTTTCCACGTCCTTAATGCACGTGTCTGAGAAATGGGCGCGGGCGAGGTAAGGCAGTCGAGCGGTCGGGGTTGAGCGGCATCGAACATGGCGAGAAGCATTCACGAGGCCTTCGCGCCTTTGCTGATTGTCGCCTGTCTCATGGGATTGGGGATCTTCGAGTATCCCTTGGGAAGGCCGAGGGTTCTCTTCAGTTTCGTCTACATCGCGATCTATTGGACGATCTGCGGATGTCTTTACTTTTCTGACGCATTCATTACTCTTCTGAGTACTTGGACTAAAATTTCGGTTCTAGCGATGATCGTTAATGCGAATCTTTATTTATTTGGCTCCATCTCAACTCTCTACAATAATAAGGTACTGTTCAAGACATTGCTATTTATGTTAAGGATAATGTCGATGTTGATCTACGAGTAAGAAGAAAGTCATACGGAAATAAGATTTATATTTTTTTCACGTTTTTCGATAATGTTTAATACGATAAAAAACGGTACTCTCTGCCGAACATATTGTCGGTAAATAATTATAATATGTAAAGCATTCTTATTGCAATGGATTTCAAAAAGGATTGATTCAGTAGAAATTTAACATCGGTTGAAATTCTTTCGCTATTCGCAAGGAATACTGTCGCTGCTTGGAAAAATTGGCAGCCGTGGACGAAACGTTGGAAAAATTAGGCACTCGGAAGGAGTATCGAAAAGTACGCAGATCGTCGATAATAATAACAATCGTCTGGTGCACATATTCCTTATTCATATGTATCGCCTCTGTGGTGTTCAGAGATGATATGATATTTGTGGATATATTGTTTACATCGGTGATCGTAATTCACATTGTTCACGGGATTAGTCTGAGCATCATGAAATTTGGGTCCATCGTCAGGTGCGTTCGTCGATCATCGCTTGCAAACAAACAATGCGCGGAACATCTCTTGGATAGTATTGTATATAATTTGCAACGTAGTTACACAGGATCTAGGTTCGATCGAGTGAGCGACCTTATCCGTGGTCTGATAAAAGACGAGGATCATGTTTTGACGTGTACAGCGAGAGCTCCGTTTGTGATTTCCAAACGGCAAAGCAGCCTGGACGTGCGGAAGTGCAGGGAGGTGATACAGATCCTAATGTAAACACGCAAGATCGTATATTATCCAGCAACTATAATCGCCTTATCTCGATTCAGTCAGTTTTACAAATAACGTTCACTTTTGACATCGGACTTGATGTACCCAGTCGACGACGTCCTATTGATTTTCCTACGTATAGCTGCACATGCAAATATGCCCCAAACTCAAAGCTCATGAACCGTACCTAGTAAATTGATGTTGCGATTAATATTAAGGAAATTATAATATTAATACGAATCGTATTGTTAATAAATAAATGATATGCCACATGTTCCAATAATTGTAAATTATCAAGTCATCTGTGATTTATCACGAAAGTCTATTACCACGCGTTTACTATGTACAAATATTTGACATCGGTACCAACGATAATTGCATCCCTTCTCTCAAAACCGCTCGAATTAGTTGTAGACATTTAAGGGATGGTTACCAATAAATTATATTTGCAGACACGTGTATTTGGAAATTTGCCGAATTGCTCGAAAGATAAACTCGATATTCGGGGCCGAATTGTCGCTGGAAGCGGTGACGCATTATTTGCTCATGGGCGATATATTGGTTTGCGGTTACAGATTATTTATGCGTAGCGACGATCTACTGCTGCTTAAACTAAGAAATTGTATTTTGATGTCTATCTGGTTTTTACTCTACGTCGTCAGAATTTTTTACATAAATCACATTGCCGAGAGCTTCAGCATCAAGGTAAAGATACGTCAGTTACTTGTAGGATTTGAAGTCGTAGACCGTGAGATATTTAGAGAATGAATAAACATTCACGAAGAGAACAGATATTGAGGAAAACATCGTAACGTGAATCGAATACGTAGCAAAATCAGTTTACAATATACCCTTAAAAATATATCGATGCTTTTAGACGAAGGAGATACAGAAGCAACTGTATAAATTGGCAAACTACGTTTACGATACCGAGGTGCGCGAAGATGTGAGTTTTTCCGCGTGGCTCGGCGATTGCACCGATTTAATCTCAATGCAACTACAACCGCCAATCATTCTTATGCAGGTCATACAGTTCGTCATGCAAGTAATGCTCAGGCCATCGGAACTCACAGGAATGGGTCTCTTCACCTTTGGTTACAACTTTCTGCGAGGGGTGAGATCGTGACTCCGGATATTTTATTCTCATCTCATTATCAATGCTATTTTCTTCGTGAAGCTCATCAGATTCGTTTTCCAGTTTTGTACGTCTATGGCCACTATTCTCGTTGTAATTTTGCAAATGTACGACCCTCTGTGAAGCGAAGAAACTTCATAGGCCATAAATGATAACGAGTAACGCTGATTTTCCAGTTTGCACGTCGCCACGGATGTAATTTTAAATTTGGTTAAATTCCAGAAAATAAAGGTTACTCGACTTGATTTGAGAAAAGAAGCGAGTCTTTATTAATTGTATCATACTCGTATATATAATAAATGTTACAAATTATCCGTGGACGATCGATACGCGTTATTAATTCGTATAGAAGATACGATTATCGGCACTGATACCACTACTTAACGAAGTAGCATATGGTGAGATGTTTGTAATCGCACACTTCATAAAAGGTAATGTTAATTTGCAGAAAGATATATGTTAATAAATATATTAAAGATTCTGAAGTACCATAATCATAATAATTCAACCAGTAGTGTGCCTTATACCGACCTCGAAAACCCGTTACGAAAAATAAACGGTTTTAAATAATTGAAAAGTATGCATGCAATGCTACCGTGGGCTGTTCAATGTTGCATTAAAATAATACTGTAATCAAAACATTTCCGTCCTTTTGATACTGCGTGTGGTCGGAATCGTTACTTATGAACTTGTAACGTTTATCAAACGAAGACATCGTAATAACACAACGGTGTAACGCTAGGTAAAGGTTTTGCGAGGGATCAAGGAGCGGTCTTCCGATCGTTGCTCGGGCCAGCTTGGAGTACGAGAGAAGAAAACATCGTGTTTAAGCGCGTACGTACAATCCATCATTTTGCTATTACGCGAACTCGTAGGCCGAGATGCACGCGGTTTAATGGATTAACGTCACTTTTCCACGGTTTTAACGCACAAGGCTGAAGAACGAGTGTAAGCGAGGTCAGTCGGTCGATAGATCGGGGTTCAGGAGCATCGAACATGGCGAGGAGCATTCACGAGGCCTTCGCGCCCTTGCTGATCGTCGCTTGCTTGCTAGGCCTGGGGATCTTCGAGTATCCCCTCGGACGACCGAGGATCCTCTTTAGTTTCGTCTACATCGTGATCTATTGGGTCCTTTACATATACTCCTTCTTTCTTTTGAAAGTGTCTCAGTGCTTCGATTTTATTTCTGTGATAGCATTGATTACGCTTGGCGTTAATATGTGTATATATTTAACTAGTTCGGTAGCAACTTTGTACTACGGCAAGGTACGGTTAAAGATGTTAACCTTTAAGAATGAGAATTCGGGATGATATAGTATGGTCAGCGTGTTATTTTATTTTGTGCGAAAACCTCGTGTGTGTCGGTATTCATCTCGAACGAGAGAAAGTTGTATGATCGTAATCGATACGATGCATTGGGAAGAATATACGCGTGTAACATGAAGCGCAGTATTACGATTTGTTAAACGCCTTTATCTGTTCGTAAGGAATACTGTTGGTGCTTGAACAAATTGGCAGCGTTGGACGACACGTTGGAAGAACTTGGCATTCGAAAAGAATATCAAGGAATACGCAGAACGACGGTGGCAATGATCATCGTCTGGTGCATATACACATTAATCGTAAATTATAACATATTTATCAAGGATATTAATAGTGAGTCCTTTGTTGAATTGATATTACAAGCCACCGTGCTAAATCATCCCGTTCACGCGAATACTGTCGGCATTTTAAAATTTGGGATCCTCGTCAGGTTTGTCCGTTGATTACCTTTTACTATTTATTCTAAACAGATCAAGTGCGTGACATCTCTCGGATATCATTGTACATACTTTGCAACACAGTTACGCAGGTTCTAGATTCGATCGACTGAACGAGCATATCCGTGACCTGATAAGGGACGAGGACTATGCGTTGACACGCACAGCCAGAGCTCCGTTTGCGATTTCCAGACGACGAAGCAGCCTGGACGTGCGAAAGTGCAGGGAGACGATAGAGACCCTAATGTAAACACGCCAGATCGTATGTTATCGAGGAGCTACAGCCGTGACGTTTAGTTTTCCTTGTAATGTTAGAATTTGTATATAAATATAAAATATTAGGTGATAAGTGGTTTTACGAAAAGTGTTCCGTATAATCGCTTTAAGATTGGTGTCGGCTTTGATGTTTGAGTCAATGAGCCTTTTCGTATGCACGTATGTCACGCGGGTATGCACTGATCGCAAAGCTTATCGCGAAGTATCCGATACAGATCGATGTTATAGCTGATCCGATAACGTTTTGGGGTCAGCAGTAAATCTGGCGTCATTATAGATAGCTACAATATCTTTTGTCTCAGGAAGGTTCAAATTCGTTACATATATTGGAAGAATTCTCGTTAAGGGTGAATAATGCTTGCAGGCACGTGCATTCGGAGATATGCCGAATTGCTCGAAGAATCGACACGATATTCGGGGCCAAATTAGCGCTGGAAGTGGCGGCTCATTATTTGCTTATGGCTAATATGTTGTACTCCGTTTATCAAGTAATTGTGTACATAGGAATGTATATATTCTTTGCACTACAGTTCATCTTTATGTTGTGTTCCTTGTTAACACTGTACACCGCAAGATTGTTTTATATAAATTACGTTGCCGAGATGTTCAGCGTTAAGGTAAACATACGTCAATAATTAAAACTGTGAATGGTATAGATGAGAAGAAAAAGAGCACCGTAAGGTGTAGATCCTAAAAGAAGTTCATCTCTGTAGATACGCCGATGTTTTTAGGCGCAGGAGACGCAAAGACATCTGTGCAAATTGGCAAATTCCGTTTACGATGCCGATGTGCGCGAGGATGTAAGTTATTCCGAATTTGTTCACTCTACAGATTTGTATCGACGCTTACATCCGTCGATTCCTCTTTTGCAGGTCGTACAATTTCTGCTACAGACAATGTACAGACCTCCGAAATTCACTGGAATGGGTATTTTTGTATTTGGCTACAATTTTTTGCAAGGGGTTAGATCTCACGTCTTTGCACGTTTACCGCTATTTTCGTTCTCGGTGCTACTTCCTTCGTCAGGATAATGGAATTTCTTTTTCAGTTTTGTGCGTCTATGGGCACGGTGCTCGTTGTAATGTTGCAAATGTACGACCCTTTGAAAGATGCCCCACCTTATTGGTACAGAAATTCTACCGCGTAATGCTGATTTTAATATTCTTACATAGCTGCGGTTGTTATTTTTCGTACGGTGTATATTCTAGGAAATAAAGATTAATAGACTTAATTTAGCGAATAAAGGAAGCCTGCATTATATTTATTTGCATTATAAGATAATTGCGATATACTATTAATGGACGTAAGAGACACGGCGATTAACATTCGTATCATATATACATTTTAGCCTTCCTGCTAGGAATGGGTTAACGTTGAAACGTAGAAAAGTGTCCGCGCGATATAATGTGAGTACAACCGAGATAAGAAAAAGTATAATATCCATGTAAAAAAATGGTTCTTTCCGAAAATTATATATTATCGGAATTATCGATGCAATACTACAATTACGCAAAAACACTATAGAGTCTATTAAAATTTAACGACAAACGAAGCGGGCTTCCACTTGGTACTGGAGACACCAACAAATATACGAGAACGGAGTACACCTGTTACAAATATGTCTACGATCCATCGCTCCGCCATTGTGCATACACTTTCGTAATTTCTGAGGAGCGTGCGCGTAAATGAATTGGTCGTTATGTTTTCCACGTCCTTAATGCACGTGCCTGAGAAATTGGCGCGGGCGAGGTAAGGCAGTCGAGCGGTCGGGGTTGAGCGGCATCGAACATGGCGAGAAGCATTCACGAGGCCTTCGCGCCTTTGCTGATTGTCGCCTGTCTCATGGGATTGGGGATCTTCGAGTATCCCTTGGGAAGGCCGAGGGTTCTCTTCAGTTTCGCGTACATCGCAACCTTTTGGTCGATCTGCGGATGTCTCTACTGCTGTGAAGGTTTCACTTCTCTTATAAATTCTTGGTCGAAACTTTCTGTCCTAACGTTGGACGTTAATTTGTTTGTTTATATATTTGGCTCCATCTCAACTCTCTACTACAATAAGGTACTGTTCTAGACGTTGGTATTTATGTTAAGGATAATGTCGATGTTGATCTACGAGTAATAAGAAAATTATACGGAAATAAGATTTATATTTTTTTCACGTTTTTCGATAATGTTTAATACGATAAAAAACGGTACTCTCTGCCGAACATATTGTCGGTAAATAATTATAATATGTAAAGCATTCTTATTGCAATGGATTTCAAAAAGGATTGATTCAATAGAAATTTAACATCGGTTGAAATTCTTTCGCTATTTGCAAGGAATACTGTCGCTGCTTGGAAAAATTGGCAGCCGTGGACGAGACGCTGGAAAAATTAGGCACTCGGAAGGAGTATCGAAAAGTACGCAGATCGTCGATAATAATAACAATCATCTGGTGCACATATTCCTTAGTCATGTATATCATCTCTGTGATGTTCAGAGATGATATGATGTTTATGACTGCATTGCTTACATCGGGGCTGATAATTCACATTGTTCACGGGATTAGTCTGAGCATCATGAAATTTGGGTCCATCGTCAGGTGCGTTCGTCGATCATCGCTTGCAAACAAACAATGCGCGGAACATCTCTTGGATAGTATTGTATATAATTTGCAACGTAGTTACACAGGATCTAGGTTCGATCGAGTGAGCGACCTTATCCGTGGTCTGATAAAAGACGAGGATCATGTTTTGACGTGTACAGCGAGAGCTCCGTTTGTGATTTCCAGACGACGAAGCAGCCTGGACGTGCGGAAGTGCAGGGAGGTGATACAGATCCTAATGTAAACACGCAAGATCGTATATTATCCAGCAGCTATAACCGTCTTATCTCGATTCTACTTTTGATCTGAAAATACATACATAGATAGGTTTATTATTGCAGGATAGTCAGTTTTACAAATAACGTTTAGTTTTGACATCGGATTTGATATTCGAGTCGACGACGTCCTATTGATTTTCCTACGTATAGCTGCACATGCAAATATGTCCCAAACTCAAAGCTCATGAACCGTACCTAGTAAATTGATGTTGCGATTAATATTAAGGAAATTATAATATTAATATGAATCGTATTCTTACTAAATAAATTACTATTTATTTATTCGAAAGTTACTTATCTCGAAAGTCTATTACCATGTGTCTATTACGTACAAATATTTAATATCGGTACCAACGATAATTACATTCCTTATCTCAAGACCGCTCGAATTTGTCGTAGATGTTTAAGGGATGGATACGAATAAATTATGCTTGCAGACACGTGTATTTGGAAATCTGCCTAATTGCTCGAAAGATAGACTCGATATTCGGGGCCGAATTGTCGCTGGAAGTGGTGGCGCACTATTTGCACATGGGCAATATATTTTATTACACCTACGAACTAGTTGTGCGTAGCGACACTCAATTAATGTATAAAGTAAGAGATTGTATTTCGCTGTCTATCTGGTCTATACTCCACATTGTCAGAATCTTTTACGTAAATCGCATTGCCGAGAGCTTCAGCATCAAGGTAAAGATACGTCAGTTACTTGTAGGATTTGAAGTCGTAGACCGTGAGATATTTAGAGAATGAATAAACATTCACGAAGAGAACAGATATTGAGGAAAACATCGTAACGTGAATCGAATACGTAGCAAAATCAGTTTACAATATACCCTTAAAAATATATCGATGCTTTTAGACGAAGGAGATACAGAAGCAACTGTATAAATTGGCAAACTACGTTTACGATACCGAGGTGCGCGAAGATGTGAGTTTTTCCGCGTGGCTCGGCGATTGCACCGATTTAATCTCAATGCAACTACAACCGCCAATCATTCTTATGCAGGTCATACAGTTCGTCATGCAAGTAATGCTCAGGCCATCGGAACTCACAGGAATGGGTCTCTTCACATTTGGTTACAACTTTCTGCGAGGGGTGAGATCGTGACTCCGGATATTTTATTCTCATCTCATTATCAATGCTATTTTCTTCGTGAAGCTCATCAGATTCGTTTTCCAGTTTTGTACGTCTATGGCCACTATCTTCGTTGTAATGTTGCAAATGTACGACCCTCTGGGAAGCGAAGAAACTTCATAGGCCATAAATGATAACGAGTAACGCTGATTTTCCAGTTTGCACATCGCCACGGATGTAATTTTAAATTTGGTTAAATTCCAGAAAATAAAGGTTACTCGACTTGATTTGAGAAAAGAAGCGAGTCTTTATTAATTGTATCATACTCGTATATATAATAAATGTTACAAATTATCCGTGGACGATCGATACGCGTTATTAATTCGTATAGAAGATACGATTATCGGCACTGATACCAATACTTAACGAAGTACCATATGGTGAGATGTTTGTAGTCGCACACTTCATAAAAGGTAATGTTAATTTGCAGAAAGATATATGTTAATAAATATATTAAAGATTCTGAAGTACGATAATCATAATAATTCAACCAATAGTGTGCCCTATACCGACCTCGAAGCCCGTTACGAAAAATGAACGGTTTTAAATACTCGAAAAGTATGCATGCAATGCTACCGTGGGCTGTTCAATCTTGTATTAAAATAATACTTTAATCAAAACATTTCCGTCCTTTTGATACTGCGTGTGGTCGGAATCGTTACTTATCAACTTGTAACGTTTATCAAACGAAGACATCGTAATAACAGAACGGTGTAACGCTAGGTAAAGGTTTTGCGAGGGATCAAGGAGCGGTCTTTCGATCGTTGCTCGGGCCAGCTTGGAGTACGAGAGAAGAAAACATCGTGTTAAGCGCGTACGTACAATCCATCATTTTGCTATTACGCGAACTCGTAGGCCGAGATGCACGCGGTTTAATGGATTAACGTCACTTTTCCACGGTTTTAACGCACAAGGCTGAAGAACGAGTGTAAGCGAGGTCAGTCGGTCGATAGATCGGGGTTCAGGAGCATCGAACATGACGAGGAGCATTCACGAGGCCTTCGCGCCCTTGCTGATCGTCGCTTGCTTGCTAGGCCTGGGGATCTTCGAGTATCCCCTCGGACGACCGAGGATCCTCTTTAGTTTCGTCTACATCGTGATCTATTGGGTCCTTTACATATACTCCTTTTTTCTTTTGAAAGTGTCTCAGATCTTCGGTTTTCTTCCTGTGATAACATTGATGACGCAAGGCGTTAATATGTGTTTATATTTAACGAGTTCGGTTGCAACTTTGTACTACGGCAAGGTACGGTTAAAGATGTTAACCTTTAAGAATGAGAATTCGGGATGATATAGTATGGTCAGCGTGTTATTTTATTTTATGCGAAAACGTCGAGAGTGTCGGTATTTATCTCGAACGTCAGAAAGTTGTATGATCGTAATCGATACGATGCATTGGGAAGAGTATACGCGTGTAACATGAAGCGCAGTATTACGATTTGTTAAACGTCTTTTTCTGTTCGTAAGGAATACTGTTGGTGCTTGAACAAATTGGCAGCGTTGGACGACACGTTGGAAGAACTTGGCATTCGAAAAGAATATCAAGGAATACGCAGAACGACGGTGGCAATGATCATCGTCTGGTGCATATATACATTAATCGTGAATTATATCATGTTTATCAAGGGTGTCGATAGTGATACCGTTATCGTAACGATATTTCAAGCAACCGTGCTAAATCACATCGTTCACGCGAATACTGTCGGCATTTTAAAATTTGGGATCCTCGTCAGGTTTGTCCGTTGATTACCTTTTACTATTTATTGTAAACAGATCAAGTGCGTGACATCTCTCGGATATCATTGTACATACTTTGCAACACAGTTACGCAGGTTCTAGATTCGATCGACTGAACGAGCATATCCGTGACCTGATAAGGGACGAGGACTATGCGGTGACACGCACAGCCAGAGCTCCGTTTGCGATTTCCAGACGACGAAGCAGCCTGGACGTGCGAAAGTGCAGGGAGACGATAGAGACCCTAATGTAAACACGCCAGATCGTATGTTATCGAGGAGCTACAGCCGTGACGTTTAGTTTTCCTTGTAATGTTAGAATTTGTATATAAAAATATAATATTAGGCGATAATTGGTTCTACGAGAAATGCTCTACGCAATCGCTTTGGTGTCGGGTTTGATGTTCGAGTCAGTGAGCCTTTTCGTCTACACGTATTTCCTGCGTATATCGGCAAAGGTAAATACACGCAGGTATGCTCTGATCGCAATCCTTGTTGCGAAGTACCTAAAACAGACCGATGTTATCGCTGATCTAACAACGTTTTAGGGATAGCAGCAATTCTGGTTTTATTACCGATAGTTGCAATATCTTTTGTCTAAGGAAGGTTCGAATTCGTTACATATATTGGAAGAATTCTCGTTAAGGGTGAATAATGCTTGCAGGCACGTGCATTCGGAGATATGCCGAATTGCTCGAAAGATCGACGCGATGTTTGGGGCCAAATTGGCGCTGGAAGTGGCGGCCCATTATTTCCTTATGGCTAATATGTTGTACACCATTTACGAAGTAATTGTGTACATGGGGCTGTATATATTCTATGTACTACATTTCATCTTTATGTTGTGCGGAATGTCAGTACTGTACATCGCAAGATTGTTTTATATAAATTACGTTGCCGAGATGTTCAGCGTTAAGGTAAACATACGTCAATAATTAAAACTGTGAATGGTATAGATGAAAAGAAAAAGAGCACCGTAAGGTGTAGATCCTAAAAGAAGTTCATCTCTGTAGATACGCCGATGTTTTTAGGCGCAGGAGACGCAAAGACATCTGTGCAAATTGGCAAATTCCGTTTACGATGCCGATGTGCGCGAGGATGTGAGTTGTTCCGAATTTGTTCACTCTACCGATTTGCATCGACGCTTACATCCGTCGATTCCTCTTTTGCAGGTCGTACAATTTCTGCTACAGACAATGTACAGACCTCCGAAATTCACTGGAATGGGTATTTTTGTATTTGGCTACAATTTTTTGCAAGGGGTTAGATCTCACGTCTTTGCACGTTTACCGCTATTTTCGTTCTCGGTGCTATTTCCTTCGTCAGGGTAATGGAATTTCTTTTTCAGTTTTATGCGTCTATGGGCACGGTGCTCGTTGTAATGTTGCAAATGTACGACCCTTTGAAAGATGCCCCACTTTATTGGCGGAGAAATTCTACCGTGTAATGCTGATTTTGATATTCGTATATAGCTGCGGTTGTTATTTTTCATACGGTACATATTCCAGAAAATAAAGATATATTCGACTTAATTTGGCGAATAAAGGGAGCCTGCATTATATTTATTTGTATTATAAGATAATTGCGATATTCTATTAATGGACGTAAGAGACACGGCGATTAACATTCGTATCATATATACATTTTAGCCTTCCTGATAGGAATGGGTTAACGTTGAAACGTAGAAAAGTGTCCGCGCGATATAATGTGAGTACAACCGAGATAAGAAAAAGTATAATATCCATGTAAAAAAATGGTTCTTTCCGAAAATTATATATTATCGGAATTATCGATGCAATACTATAATTACGCAAAAATACTCTATAGAGTCTATTAAAATTTAACGACAAACGAAGCGAGTTCCCACTTGGTACTGGAGACACCAACAAATATACGAGAACGGAGCATTCCGTTACAAATATGTCTACGATCCATCGCTCTGCCATTGTGCATACACTTTCGTAATTCCTGAGGTGCGCGCGCGTTAATGAATTGGTCCTTATACTTTCACGGTCTTAATGCACGTGGATGAAAAATGGGTCTCGGCGAGGGTAGTCAGTCGAGAGTTCGGAGTTGAGGCGCATCGAACATGACGGGAAGCATGCGCCAGGCTTTCTTGCCCTTTCTCATCGTCGCTTGCTTGGCGGGATTGGCGGTCTTCGAGTATCCCCTTGGAAGGCCGAGAATCCTCTTCAGTTTGGCCTACATCGCGTTCATTTGGTCGATCTACGGATACTTCTACTTTCGTGAACCGTTCAGAGCCATCGTGCGTACCTGGCCCAAGGTGGCGGTGTTGGCGTATCACATTAATCTATTTACATTATTAATAATATTCATCTCAAATATTTATCGCATCAAGGTACGGGTAAAGAGGAATATACTTTGAATATAAGGATAGTGCAATATAAAAATGATTCTTGCATCGATTCCCACGATAAAAGTGATAAAAAAAAATAATACGAATTTTTTAACGAGTAAATGTCTTTCGTTCTCCGAAAGGAATATCATTGTTGCTTGGATAAATTGGCAACGGTGGATGATACGCTGGAAAAGCTTGGCACCCGGAAGGATTATAGTAAAGTACGCAAATCGACGATAAAAATAACGAGCATCTGGTACATACATGCTTTATTCATAAATAGTATGGAATTGCTCTGGACGTATAATGATACGTTCTTAAACGTTCTTTTCATATCGGGCGTGATCAATTATCCTTTTCACGCGGTATCTATTATCATTTTGAGATTTGGAATACTCGTCAGGTATGTTTGTCGGCCCACTTTTACGAATGCGCGATATTGCTCGGATAATATTTGACATTATTTTCATCGTAGTTACACAGGCTCGAGATTCGATCGAGTGAACGAGCATATCCGTGGTCTGATAACGGACGAGGATTATGGGTTGACACGTTCGGCGAGAGCTCTGTTCGTGACTTCCAGACCGCAAAGTAGCATGCATGTGCAAAAGTACAAGGAGATGATAAGGATCCTAATGTAAAGATGCATGATCGTATGGTGTGGAACACCTTTATACCTGTAACACCAATATTTTGATTTTGCCTTTACGTTAATAGTCAAATAATCGTTACCTGACGGACATGAGTGTTGCGAATAATATTCTGCTTTTTCTCTTTGGATGAGATATTTATATTATTATTATTAGAGACAATGCAATTCAGCCATCGACCTCTTTTTATATATTTTTTGTGCATTGAGGGTAAATTATGGTTGTAGGCACGTGCATTCGGAAACCTGCCGAATTGTCCAAAAAATAAACACGATATTCGGCGTTGAATTAGCGCTGATAATGGCACTCCTTTTTTTTAATGTCGCCGGTACATTTTGTATTATTTACGAAGTGATGTCGTTGGAGCACTTATCAGCATTGTTCGTAGTAAAGTTTGTCTTTACGATCTTAAATAATACCATACTAAACGTCGTTAGATTGTGTTACGTACATCACGTTTCCGAGAGCCTCAACGTCAAGGTAAAAATACGCCTGTGATATTATACGTATGATTTGAACTCGTGAGCGATATCTTCGTCTTTCAGGCAATGAAGACGAAAAGGCATCTGTGCCAATTGGCAAACTGCGTTTACGACGCCGAGGTGCGCGAAGATGTAAGCTCTTTCAGGAGTTTCAGGAATCGCGCCGAAGTAACTTCCGCTTAATTACGTCCGTATTTCATTTTTTGTACAGGTCGTGCAGTTTATAATGCAAATAATACACGGTGTACCGAAACTCACCGGAATGGGTCTCTTTGTTATTGGTTATGAATTTCTGCAAAAGGTTTGATCACAATACAGCACGTTTACCTGTACTTTTAATTTCCATATTATTTTCTTCGCGATACTAACGATACTCTCTTTTCAGTTTTATACGTCTATGGCCACGGTCCTCGTTGTAATATTGCAAATGTACGATGCTGCCAGACTACGGCGTATTTTTGACATAATTGATATGCAGTGATGTAACGTTGATTTTGAATTTGGTACGTTCTTGTCAATTTTGTTTTCGGTACGTTGTATAGCCCAGCAAATAAAAATCATTCGATTCGATTTAGCAGTCACCGTTTGCGTATGTCTTTCGCATCCGTAACTTAAAATATCCGCTCTATATTATTCATTTATGCAAAAAGTGTGCCGCTTGAAAGAGAGAATAATATGTGCGTGCCTTATAAACGAGAATATTAATTTACGGAAAATTGTTATTAACAAAAATACCCGAGTCCATAGAGCGTGATTAATATTTTATTCTATCGCATACGCGTCTCCTTTTATCAAAAGATGATCTCAGAAGAACAAAATCATGGTCACCTTTGATGATAAGTGGACAATCATATTACATTAATATAATGTGACAACGGCATTCCATACGCGAAGTAAAAATTTGACGGCGCGT
This sequence comes from Ampulex compressa, assembly GCA_038496175.1. Lineage (NCBI taxonomy): Eukaryota > Metazoa > Arthropoda > Insecta > Hymenoptera > Ampulicidae > Ampulex > Ampulex compressa. The sequence goes on along the minus strand of JBCFXI010000326.1, from coordinate 21,465 downwards.
AAAATTAAGACAAATTTCAATTGTTGTTCGATTCACCGATAAATATGCCAGATCGAAGCACCGTGCTGGAAACGTCTACGATCCATCATTTTGCTATTATAAGCTCTCGTAAGTCCTGAGGTGCACGCGGTTTAATGAATTGCTCGTAACTTTCCACGGTTTTAATGCACGCGCCAGAGAAACGAGTGTAATAGAGGGTAGTCAGTAAAGAGCTCGGGGTTGAGGAGCATCGAACATAATGAAAAGCATTCACGAGGCTTTCTTACCCCTCCTGATCGCCAGCTGGCTGATCGGCTTGGGGATCTTCGAGTATCCCCTCGGAAGACAGAGGATCCTCTTCAGTTTCGCCTACATCGTAATGTGTTGGTTGCTCTGCGGATCTCTCTGCTTCTCTACGACGATCAAAGTTTTCTTTCGCACAGCGGCACTATCGTCGACTCTGGCACTCAACTTGAACATGCTTGTATATTTATTCAGCACTCTCGCAACTTGCTACTACCACAAGGTACGGTTAAAGACGTTGGAATTGATATTAGATGAATCGTCGATGCCAATGCACGAGTACTAATCAAATTATAAATTACAATATCGCGGAAAGATATATTTCCTTTCGCTTTCCGCGCAAAAATTCAACACGAGTATTTTCTACGCGTCTGCATTTCTTTCCCCGCAAGGAATACTGTCGATGCTTGACAAAATTGGCAGCGGTGGACGAGACGCTGGAAAAACTTGGCACTCGTAAGGATTATCGCAAAGTACGCAGAACGGCGATGGCGATAACGATCTTCTGGTGTTTATATTGTTCAGTTTTATGTTACATCTCCATCATGCTTAGACGCAATCTTAAGTTCATCGACGCGATGCTTATAGCGGCGGAGATAAACTATCCTATTTTCACAAATAGTATTAACATCTCGAAGTTTGGGATGCTGGTCAGGTTTGTTAAATGAATTATCTTCGTAAATGTATTCGATGTATATCGCTACTAAGAGACTATTGCGTTTCATTTGCAACGTAGTTACGCAGGCTCGACGATCGATCGTGTGAACGAGCATATCCGTGGACTAATAACGGACGAGGATTATGGGTTGACGTGTACAGCGACGGCTCTGCTCGTGATTTCTCGACGACGAAGCAGCCTAGACGTGCAAAAGTGCAGGGAGATGATAGAGATCCTAATGTAAACACGCAAGATCGTATGTTATCGAGCAGTTATAGGCGCAAGATTCCGATTATACCATTGAACAGTCACGGATAATGTTCCTCGTATTTTGTTTAAAATTGAATATCGTCCCTCATTTTAGAATCGTTTGCAATAATTTGGACGCACCCGAAGAATTTTGATTAAGGCTAGATTATGATTACAGGCATGTACATTCGGAAATGTGTCGAATCGCCAAAGAGATAAACACGATATTCGGTGCCGAATTGACGCTGGAAGTAACCGTTCAATTTTTCCTCATGAGTGATTTACTGTATCTTTCCTACGACGTGATTGTACGCAGCAATATCGCTGTGCTGCCTAAAGTACAATTCTTGGCTATACTCTCTTGTTGGTGCGCGCTATATTTCATCAGAATGCTTTACTTCAACCAGATCACTGAGAACTTCGGCATCAAGGTACTGTAGTAGTGTGTTCGATTTGAAGCTGCGAACGACAAAGCATTCGGAAAGCAAATGAGCTTTGACCAAACAAAACTGGCGTTGAGAAGAGTATTGCGAGAATTTGATCATGAGTTCGGCTTTGGTTAGTAAGCATACTACGATGGTTTTAGACTAAGCAAACGCAGAGGGATCTTTACCGATTAGCAAATTGCGTTTATGACGTCGAGGCGCGCGAAGAGGTGAGCTTTCCCGATTCGAGCCAAAAATGATTTAAATCGAATTTGCTCGATTCGATCTCTGGTTTAAACTTTAAATCTTGGTTCGACCTCCAACCTGTTTCGTCGATCTTTATTGTCCAGGTATCGCAATTTATACTGCAAGTAACACGTAGACCGTTGAAGTTCACTGGCTGCGGGTTGTTCGAGTTTGGTTACAAGTTTATGTTAGAGGTTTGAATACAATTTTACATTCTGATTTTTCAATTTACGTACATGGATATTGTTATTTTTGTGACGCTAATCAAATTCGATTTTCAGTTTTACGCGTCTATGGTCATGATCTTGGTCGTACTGTTGCAAATGTACGAACCATTGCACGACCTGGGAAAGGTTTGGAACGCAAATTTCACGAGTTAAAGCAGGTTTCCCAACATTTTTAATATCGATGTCCTCTGCATAAATTTTCCCGAAAAAATAAACATGGTTGCAAATATTGGATTATAATATATTTCATAGCGCTAAGAAGCGACGTAATCGATTACCAAGTTACAGGTGTACCTACCTTCAAAAGGTTAAATTAACCAACTTAATTATCGGAATAGCCAAACCGATCCTTTCCCCCAAAAAGTGTAACCTATTGAATTATCGAAATATTTCTCCATCATATTCGACATTTAGTATCGATAAAATGTTCAACATTGAGTGTTACACGATTAAATATTTAATGTAATATATTTTCCGTGAAGAGTGCAATGTATCGAGTGGTATGTAAACGAAATTCCAGTCCGTTTAACTCACTTCGATTATCCTCGAATTTCTACGTTATTTTTATTCACGTTGCACGACGCACATCCTAAAATTGCGATATTAAATTGGTAAGCCAAGGAATACATTTCTCGGCCTTGACCGTAGCTGTCTCGTCCATTACGACATTAAACGTGTTCCGCGAAGATGATGGACACGAACTTGATTATCCAAACGATCTTAACTTGCGTCACTGAGCCACTTGAGTATACCAATACCAAAGAATCTTCCTCGAAGCGAAACGACAATAGAATTCTGATATACGAAGGTCCTAATAATGCTACTTCCTGAACTTTCGAAACGTAATCGAAGTTCGCTTAATAATATTAGCTCCTAGACTAAATAGGCCTGTATAGTCGCAGCAAGACTTTTATATGCGCTATCGACGTTGCATATTCACGGACAAATGCATTCCACTCTAATGGATTGGCCGGCGATGCATAATGAGAGTGGTCTGAACGACAAAACCGAGCGACAAATTGATCCAGCGATTCGATGGATCGAGGTCAGTTTGGTGGCGAAAGGGAAGAAAAGCGGAAGTTATGAAGTGACTATGAAGAGTGTGCAGGAGGCACTGTCTCCTCTCCTGCTGCTCGCTAGTGTTTCCGGCTTTCGTGTCTTCGAGTATCCCCCCAATCGCCCCTGGCCCTACTTAACGGCTTTCTACATCCTGCTCATCTGGATCGTATACGGCTGGCTCTTGTACAATGAGATCATCGTCCACGTAACCATCTCGCTCGTGAAGATGTCCTCCGTGCTCTACGTCACCATTACGAACGTATTTGTCGCCCTGTGCTCGATCTCACTCGGTTTCTTCTACGGCAAGGTGTGTTTCGTCCTTTAGAATCGTCACCTTGGTTCCGTCTCATATGCGCGCGCGCGCACGCGCACACACGCACACGCACACGCACACGCACGCACGCACACACGCGCACGCACACACGCGCACGCACACGCACACGCACACGCACACGCACACGCACACGCACACAATGAATATAGATACGTACACTATACGTCCATATATACTAACTCAAACCTCATTAACGTTTCACACTGTTTATTTTACACTTTTGTTTTCGTCGATCATCCCCTTACACCGTGCATTTATATTGCTCCTTACAGAACATTCGCACACCGGTAACTTCCAAAAAATTCGTTGCTGGATAACTATTTTTGAAGCGCACCTGCACTGCAGAGCGTTAAAGTAGCGATCGGTATAAAATGTCAAAGAAATAATATGTCATAATATGTCAAAGGAATAATGATAATTCTGTGGCAAGACGTTTAGAACGTGCCTGGAGAGAATTTCCGCCGTGGACGACACGCTGGAGAGCCTTGGCTATCCCAAGAAATACAGTCAAACACGCTTGAAGGCCGGGTGGGTAGTGACCGTTTGGATATTGCTGGCTACCCTTCTGAACATTACGGACAGCAGCTGGTGGTATCTTCTCGAAAAAAATCTAGAGGCGATAATGATACCGTTTGTCCTGAATTATACACTGCACGTTAACACCGTCGTCGACATCATCTTTGGAACGATGTTACTGTTCGTATGCGGTGAAATTTTGGTATTGCGAATGGCGCGTGTTCTATCGAGCCCATTTCTTGTATTTAAAAATTTAATACGCCTGGTACTCGTTGGTTAGGCATTTTGGTACGTTCTCTGTTAGTATTACAGATAGATAGTCGGTACAGTAAAATATCAGTATGTATAATAAGCGTAAGACATGCTGACCGGGAAAGAAAAGTATATTGACGAAATTCTATTTTAAGTTGATATATATGTACCGATATTCGTGTATTTGTTGAACGCAGCTTGATAGGCTCCAGGTTTCAAAAGTTGAACGAACGTCTCGAAGACATGTCGCGGATTCGTAAAGCCAGACGACTTTGGAGCACGCCGACGATAACCACCGTTGAGCAATTGAATGCCGGCAACGTCGACGACTGCAAGAACTCGATGTCCATCTTAATGTAAAAATCAGTTTATAAATATATTTCGTTGGCGCAAGATTGTCTATTCAAAGCTGCGATGTTGTAAAGAATTTTTTATAGGCATCTTCATCGAGAATTGCGAGAAATAGCGCTGAGTTTTAATGTGATATTCGGTGTGCAGATGACCCTCGAAATGCTCTCTTATTTCGTAGTCCTGACAGGGATCATGTTTGAAGTATACTTGGACCTGCAGCGTGAGGAGACCGAATACTTTTCGATCTCATTGTCCCTCAGCACTCTCACAGTGTGGGCTGCGATTTATATTAGTAAACTGTTGCTCGTGAATGTCACCTGTGGATGGGTCATGGAGAAGGTGTAACCTTTAGGCTGGGTAGCCTCATTCTTTTATTAGGTGTACAACTTTGCTTCCGTACACCGTGACCAACGATGGACAATACTTTGAATCATAAATGTATAATCAGTTTTTTTACGATAAAGCCTCGTATTCCAAAAAAAAAAACGGTAAAAGCGAAGTTGTATACCCAATACTTTCTATGTGTCGTGGAATGCTGGAAGTTCGTGGCTCACCGTGTGGGTTGTCAAATATTGTAAAGTCAATGATCGTTTAGTCGATATTATCGTGCCTCGATGCCCGTGTGTCACTGAATTTACTTTCATTCTGCGGCAGGATAGGGTTCTTTATTCGATAATAATTCTTTATTCCAAAATTGTAGGCTAGCGAAACCGAGAGCCTTGTTCAGAAAGTGGCGAATATTACGTACAACATTGAGCTGCATAACGAGGTATGGGATCAAATTTATTCAAACGTCGTGTAAATGTCTGCGGCGCCCTTCTTAAGTCACAACGTAGTTTCGCTTGCGTTTGAACTAGTTCTAGAAGAACTTCTTACTTACAGATAAGTCAATTTCTCTTTCAAATAATTCAAAGACCTTTGAGATTCACCGGCAACGGACTTTTTCACTTCGGCTACGAGTTCATTCATCAGGTTTGTCCAAACCGTTGGTCGGCAATCTTTTTCGAAAGTCGATCAATTTTGTTCTTCTTGCGAGATTTAAATGTCGATTAAAATCAGGTCGATCTCAGACTTTTTCGGAAAAAACTATTAAATTCTTGGAGAAATTTGAAAGAGAATTAAGGACGTTAAATGTGAACGGTATTGGGATACTATTTTCGGGGATGGCGGATCAGCGGTTCAAAGATTTTTAATCATCGATCGATCTTTATACGATAATTGCACGCTGAAATTTGTTTACAGTTCTTCGCAGCGCTCGCGACATTTCTGGTGATAATGCTGCAGGTGCCTGTAAATCTAGAATATCTGGAATTTTTATGAAATGTACCATTTCACTCATTCGACTACCAATGTAAATGAGAAATTGCGTTTAAAAAAAATTCGTATAAATGGTATATTGTAAAAAGCACCAGGTTGTAGAATTCATTACAATAGATCGTGCGTCGATGTCCTTAGAGTTAATGTCACGGGAGAAATAAAGTCTTTTGCTCTACCCGATACAAAAACTTTTATACAAAGCGTATAAAAAAGTCTTATAATACTAATTAACGACTATGCAGTACTATTGTGTAGGAAAATATACGTCTACTCCGTATCGTATAAAAATATCCATTATAAATAATTTATCCTTCATCACGCGCTGCACGAAAGACTTTTGTGGCAAACAAGCGTCTCTTGAATTTCGTCGGTCTGCTCGTTCGTAGTCTGGCCAGTCTCGCTAGCAAACCTCGGCACTGCTTTCCGTTTCGCACTCTTTCGAGCTATCCTTGAAAATTTTTGCCGACCAGATCCCACCGATGAGCCACATGAAGATGCACGAAAGGCTTAGGAAGGATGTAAAGTGCAATGCGCCTATGTAACTTTTCCCAGCGTCGTGTACCACGCCTGCAAAATCATTGTTTCCCCTCCATAACTTCAACGTAGAGTCGTAGCAATCGATTCGATTTGATATCAACATATCAAATTGGTGCACGATAGTCGATTTTTAAATCAAAGAGAAAGCGGATATTACCGATGATAGGTCCTAAGGAAATGGAAAGAATGCCATTGCAGACCATCTGAATACCACAGGCCGCTGGCAGTCTGTCCAAGGGGACGTAATCCGGTATTATCAGTGCCTGAAAAACGGCCTTGGTACCCTTAGATACGCCGACGATCACCGAAACGCATATCACAACGCCATAGCTGCTTCCCCAAGTAGACAAAACTGTGAATCACATCGCGGACTTGTAACGGTGATCTCTTTGGTAAGGGACTATCTGGAATTTTTATATTTTTTTAAATGTCGCAATAAAATCACGCGTACGTACTGATTCTGCCGAGCGTGAATCCCAGTAAGGACAGTGCGTAAAGGTTCTTCGAGGTCCAGCTGGCTTTTTGCGCCACTAAAGGTACGCAAAGGCGGGCGGTGATGTCCAAAGCAGCTTGGATCGACATTACGCTAGCGATCGCGTTCCTATCGAGGCCCGACAGCTCGTCCAGGACGAACGGTATCAGGGCGTTGAAATTCGTCTCTGCGACCAGTGAAATACTCAGGCCTATTTGAAAAATGACGATTCGTGGAAACGTTACGAGCACGATAATATGCGCAAACGTTCGTAAATAGTTTAAGAGGACCTAAGGTTCGGAGGAGTAAAGATGATAGTTACGAGCGGATGTTTACGAATAGTTTATCCGCGATATGCTTACGATATTCATAAATAGTTTGATCAAGATGATTCGAGAGTAAGGGGAATAGAGGTGTATTAAAATTACCTAGTACCAGTGCTAAGTAACGTCTGTCCTTTAGTAGATCAAGATCCCAATGCTCGGCGATCCTTTGCGACAGTCTTTTCTTCTTGACGGCTCGGAACTTTTCCTCGTCTCGAGTCAATGAAATTTCCGATTTCGGCCTTCCTCGCTCTTCGTTCTCGCTCTCTGAGCGATGCTCGTGCAACAAACGCCGTTGCACTGCATCGTCTTTTGCTTCGTTCTCACTCTCCGACGTTCGCTCGTTTTTTACGTCTTCCTTGGTTTCGTCCAAACATCGAGTCTACAAACAAACAGACTTCGTTACACGCGCTTCGGTGTTCCTCCGATTTGCCCGAATTAAATAAAATCGCCGCGAGGATCACGAGAAACGCGTACGAAATACAGGGTACACTACTCGAGCACTCGCGTACGAAATACAGGGTAAAATTCAAGCATAATGAGAAAGCAGCGATACCTTGCGATTTTTCGATTAATACGCTATAATGTTCGTGGCATTCGACCAAGGCAACGTAATTATCGATCATTCGAGATCCTTTGAATTCTCAATGTGCACTGGAAATGAGATCGATCGGCTTAATCGGATTGAAGAACGGAAATGGGATAAAATAACAAATATGTATTTTTGCGTAAAGATTGGACGCGGATAAATCGATGTTCATACGGTAGTGCAGTACCTTAAAAGACACGAGGGAATACCGGCGACCAAGGAATTTCCTTTCGTACGCTTAACCGATCTGTCGCACGCACCTCTTTGCTTTCGTCGAAGGGTTTCAGCAGCGATGCGCCGATAAAGGAATGAGTAGCGATACCGGCGAGTATCAGAAGCGTGCCTAACGTGGCATAGTTTTCCAGCAGCTTCACTATTAATAGCGGCATTAAAATGGGACCGAGACCTGTAAGCGTCACCGAAAAACCCATGGCCAAGCTGCGTTTCTTTCGAAAATACGTATTCAGCGCCAAGCTCGTGGCGGGGTAGATGATCCCCTGGCCTATTCCTGATGATCGCAAAATATCTCTCTTACCATACTTAAACCACTTTCCTTTCGTTTAACCCATCAGCGCCCAATTTATTTTGGATCGAGATGCATTCTGAATTTTCGGAAAAAATCGTATCCTGGCCACCCGGCTATAAATATCTGAAAACTCGTCTGTCCTCGATCGTGAATGGTGGATGCTAATGGGTTAAAATGATATAAAGGTAAAAATATATAAGTTTACTTCCTGATCGAACTCTTCGTAATTTCTCCTAAACCAAAGGGACGGAGGTATCGTTGTAAGGGGAAAAAAGTAAGTGCATTTAGGTCGATAGATCGCGTATCTATCTGGACTCCTACACACGAATCACCTGCAGCGATACTCATCTCCGTACTGATACGCGACAGCTCGAAAGTTAATTCGCGATATAAGATTTTGCCATTGCGCTTAACGTCCTACGTTTGAGATAAACTCTCTCCACTCGTGAGGTATTGCATTTCACGTTGTAACTTCTTTAGCCACAAAGTTTCATCCGGCCAGCGATTTTGTCATCGTCACTTTTTATGAATGAACGCAAGAACGCGAACATCGTTCACGAGAATTAGGCTCGAAAGCAGATCTTCCGGTTGCTCGGTACAGAGCTAGCGCGTACCTAATTTATATCCTTACAATTTACGCTACAGCTGTACCTATACCCGAGTATTTTCTTCGTTCCGTGGCTTTAATTCATACTTTGTGTATAAAAAATGCAGAGGCATCGGAGGGCTTACCGACTATCAGGCAGTAAGTGAGGATAATGGACGGAAGCGAAACTGCAAAGGCGGTCGCGCAGATACCAATTGCGACGGTCAGGCCGCCGAGGAAGGCGATCTTGCGAAAGGAGAACATCTTCATCATCGGCCCGCTTATCAGTCCAAGGCTGCACGTGATCGTGCCATTCAGATGCAGTATCAGGGATGTTTGCGTCGCGCTTATGCCTAGCAAACCAAAGCGTTCTGCAAAAATCAGGCCAAAGCATTGTTGGACGGGAAGCGTGGCGACCTGCGGCAAAAAACGATCCAAGCGGAATCAACGTGCTGGACATCGATGCCATTGGGTCGTGAATTATAAAAATCAAGTTAAACGCAATTCGGTTTAAAATCTTTTATTCAAAGACGATTTACAGTTTATTCAAATTTCTATGCGTATTAATATGGAAGGTGCACCAATGGAAGATCTCTACTTTCTCTTCTTCGTCGATTATACTTTTCGCAGATTTGATTTGCAATAGGAAATTTCAACGTGTACGACGTACGATCAACGTTTCGAGCAAGTCTGTCGATTACTCGTGTGGTTGTTTGGATATACAACTACTTCCTCTCGCTAATAATAAGTCTACTTGCGCTTGACGGAACTTCGCTCCAGGGTCATCGTCGTTAGGCTAAATTGCCGATCGTTCAAATTACGAGCCATATACGCGTTTGGCGATAGTAAAACTCCATTCCCACTACTGCAGTCTTAATGGCACTCGACGCCGGACAGTATTATAAATAAATGTTCAAATGTCACAGTGGAACAACCCAATCACCCCTAATATCGATCGTGGACCCATTATCGGTCGATGTCGAAAAATTCAACGGACGCGATCACTGGCAAAAATTCTATCCGCTCGAAACATAGACGTTCAGGTCGACGCTAAACGTAAAAATTGAATTCACATTGAAATCGTCGTTGCAAACCAAAGGATCTTCTATCCGTCGATGTCAAAGGGCCGACGATTTGGGGCAACGAATCGTTCCGCGCGAATATAGGTCATAGAGCCAAGAAGGTGGACTCGTTCGAGGGCGAAAACGAAGGAGGGGAGCAGAGAGCAACCGGGTGTCTTACGTTGATGATCGTGACGCCGGCGACGATGGCCCATGCCCAGCCGCCGTCGGTCTCGCCACGTGCCATCCTATCGATAACGCTGGCCTGCCTCCACGGAACTTTTCTCCACGAAACTATCGGCGCCACTCTTAGTTCCCCGCAAGTTTTGCCCGGCGTTGGAGACGCCTGCAGACTGCAAACTCAGTTAAGTCGGCCAAATATAATATCGGATTGGGCAACTGATAAGATAGGCGATAGCCGGATAAGATCGGGCCGCCGCACTTAGGGCCCCACTACTACACGCACGCTCTATGTTTATAATATCCCTGGACGTAGCTATCGGACGAGAAACTGTCGGTTGAGCGACGTTACTCGATGCTGCTTCGCGAGTTTACCTATCGGCGGAATGGAAATCGACTTTTTTTTATCGCCGGTTGCGAAGATTAAACTATTTTGAATATATCGTGAGGGTTTTGCGCCACTGGTGAATTTTTCTAACGGTTGAAGAGCGATCTATTTCTTTTTATTTTTTCATTCGACATTAGCCGCGGAATTTCAGTTATTCTCGAAATGCCATGAGATTTTTTTCTACCGGTGGATCATCGATTCTCATCGAGGAAGATCGAGGCTGACTTTTCTCTCGCGATCGCTAGTCGGACGAAGTGAATTATTGGCAAGTCACTACGAAGTTTTCGCGGTGTTTGTCGAGTTTCTATCGGTCATCATCGCGTTTTCGTTTCGACGGAAATCTCAGAGTAAGAACGATGGAGGAGGCATCCTTCTTCTTCCTCCGAATACCGGCAAATCAAAATGAAATAAAAGTATACATACGCAAAGCACGGTTAAGCGATGTGGAAGATGAATGAAAACGTCCTACAGTCCCGCGTATCGCGCACAAAGCAAGAGAAGATTTCCAATGTTACGTGCGTTTGGTGTTAATGGAAGATCCCGATTAATGCACAAAGCGTTGAACTGCGCACCGTTACTTATACCAGCCATGTTTCTGCACAAAGTTAAATAAATAAAGGGATAAACTTGCATGATTCACCATTGCACGTAGTATCGAGAATTCCCAGACGCTGCGTTACCTTGCACTTTTAATTCTTGGCCAGAATTAATCGTGACTTACTCACTACGGTTAACGGAAGAAAAACTTTCACTTTGCCGATAAACCGTCGGGAGATTATTGATACTCTTACTTTGCATTTCATCGACACAAAAATCACGAAAACGCTCAATATTATAGATCTATAATTCTCTCGCAAAAAATTTAGCGATTCCTGATTGTGCACGGTCGGAAAATCTTCAGAATTTGATCGCGATACGCGAACCGTTAGGTGAATCTATTTACTTTTCCCCGTGCGTTATCTTTCCCTTGCAGACATTCACAATGTGTCTAGGTATATCGAATAGCAGCCGAATAATTGGTGAATCGTTTTCGAAATCGAGCTCCAGTAATGGTAACCAATTTTTGAGAAAAAGTGCTCGATGCCCTGATGGATGTACCGTGCGGCGCAGCCGGTGCTTCAGCAACGTGTGGCTGCTCGATTCGTTATCTCTTTAAATATCAACGTTATTCCTTTAAATAGAATCGCTTTATTTTTCTGCACTCCTCCCCGCCAGGCGTCTGCGCGGAAATGCTTTATAAAAATGAGTAATTCTTTCTACAAAGGCTTAACGCCGGTCGGGAATATCGTCGGTTGTGATAAATCCAGACGCTGGATCGAAAACTTTACTCCTTAAGTCGTTCAAGATCGATTATATACGCGATGACCGCGAGCTACTTCTTGAAAGGTTCGTAAATGCAATGCACATCGTGCTACTATGTATAATATAAAAGTTAGAATTTGGGTATTACGTTGCACGTGAATGGCAGATATGTTGAATTCCATAGGAGCGACGTATCTGAGGGCTGCGATAAGGAGTTAGAGTTCAAGTACGCGTGAAAGCAAGAACTGGCCGTGAAACCAAACGAAAGATGAAAAGCGTAGTTGGTTGCACGCGGATATTGTCCAATGACCGCCTATACATTGTAGCAGATGCATAATTAATTATAAAAAAGATCTTCCATATACACGAGATTTCAAGTACGTCTACCATTTGTGCTGATATTTTTTTATACTAAAATGCTTTTGAAACTGTACGTTTTGTATTGTACTTGTAGTGGAATCCTTATAATAATGGCCAAAATTTTGCGCCAATAAGTTGCCAAAAATCTGCGTCAAAATTTTGTATCGATAGGAGTAATTATTTTGACAATATATTGACACTGACTAAGGATACTGCTGGGTACAATAAACAAAAAAAGATTATCTTCATTTTTGTCAATTTTGTTGGATGTTTGGTCAAAAACTTTTCCTCTTTAATTAATTACAAGCGATCGTTACACGTGCGATCAAGGAATATTACATTTTTACATCACTTTGTAAATTGGTTTATAAAATTCTATATTATTTTTTATATTCCTATGATCTCTATGTAGTAATCGTTTGATCGGGTGGAAAGTAATAGAAAGGCATTATGCTTCGCTCGAATACTTCTCTTTTGTATGTAGATACAGTAATTAATATTGTTAAATACATTAAACCATTGTACCGTATATTTGTAAAATTGCGTTCTTGATTCTTCTTTTAATCGCAGACTTCGCGAAAGAAAAATGTTTAACGCAAAAATGTGGATTGTAAACAAATGTTTTGATTTCGTAACATAACCTACAAGTTAGCAGTTCATCATCTCGTTCACCACTCATCGTGTTTACATACAAATTAATTTTACGATGGACATGCGCAGTAGATATGAAAAAGACAATCGGACATATTAAATCATTTTTTTCCTTTTAATTTTCCCGAATTTCTCCACCATATAAAACATACTTCGTTGAATTGCTCGCTCGGTAAGTAGGGAAAATAATTTGGAAACAGTGATCGTTTTGGGAAGATTATTTTTTTTGCTACACATACACCTATTGCTGAGTTTCGCAGAAGCTCGGTTTCGTTCGAAACGAGAATACGTATATCGCTGTAAGATAACATTGGTAAAACAAATCAATTCGGTGGCGTTATTTAAAGAGGTTAGGTCTCGAAAAACCTAAGAGAAAACGCAATAAGAAAAGTCACCGATTGAATCTACAAACCTAATTAATTCGGTCCCCCTTCTTAACGAGTTTTATGCTCCATACTTGCACAAAGGACACTTTCAAGGCACAATTCATTAAAAAAATGAAAAGCAGGGGCACCGATTTAATTGGCAAACTCAATAAATTCGGTGCATCTTCTAAGTTTAAAAGGTTATTCGTGAAGGCATCTAAGAATAAATCTACGAAAGAAACAGTGCACCAATTTGATTCGTGGATTTAATTAATCCGGTTCGAAGAGGTTAGGTCTATGAAGAATCAAGAGGTCGATCGAAGAACAACAAGGGCACCCATTTAATTTGCAGAGCTAACCAAATTCCCCGCGACACGTGTAGAGACGACTCTCATGCCTCACATGGCAAAACGATTTTACGGCTCTCTTCGGTTTGCGCAAACGACATACGAGAATGGTGTGAAAAACCCACGTCGAGTCGAAGACCGGCCGGAACTGACTCATCGGTTGGAATAACAAGCGATCGGAAAGAGCCTCGGGGCTATGGCGATACGGTTGGTATATACAAGCAAGAGTCTGTAAGATGCAATTTTGAGTTTCACTCAGCACTTCTGGATAATTTTCCATATTATGCGTACTTTTATGGTAGCTTGAAATTCGCCTTAAAGCAGGCATGCGATCAAACAAATATCATAAGTTCAAGTTGAATTCATGTTCGTTATTGATAGATCATTTTTCATAGAGGATTGTGGCAATGCGGTGAAACTTGAAAAATGTTTGTTTCAAGTGTCAAAGGTTTCAAAATGTATACGCGTGTGTGCGGCGAGGGATAAACATATAATTATTTGTTTAAAATAAATTATTTATTCCAACAAATTTACAACGTTCGTCTTATTCTTAAACCTCGTTCGAGTTCGAGCTCGTTTCCTTTTTTTCTCGAAGTGCACCGTACAAAAATTCAACGCTCCACGTAACGAAAGTCACGATAATCATCACGGCCATAATGTGAATGCAAATACTGTAGCTTTGACTAACGTCCCTGACATATCCTGCGAAATTAAAAAACACATTGCATCACTTGGCGTCTATTACATATTTATATTATATACAGGCGATAAATAAAGATGGAGATAAATGAAGCACATAGCACAACTCGATACAAGTTTCTATAAATACATGAAAAGCTAATCTCAAGAGCAAGGCGATTTACATGTTAGATCGAGCTTGAATTTGTAGAACAAAACGATTTTACTGGTTTCACGTATACTCCATACATTTTTTTTCTTATTTATCCCTAATAAAAATACCCGGTTTAATATATTTATATATATTAATTCCACTTAATTCGAACACTCGAACGCACGGACATAGCATTTCGACATCGTTTAAAGACGCGTATTCGTATCAGATTTTCTTGTGCGATAGGAGTATTCATCGCGTATTTTTGTTACGAGTCGATAAGAAACGAAAGTCTGCGGGGCATCGAGAGCAGCAAAATAGCCATTCGCCTTGAACTTTGTCGGTAAACAAACGTACCGATCAGGGGACTCATCGTTATAGCAGAAATGCCCTTTGCCACCATAAATATCCCAAAGGCGCTGGGTAACTTTTTCAAAGAACAACATTCTGAGACAGTGAGATTCAAATTGACCATCGTGGCACCACGGAGAAAACCTATTACGGCGAACGTCACTATCAGGGACGTTCCCTTCGTCTGGACGGCCAGTGCTGGAAAAATACAAGAGATACTCTGTACATTTTTTATGCCGTATTTTTTAAATTACCATCTATAGTCTACATAACACATTGTGCAATAAAAGCATCGATGCGATGTAACAAAGCTATAAAAATTAAACAGGATTTTTGTAGGGGGAAGCTAAGGATTTTGTAATCGTAACGGTATTAATATTGTTGGTCAATACTCACTCGATCGACCGATGGCTATCATGGGGCAGCAGATCCAGAATACGGATCTTTTCGTGACGCCCAGTCTGTCAAAAATCGTTGGAAGAATCAGACGCGCCAAAATGTCCGTGAAAGCGGTTACGGATAAGCAAAATGCAATCTCCCCGTTGGTCATCCCTGTCGATCGATCCATTAATGGAATTATTTACACGGGGTTACGCTTATCTTCTTTTTCTTTTTTTTTTAAGCTATACGATGGTCATTCTTAAAGAAACTTGCATAGACGCATTTAAAATATTACTTACCGATGCTCGAGAGGAAGAACGGTACCATTAATTTGAAGTTTGACTCGGCCACGTAATATAGGCTCAATCCTGCGATGACGTTTATATAGACGGCGTCCTGCAGAAGGTCCAAGTCGAAAGCATCCTTCACTTTCTTCAACCACGTTCTTCTCTTAGGTTTCTTCTCGTCTAGCAAAGGGCTCGCCGTCTCTCCGTTTTTCTCGGATTGGAATCCATCGGACTTTTTACTCGACTGCTCGTTATCCTGCCGGAAGATAATTGTCAAATGCCACGTTGTAAACTGTCATATAACACTTTGATTCTTTCGGACATATTTTCATAGGAATCTGTCAAGGCTTGAAATTTGCAGTGATACGTTTTAAGGAAATCTTACCTTCAGGAGAGGAATTTTTGGCCGTGATTCGAGGGGTCGCAACAGACAGGCGCCCACCAGGGAATGTAAGGAACAACCGCCGAGGATCAGCATTGTTCCTCGAAATCCGTAAGATTGCAAAAGAAGGAAAATGAGCTATATCGAAATACGAGTAATGTTCAGTGACACGAATACAACCTACTTTTTCTAATATGGGTTAATATTTGGCAATGTGGAGGAAATTTCTTCGCTAGATCTACGGAGTATATTCGACTATATTAATTTGTGGCAAACTCTCGGTTGCACGAAAATTTGATTTTTGACCAATAATTTCGTAGGCATCAAAATCTTCCAACATCGTCGAAGCTTTGAGTTAGTTTGACGATAAACGTGTTATTCAGAGGTTAAACCGAGTTAAGTCGGTTGGTTCGGCCAAGGTAAATGGCACTTGACATTCCAAGCAAGTATCCGGATACTGGAATTGGCAAAAGTGAAAGATCGGTTTAGCGTCCGAGACGCTCGATGAATCCAATCTACGGGGAGTCTCGTCTATGGTCCTCTCTCGTCCATGGAATCTCCGATTTCATTAAAATAGATCAGAATAATAAGTCTATAACTGATGCAACCATAATTGTAGCCATAAATATCCGATCGATTACCAGAGAAATACGCGTATTATATATCTGCTGATACTGCCTCTGATTCTACCTGTTTTACGTTATTATTTTAAAGACGGGATTAGCAAAGTGTCAAATTTACCTGCGGCACCAACATCATGGCCATGCTCGTTCCAGCCATGGCGAAACCGACTGCCTGGCCCCGTCTTTTATCGAAGAACGTGTTGATCGCTACGAAGGATGCTGCGAGCGCCAAACCGCTCCCCAATCCTACCGATGAGTTGTATATTATTTAAAAGTTTTTTTATGCGTCTATGTAAGTCGTCGCTCACCTCCAAGGACACTGTAAGTACAAATGATGTAGAGCATGCTGTTAGCCCTCGATGTAAGTATCAGACCTGCACAGCATAGAAGAGAACCGAACAGGGCGACTCTTCTGTAAGAATACCTCTTTAGCAGAGGGCCAACGAATACACCTGGTTGAAGAAAGTCGTGCATTCGTTAAACTTGACCATTATATACGATCGGTGAAACGTTTCTCGATAGTTTCTCGGTACAAGATAAAAACGCACGGGCTATTCTCAAACGAGATAAGATAATACGATTTATCTTCCGTTCCGTATACGTATCCATTACCTGAGAAATTGACAATGACGTCAAGGATGCTCGAGATCACGGATATCCCGGTGGAATCTACCTGAAGATCTTCCAAGATATCGCGGAATAGTAATCCGAAGGACGGCTCGAGCGATCTCAGGGACAGCTGATGGAGCAAGCGATGGAGCGAGTAGATTAGGATTTTTATCGTTTTCAATAACAAACTAAGGATCGGCTAAAAAATTACGTGTTTTTTAAATCCACAAAAAGCTGCAGTTTTCGCAATAATCGCGTGGATCTTATCAGGGCGAAGTAGTTTATTATTATCGTAATGCAAGTTCATCGAACGCCCGCGTATCTTTCCATAATGTTCCATTTTTAATGTATCCCTTTTAAACTGGTTCACCACTACCTTTCTCGTCCATCTTCTTTAAAAAAATCAAAACCTCTCTTCTCTAAGCGCACTTAAATAAAATTAACCATCGCTAGTAATAAAATGTCCATAAAATTTATTCCAGCCCGTTGTCCGTTCGCAAAAAAGTATTGCCCTTTAGAAGATAATCGCGATCATCCAGCGTACGCGATCAAGGAAATAATATCACGGAGAATGCGGTTCCCCATAAATTACAGCGAACGAGCCCCTGGCCCTAGCTTACTCGACGAAAAGTACTTTGACAGGCGCGTGCGAACATTGCCACGGGCCTTATCAAATCTCCCGCGCACCCAACACTTATTTCACACGATTCGGAAACAACACGCTCCAAGAAAAATCCACTTTCCCTCTTTTTCCACACGCTTCGCCTCCCCACTTGACCGCGGGAAACTCATTTTTATTCCACGACTTTTGGAGCAACCTGGGAGCTTCCGAGGTTCCCAGGAAGCGTAACAGTGCTAGAAATTACCGTGATGAGGCTCCTACCGAGGCAGACAAACCATCCCCAGCCGCCGTCCGGCGCCTTCGGCGTGCCTTCTCGAGGGGAATCCGTCATCGTCTCTCCGAAGGCTGCGCACCGACATACGTGCTCACCTTAGACCTGACACTGGAAAACTCCCGCGGCACGCGCTGGAAATTCGACGGGGCCGGCGCTCTTTAATCGCATTATCGGGGAACACTGTTCGACCACTCGCCACTTTATTCCCCGATTAACGGCCCACCGCCTACGTAATACGGTATCGACGTCGGCTTCCCTCACCGCCGCCCCAACCCCTCGGCGCTGCCCCGCGACCCCGCGCACCCGCGCACCCGCGACCTTCGCCGAGCGAGGAAATCGCCGAAATACTCCTCCGCGCTTCTTCGAGCCGCGCCGAACACTTTTCAGCCCGCTCCTCCCTCCTCCCGCCCCTCCATATTTCCCCCCGCGCGGACGATCGATCAAAGTCGTGCGCGCCGCATGATAACGAGTGGCTAACGCGTTTTATCGATCGATTTCTCCTACTTTGTCACCGTATTTGCTTACGCGACTTTATGCGGAACTTTAGACACGCGCGTACTTTTCTAAACGTAGGTTTTTCGAGGAGCGCCTCCCGATCGGCGTGAGCTCCGTAAGAATGAATTGTATCGCCATGATTCCGGTATGGCAATGGATTACGAATGCGGCGCTGCAATATTGCGGAAGGTATTTCGAAAGGAATGATCTAAATATCCTTGGTTATTAAGATCGTATCGTACGCTTGGCGGTATAATATGTATAATCCTTCGAGAAGGCTTCGTTGAGCGTGCGACGTATGCAGCCTGGATTATCTGGATTATGTAGCCTCCTTTGTAAGATGTTAGGAGGAAAATTTTTAAATAAATTGAACGGACAGGGTCTCGAATGAAGCGTCTCTTTCTTTTCGGGGGACCTTAAGGGGTGTAGGATAAGAGCGTCGCTAAAGTAATGGAGAGGTTCGTGCTAAAATTTAAAACGACGGGCATTACCGTAAAAAAAGTGTCTCTTAAAAATAGTAGAGGTATCGGATTATCGTGCGAAGGTCGCGATCGAAAGGTGCTCCCGGGATAAATTAGGTAAATACAGATAAAATTGATCCGACTAGTCACGAGATACATCCTCTAATTTGTTACGTACGTCATGATCACAGGTCGGAATTTCGACAATATTGAACGTCGATCGACGCGAGTTCCGAAGAAATCGGCGCGATCGCGAGGAAAAATTGCGCCCGGAGGCAGATCCACGCACGATAAATGATTCCACCGACGGTCCTGGAACTTTCCGCTGGTCACGTAACTTAGCCCATATCAAACTCTTCCCCAATTGAGCGACTCGTTCATGACCAACCGTACGTACCGTTGTCCTTCGCGCCGTCGTTTTCCCACGATAATCCTGCATCCATCCTAAATTCCGGAAAAGCTCCATCTTTGTCCGACACCACGATATATAATTACGCGACTAATTTACGATCGATCGTACGACCACTCGTTCCGCGTATCGTTATTCTTCGATGATAATTCTATGATCAGCCCTTAGTTGGATCAAAGCTGTCTTTACGAATATTCTCGCGATTCCTTCGCGATCGTTCGTCCAATCCTCGTCTCTGCTGCCACCGTATTCCAATCGAATTAGGAGGAAAAATCGTACCGATTTCCGAGATTTTCATCGTCATTTGACGAGACATAAATGCGATCTTGAGGAAAGATATGGAATCTTTATCGTGGAACATTGCCGTCTTGATAGGCAAATTACCCGTTCAATGGAGTATTTCCTTGCCGTCGTGCGGGTATTAAGAATTACGAACAATCGGATGTGAATGTGTCCCATGGACCGAAGAGGAGGCGATTTTACGAGACTATTGTCGTTTGCGAGGCCTTTTGCGGAACTGTGTCGGCGCGTCACGTGGAAATATTTTATCAAACGTTCCCGTTTCCCCGAATTGCGTCAGGGAGCGATTACTCGTAATCGCGCAGGCCGACCGTTTTGCATTGTAATTAGTCGCGAAGCCAGAATACGAATGCACATCTACGCGATTCTCTTTGAATTCCTGCGAGCAATCATGGAGAACCGATGCGATTCCTGGTAGTGATCGTGGAAAATTCATGGATATTCACGTCGGCGAATCGATCTATGCTCTTTATTCCTCGGAGATCGAGATCGAATTATTTTACCCAGCTGCCATGGCCTTATACTCGTTACTTTTAATCAATTCTTCGTTGATCAGCGGATCGGATGGGGATCTAATACTTATGGATGAATTTTTATGGATATCAAGGTTTGCCAGGAATATGTGATATTTTTATTTCGAGTTAAAAATTAAAGTTGTACAACAGATCGGTAAGGAATGATATACTCGTAAAATTGTTAATGCCCGATATCCGTTAATATCTGAAATACCTAAAGCACGCAAGTATATCGCGGATCGAAAAATGTACGCCAAATTAGATACAAACACGCACACGGCAATCCTCTCCACGAGCTGTCGCTTGCCGAAATTTGCTCACTGCAAAATAGGCCGTGTGCCCAAAAACGTGCTTCCCGATTTGTCGCGCGATAGTTGGGAGGAGATGAAAATGGCGAGACTACCGTATCTCTCTTTCCGACAAATTCGGGCACGATTCTCGAGTGGCGAGCGGTACGCTTGTCCACTTAATTCGCACTTAATTTCCGGCATTAGCATCGACGACGATTCCAGGAAACGTCGGTGGCGACGTTGCACGACGAGGTTGAAGGCGCGCTGTTCAACGCGCGTGCTTCCCTTGATCAGCGCGGTTGATCGTACCTCTACTTTTTTCTTTTTGCGTCTATTTCTTATATTTTACAATATTGAAATTGTAATTTACAAATATCGATTGTCGCCATCGTAATCGAAGTTAGATTTTTAAATACAAAACGATGGTATTATATTCGATCGTAAAGGGACGCTTCTTCGGACCTTTCGTAAAATGTTCCCTTTGCAAATTTACTTAAGTTGTAAACGACGTATAAATGGCGAAAGATGTCGGAGGAGAAATTCGCGGACGAAGCCTGCTACTTAAAATGGCCTGCGCCTCTACACGGCAACCAAGAATGACGGACTGCAATTTTTGGACCTTCATCGGGTGCTGAGCGGATAAACGCGTCTCTCGGAATTTTCGAATAGTTCCACACGGGATTCGTAAAAACGTAGCGTATAAATTTGTATTTGTATATATATAAAATATATAATGTACAGCATTATAAAATGGGTGGTTTTGTTATATTATATCGCCGTACCTGGCCCAATCGAAATTATGGGTAATACGATGTATTATCGTATTTAATAAATATATATGTATAATATTATATAATACGACATTACGGTCCTCCTATAAATCGTATGAAATACAGTATAACGAAACAAACGATTACATCGGTAATAATAAATCTAATGAGACATTAATCTTGACAATATTATATAATGCAATATTTATCAGTAGATTACATATCCGCATATATGTAAAATAAATAATAATATTATATGTA
>JBCFXI010000325.1:0-195738 GCA_038496175.1 Ampulex compressa | reverse complement strand
AGTTTATATATATATATATATATAAACTGAAAATAAAGAAATATCTATGTATATCCGTTCAGGTCCTTACTTTTTTCTTGTGTATTTTCCACAATGCCACTCACAGCCTAAAAAAATATGTAATTATAAGCAATTTGCATTCTGACGATTGTTCGTTATGTCAATTATAATGTAACAAATATATTTCAATTAATTTGTCAATCAATGTTCACTCACAGCCATGGATGTAATGGAAGATTTGGAAAATAATCTTTCTGCCTCTTTGAATTTCCTATTGCGCTTATCTGCTTTACTATTAGTGTTTTTGTTACTTGCTAAATATCTATCCCAACCTCGTATTATGTTTCCATACAATTGTGTGTCTTCCAAATAGCTTCCTTCAAATGCATATATTTGACGTTCTAAATTTGCTAACGTATCCTAAACAGATGTAAACCTTATTGAATCCATATAATTATAAAATTATAATTTGTATGTTCAAATAACACGCAAAGCAGAAGAATGCATTCTACACGCAAAGTTTGAAAAAATCAAGTTTATGCAGCATACTCATTCTTGCCATTCAGATTAAAAAATAACAACATAACCTCTATTTTTTTCCAGTGTGTTTTTACACAACGGTACAAAGTCGTACTAATTTCACATACATTTTACAACTACGATAACCGAAACACTGTAATTGTAAACGTTCGACCATCTTTTTTTCCTGACTTAACGCTGCAACCTTGTTTCGTGAACTTTAAAGGTAGCAATTACTTACGGCTATTTCAGCTTTACGCTTAACTAGTTCCGCCAATTCTGCTCTCAGGTCGACTGAGGATTTTGTGGACATGATCTTGCTCTCCTATAATATCCTTTATAATATTCCTTAATACTAAATCCAAGAACTCAAGCTGCCTGAGGTTATAAATATAGTATATGTCTCCAAGTATATTTTTTATTAACCAATTTCTCCGCGTATTAATTTGCATTCAACATGGAAGTACTTCCGCTTTATCCGCAAATGCTCATGATTATTCTCACTTCCCCGAGTGTCTTCCGCGTAAATTGAAGCTTAACATAACCGATTCGCTCAGTGTATGTACTTTGATTTTACGTAACTTTGCATATACTGTCACCTTACGGTGAATGTATTGTACACACGCGCATTCGATATGCTTGAAGCGTGCGAAGGAAAAATAAGAAAAGGCTAGAAAACGCTAGGGTGGATGTTTGTTAAGGGTTCGCAGGAGTGATTTTGTTGGTACTCCTGAATTGTCCCACTGATTTTGGGGGTCTCTGGCGGAGAAATTACTTAATCACACTTCAATAGGTTTTTTTGAAGCAAAATCGCAATAATGAATTTTTTTTGAAGATACTATAGAGATGTCGGAACAAGCTCTCAGAATAGGTTTTTAAAAATTGGCTCAAATTTCCTCAAAAATAATTGCAGACTTTCCCGTGATAGGAATTTTTTGTTTGAGCCTTTTTTCAAATTCGGGTTCTGAGACGATGTGCACAAAATTTGTCTGATTACGAATATCACAATTATTATGCGCTTCTATCAGACTTGTGGCTAGAAAAACTAACGCTTTCTATAAATACAGCGAAATTAACGTCTCTATCGGAGGCGAAGCAAAACGCGGGCAGGGCTACAGTTATACTTTTCGAGGCCCCGGGTGCACGAACAAAATTTTTTTTACTGAATTCGACGGGGAAGCCACGATAATTGTGATATTCACATCCGGGAGAATTATGCTGAGTCCATTGAACAGCTCGTTTGGGAAAAAGTTATAACACAAACATTTTTTTCTACAAAAACAAACATTCTTATTTTTTTTAGTGAGTTTTAAGAAGTAGTTTGCGACATCTTTATTTAGAATTGTGTACAATTATACAAAGATGATTTAGAAAATAAATATTTAAAAATATTGCTTCCTGGCCTCAAAAGGTATCGAAGAAAAATATCTAGATCGTGACAGTTTGAATGCCAACATAGCTGCGTGACATTGAGCTGTCCTCGTTGCTCCTAGTACACATCGAATCAATAATTTGTTCCACGACCCCTGAAGGGGGGCAAGGAGAAGTTGGAATGCGACCGTGGCGGTGCCAGGCGGTTGGGGCCAGTTCGTCCAAATTTATAGACTCTGTGATCGACATACGCGCTATTTACAAACTCCGCAGAAATGTATAGTTATCGTTGTTACAATACACATTGGCATATTTAATTGTATTATTCATAGAAACGTGCAAATACAATATTACAGAGCCTAATATAACTTATTGCTAGTCCAAGAAGGAGAGAAAAGAACGAATTACCTTTTAAAATTGGAAAAATGTCCTAAAAGCGAACGTTAAGAAGGAACTTTTGCATCAGTATTATTACAGACAACGATTTAGTAACATTTATCGGTTAAAAGGATTAAATCAAGTAGTTGTGCGAGGACTGATTATTAATTGTTTATTTAAAAAGCTATAACGGACTTTTTCAAAGTTGTAAAATGGTTCTTTTTAAGGTTATGACACGGTTCTTGACTGAATTACGAGTTATTTTACATTGGAACAATTGGTTGGAAATTAATGTTACGAAATCGTTATATGTAATGATTCTGATGCAAAAGTTTCTTCTTAAAGGACATTTTTTCTATTTAAAAAGGCAATTCGTTCTTTTAGCACCTTCTTGGACTAGCAATAAGTTATATTCAGCTTTGGAATATTGTATTTACTCGTTTCTATGAATAATACGATTAAATATGCCAACGTGTATTGTAACAACGATAATTATGCATTTCTGCGGAGTTTGTAAATAGCGCGTATGTCCATCACAGAGTCTAAATTTGGACGAATTGACCCCAGCCGCCTGATACCGCCACGGTCGCATTCCAGCTTCTCCTTGCCCCCTTTCAGGGGTCGCGGAACAAATTATTGATTCGATCTGTAAATAGCGCACGTCTCGATCACAGAGTCTATAAATCTGAATCGATTGGCCCTAGCCGCCTTACACCGCCACGGTCATATTCCAGCTTCTCCTTGCTTCAGGGATCCCAGGATAAATTATTGATTCAGTGTGTACTATCTAAGTTGCATACTCCTGCCAATTCTTAATGTATAGTACAGAATACAATGAGTATTTGCTTTGAGATTATATATGGTAGCGTTAAAACTCTCAAAGCTCAATAAAGCAATTAAATTTTCCAGATTATGAATTTGGAATAGCATGATATGTATGAGTGTCAAATGATTTGGTGTAAAGCTTCACGGAATTTTCCACTGTATAAAATCGTAGAAGCTGATTTACGGCCGGCGGTTTACCTCTTCCTTTCGTTTCGATAATTGCTTCGTTCTGAAGCGGAAACGGAAAAAAAATTTCACATCACGTGCCGCGTATAAAAATTTCTATCGTCATACTTTTCGTGATGTGAATATAGAGATAGAAGAAATAAAATACTATCTACTGCAGTACGATGACGCATTAAAAGTAACGTGTAGTAATAATATTTTAGAAACAATTAAAAACTTTAGTTTTAATAGAATATACATACATACTATTAGGAAACGTGTATTTCTTTCTTTATAACATATATAAAATATCTAAAATACAGCTTACTCTATTATTTTATTAAGATATAAGTTCTTTACTGAATAAAGTAGAATATAAAATTACTTATTCATAAAACATGAGTCTTGCATGTGTGAAATTCAAAAGTTTTTATGTAAAAACAAACATATTAAATATTTATACACACTGTCTACATTATTATAACACATGTACATTACTATGTCCTCAGGTAGATATGCAGGAAGTAAGTGTCAAATAAAGCTTCTTTTAGGTTTAAACTGCAGCATATCTACTCTGGCTTATACAACTTACAATATGATACAATTACATACAGTATAAGTAGTAGAAAGTCCAATGTATGATGCTCCTTTACAACATATTTATTTCTGCAAAAAAAAAAAATTGTAAGACGGATAAGAAAATGAACATATTAAAAAAATTTTAGATAATACATCTCAGAATGTTGCATTAAAGTAAATTTCTGAAGAATATATAAGGCAAAAAAAAATATTACAACGTATTAGTTTTGTTTATTTTTTTTTTCATAATTACTGCAACTTGTTTTTTTTAACATCTAACTTTTTTCAACATTTCAGATTAGAGTTCGATAAGTACCTGAATTTTACTATTGAATTGGATGTCATATTTTCCATTCAGAATAAGAAGATTATATCTACTGATTTTTTTGGAAAGGAAATCATTAACAAGAGTTTATCATTATAATACCGCTTTGCAGGTTCTTATACATAATTATTATATATGAAAATTACGTTATAACCAATATGTCTTTTAATTCCTTACAAAGAATACTCAAATGTGATTCAAGTTATATTACGACCTATGTGATTGGTCGATTAGTTACAAAGAATGCTCAGACGTAATTCAATTGGTATCAACCAATGTAATCATCTGATTTATTTTTAAAAAAGTTTCAAAAGTAATTTACATTATATTGCTCCCACTGTAATTGCCTGATCGATTATAAAGTATAAAGCTTGATGTACACTATATTATAACTGATAGCTTAGTGTTATATATGAGGGACACTAAAATATAGTCAATATTTAACCCTCTTGGTGCTGTAGATGCTTTTTTTATGTTTGGACATGATGCCTTTAATTAAAATAATTTTTATTTTGCAATTATAAAATAGAATATATAACATTTTGATCAAAGGTAAAAATAATGCAGCAACAGAAATGAAAATGTTCAGACGTTCATCTTCTCACTTGCTTGTATAGCGTTAATCAAAAAGATGTATTTACTATGCACTATATGTCTCTTTGAATTAGGGAATGTTATGCTGCTCGTCTATTCATATTTAGGCCATGGGAATACTCTAATAACAGATTACCAATGTTCTGGTCTAACATTTTTTCATCTGCCTTCATGATGGTGTTAAGAAAAACTAGGTAAACATACCTAGCACAAATAAAAAATGGAAGAAAAGAGAAATGGCATTTCGATCTATAGCAAACTCGTTGATAAAGATATGTGGCTGCTGTCTACCTGTCAGAAAGCTGAGATTGTTCAAGTAGTAAAAAAACAGTGGAAGCTATTGACAAAAGTGATATGCTTATGAGCTTATTAAAATCAGTAAAAATTATAAAATAGTATAAGGTTTTTTTCTCATTTCTTGGATTTAACAGTGTACAATGTATATATTTTTTATCAAGAAGTTATTGGGCAGAAGATCATGTTTCAAAAATTCTATATTTAACTAGTGGAAATTTTGGCGAGTTATCCACAAAACAGAATTTTGGTGTGGCTGCAAGAGGAACAACGAGAGCTTGTCATTCTGTATAAATAAAACCTTTTTCTAACTAGGCATATTGATGCAGCAACAAAAACAATAAATTTCAGAAGAACGCCTGTTGAGTGTGCAAAGCACAAAAAAAGATTGAAAAGTTAATTTTGATATGAATGCAAGAAATGCATTGTCTGCCTTTGCATCAATCAAGTTGTGCCATACAAAACTTTTACTTTGTGTTACTGTATTAAAACTCATCATTTGGTTACTTTTTCATTTACAATGCCAAATATATAATTGTGGACATAAATATAAAATATTCTAGAAAAACGCAAAACGCCACTATCCAGTTTAATGCCAATACAATAAAAATTATGCTGCACAAGAAAGTGTTCAGATCATACTCCTAGAATATATTTTAAATTAGTATCCAACACCAAAAGGATTAAGGCTTATATTAATGTCATATGCACTATTTCTTTTTATGTATATGCTGTTAAACATATATTTTATGAATACTCTATGAATAGTATTTCTAATATACACTTGTTTTCAATTTATTTTAAAGTCATACATTTTTTTGTCTAATGGAAATCTATCGAATGTTATATAATAATAGATTTTCCTTCTAAAGCCAATTAAGAAAATAAATTTGGCATTTTTTTTTTATAATGTATATACCTTTTTCTGTCCCCATTCACCAGAAACATAAGTTAGCAAGTCTGTCAAATTTTCAAATTCTGTCCTACTTTGTGGTGGATTATTTTTAGGTATTGTTGGCAAGAGAGATCCCATTTTCAACCTGAATTCTTTCATATTGCTAGCACCAGAGAGTTTCCAAATACCATAAAATAAAATACCGCATCCTGTGAATGCGTAAACAGTGCCCCAACCAAGTGCTCTGCATGCTAAAGATGCCCCTGTTTCACTTGCACCTTTAATCGGTATTAATCCTTCATTAAAATCTTTTGAATGTCGCCTCTTGGATGCTGCCAATGTACTACCAAATCCAGCGAGAGCAGAAATGCCAGTAACAGCACTCAAAAATATAGCAGCTTTAAAGAATTAAAATTCATTAAAGTTAACATATACATAAGTTTTTGGTCAAGGACAAGCTTTATACATTCTTCTGACACAAGAAGAAAGTTCAACTTTTTTGAAATTGCAATGTAAATTTTTCATAAAATTATGCTATATTATATACACGTATATTACAGACACCTTACAGAATAAACATTTCTGAAACACATTCACATATAACAATACCGTTCAATTTTATATTTTCATTTGTTTTATTCAATATAAAACAAAAGTGCAAATGTATTCAATATAACAATCAAGTTAAAACATAATTATATAATCAGTAATATATAGATATAATACTACTACTACTATTATTTCTATTATGTGTTAGACAGAAGTGCCTTTTCTAAATGGCAGATAAATAAAGAGTAAAACAGTTAAATGTAATGATATTTCATATTATTATAGCATAAATGTATCAGAATAATGAATGTATAACCCTTTTAAAAAAGCAAAATATTGAGGAATACATGACATTGAGTATTGATCGCTGCTAAATACAGAGATATTAAATGTTTCTTATATTTTTATTACAAATATTTTCTAACATTTATTATACATTTATTTTTTATACAGTTTTTACAGAATGTCTTATTGATCCCTGTACTTTGATATAGACAGTCAATGACAGTCTACTTTTGTGCAATAAGAATAATGCGTGTTCATGTTTATTATACATTTATTCGTGAGAATAAAATCTATTTATTAATACATCTGATTTTAGATTATAGTGTTTAAGAGAACAATATTAATGCAAGGATAAATTTACAACGTGTACATACCGTAAAATTTGTCACTGTTATTCTCGGTTGTTTTAACTGTTTCCGTATCACTCTCCATTCTATAACGGCGTACGATATATACATGAACTTTGCAATATAATGTAATAAAAATGTTCAAAATATTTTATTCAAAGAAGTCATTGCCAAACATAAATTTGACCGGCATAACCTTCATGTACATGCGAGTTTAATGCATCGCCCTTCACGTCTTCGCGCGAAGTAAGGTTAACGTGGAGCATAACAATGGCCACCACAGGCAGTAGAGATTTAGTTTGTTGACTGAATTGTAGGCATACATGTTATTTTCAAATTGTGTATAAATTTGTAGTTATAGATGTGATACAAATTAAATTAATAATCCTATTCGCAATCTGTGTATGCATACATATGTGGCAGCACGTGGTAAGTGAAAGTTTTTTTAAGAGTCAATAACGTGCGTGTGATTTGAAATTAGTGCCGAACGTGGCACTAAATTTTCAAACATCAGAATTTTGTGATAATATTATAAGGTGAAAAAAAGATTTGAACCATTGGATAATTTGGTCAGAAATTGAACTCAGGAGTTTTCCCTTACCGATGGACAGCTTTATTCATTACGCTACCTAGACTCTTTGGTTAATTTTCCTAGTGAACGCCTGCTTTGTTATATGGAGGAGTTTGATTCTACAAATTATTAATAAAAAAAGTGAGCATAATCATTCATACACTATCTACTAATACTAATGGTGAGAACATTTTGTTTAGAAGGTTCACTATTCAGCGCGAGTTTTCTAACTTTAAACTCGTGAATTTTTTTCAAATAATATTGGTGACAATATAAAATATTATTATATGTGTTTATGTATATAGTGTTAAAAGATATTAAATAAATAAGAATATTATTACTATATTAATAATGTAACTCGTGTTAAATATATCTGTGAGCATTTTTTATTCTTGTCTTGGTATATATTTGAAAAAAAAATTTTAAAATTAACTTACATTGAAAAAAGAAGTCATTTCTCATCTCAAAGTCAGTATCTAATTTTCTATAAATATATTTTAAGAAAAAGATATGATTAACAATAGAATTAAATATTGTACTGTCCATCAATAAAACTGTTTCGTATATGTTAACATTGTCAATTTATGCTTTCTTTATTACTGGCATAACAGACTATATGTAAATATTATTTTTATGAGTTCACTGAAGACAAGCATTAGGATGGAATAAATATGTATAAAGGCTACAGATGTGTACACTTACTATATAAGTATATATGAGGGTGGTTCAATAAATACCCATCTTTGAAGACATGTGGCTTTGCTATGGGATGTTTCTGTTACCATTGTTTACTATCATCTATTAAACAACGTTGTATTGAATTTCACAATAGTTCATTAAATAGTTTGCATTTAACAGCTATTTGAGTAAAATATTGTTTCTGTGATTTACTTTTTGCTTTTTGGTTGGGCAAATGTGCAAGGAGATAAAAACAAAGTTGGATACTATTCATGAGAATGTTTTACCACCTATGATGAGAGTTCAATATTAGTGTTATGAATTTAAACATGGCTGAGTATTCATTTTTTATGAGAAGCAGCTAAGATGTCCAAGATATGTGATGACGAAGAAAATCATTGAGAAAGTGTATAACATAATTCTCATCGCTAAAAAGTGCGTGCAATAACAGAGATTGTAGATGTGTACAACCGAAATTGCATTTAATATTATACATGACAAATTCGGAATAAAAAACTTGTTTTTCGTTACCAGTGCTCACTATCGATAACAAGTGCATATGATTGTCAAATTCGAAGCAGTTTTTAGATTAATTCGAATGAGGTGTGAAGGTTTTTTTGCATTAAGTGATCATCATGAATGTAATTTGAATTTGCGCCTGCATAAGAGGAAGAAAGATACAGTCAAAACAGTGAGTTTCTTCAGGTAAATTTTGCTCCAAAGAAAGTAAAGGTAGTTCCATGGAACAAAGAGATCGTGACCATGATTTTTTGGGATTTGAAAAACGTAATCCTCATAGATTTCTTGGGCAAGAAAGAACGATTCTCGACAATACTTCAGTGAATAACAGGAGCGATACCATGAGATATTCAAAAACACACAATTTCATTTGGCAAAGAAGAAAGTGCTGTTTTATCGCCAAAATGCACCTGCACATTCATCCGTAGTTGTCACCACTAAATTGCATCAATTGCTACCACATTTCTCGTATTTGCCTGCCATAGCTTCCAGGCACTTCTGTTTCTGCCATAACACGAAGAAACAGCTTATAGGAAAGAAATTTAGTTCAAACAAGGAGATTAACATCGATAGAAAGGCATATTTTGGAGAATTCCATAAATTCTACTTTTTGCGGGGGTTAAAAAAATGGTAAGAATGTTGAGAGAAGTGTATCTTCTTAAAAGATTATGTTGAGAAATAAAAAAAATGAGTTGAAAAAAAATGTGATCTTCATTCCTAACACAGGTACTTTTTGAATCATCCTCAGACTTATATACTGTACCAAATTATTAATCATTTCATATATTAATTTATTTATTGAACTGTTATATGGCCAAAGCTACTTTAAAAGCAATATGAAAGGTAACGAGTATCATTGTATCAGGAAATGGGGTTTAATGTATTACTTTTGAAATAACGTATTTATAAAGGATGTAAAAAATTAGCTATGGCATTGCATATCGCACAGTGACAAGAATTTCTATATACATGCAAACATGCAGTCATGGTTAATACTTCCTTCTTGGTACAAGACACATTTTCACACTATTTTATAATACTTTGAGAAATACTTATGATCTAGATCAACTATAGAACGTCTTGCACAAATTAGAGTTTATTCATAGATCCTGAATGTGTAAAGGGAATAGCTTATTTTAAACAAACAATGTACAATATTGTACCTAAAAAATAACAGTATGCCTCCAACAAAAATTGCCAAACAGCAATTTGAAGCATTAATACATAGAGAAAAGAATTATGTTTTACATATTGGATTTCATATGAAAACGATAGAGCAATTAATATATTTGATTTATTCTATAGTGTTAGGAAAAGGTATAAATTACTTTGCATTCATTTGCACATCTAATTTTCTATATGAAATTCTTCGAATGTTGTCAAGGTGTGTAGTTTTAATTTCTAATCTGTGTATTACGAGAAAAATCTGGATATAATGGGAAGAAAGTACTGTCTACTATACGAAAATGTATGACTACTGTAAGTCATTTAGAGACTGCAGCAATCATTGTGTGAAGCAACCTGTATATTCAAATACTTTAAATAATTCACCAAAAATAATAAGATAGTAATAAAATTTGACCAATATCGAAGAATTTCAGTTATCACTTTGTCATGTCACAAAAATAAAGTATTCACATTATTATTCAAACTGGGATATTTTGTTTCGGCATGCTAACCGTAAGTAATTAACACTCTTACTACCACAATGACCAAAAATTACAACAATAAACTATGGTGCAGCTCTACAATATGATTAACTTCCGCACTACTAATTGTTATGTAATCCCACTTTTTAGAGTTTTTCACAAGGATGTATAGCACAGAAACTACCTGTTACAATCTAAACTAGAATGTAGGTCGTTTTGTGTAAATGCTGCACACAGCTTACATCAGTTTTGTATTGTCAGATAAATACAAATACCAGCTCCAGCTTAGAAAATTACGAAACTGATTCGGCAGTGAGTGTTAATATTAAATCAAGCCCACGAACAGCCCATAGATGTATCATAACTGATATTTTCACCTACATGTGCTTTATATATGCAAATTTAATTTTGCATCCATTTGCATTAATGTTACTATTGTTTAAACTTAATTTCTTAAATTATTATATACGTAACAATTATAAATTAAAATTAGCAATATCTAAGTAACCGTGTAATTCCTGAATTTTATACCATACAAGATATTAGACATCATGTAGTAAACAAACACCAGGTATGATTACATTTTTTTAGGATCACCTGACATTATATTCTTGTGCTGACGTACTATCAATCTAACATTTACATGTGTATTCTTATTATACACTCAAAAGCTGCGATCTGTTCTATTACATATCTACAATCATGTACATGAAAAAAACACATCCACCTTATCCTAATTGGCAGCGATGAGAACGTGAAAGAAATAAAATGCTGTAAATCATGATGTTGCATATTGCTTTATACCTCGTGTATTTAGGATATAACTATTTTACTACAACAACTAATTAATTAATGATACCCTTAGCTACCTGCAGAATACCATGTATATATCAGTTACAAAGTCCCATTTGGATACTTAATTATTTAATCTAATCATTTTGCATTGATATATTTCTTATGCAAGTCATTTTATTCGCATATGTTTAACTTAGAATATTTTACAATCACACATAAAAGTATATATTTTTTAGCATAACTTAATTCCTGAAATACTTCTTTAAATTTCGACTAACCAAATTAGTATTTATAAAATTATGGGCTGGGAAAAAAGTATTGAGATTTTTTGTCATTTTTTGATTAAATGTTTCTTTTATTTAAGTATATATTAGTCATTATTATCTACGACTTTTTGTAATCTTCTGGGTAGTTCCATCATTCCATCAGTGTAGAACTTCTGGAATTTTTAGCCAAAGTACTGAGACACCTCATTTTCAAGTTCCTCTTTGACGGGAATTTCTTTTCATCAAGGAAGTTTTGCAGAGATCGAAACAAATAATAATCTGAAGGTGCAAGGTCTGGGCTGTGAGGGGGATCAAAACTTCCCAACTAAGCTATGTCAATTTTTGCAGCGTTATCAAGGATATTTGTGATCTATCGTTGTTGTAATGGAAGACAATATATCCTTGCTATTAATCAATTCTGGACGGTTTTTTTTAATTGCTTGCTGCAATCTAGTTAATTGCGGACAATAGAGGTTAGAATTAATTGTTTAACTCGGTTCTAGCATATCATAATGTACAATTCCTTTCCAATCCCACCATGGCTTTGGCACCATTGGCTTCGA
Organism: Ampulex compressa; assembly: GCA_038496175.1. Lineage (NCBI taxonomy): Eukaryota > Metazoa > Arthropoda > Insecta > Hymenoptera > Ampulicidae > Ampulex > Ampulex compressa. The sequence continues at coordinate 183,571 of JBCFXI010000325.1, read as the reverse complement.
AGTCGTTTGTGTTGGTTTATCTCGCTTCTTCCACGATCTTTTGCGTAAGAAATTCTCGTATTTTATCAATTTTTCACCGCTCGTTATTACATTTTTGAGAAATAGGTCAATTTCATTTCGATTCAATAATGTTTCGCATATGTCCATTCGATCCGTCAAATTTTTCAGCCAATTTATGCGGTACCCAAACAACGAGCTTCGTTGTGTATCCAGCCTTAAGCGAATGATTTAGAACTGTTTTCTGGTCAATGTTTAGTTCGTTAGCAATATGACGAATGCTTATATGATAATCTTCATAGATTTTTTGCAACATTCGGTCAACATTTTCTATAATAGATTCATTGGAGCGGGGTGCACCTTTAATATTGAAATTTCCAGAACGGAAACAAGCAAACTATTTACATGCTGTTGCATTTGATAAAGCATCTTGACCGTAAATACCACAAATTTTTCCAGGGCTTGCGCAGAGTTTTTACTTTTTTTCGTAGTAAAATTGCAAAATTTAGCGAATGTTTTTAGAAACTTCACACATTTTTACCTAACGCAACTTTTGACACGATTGATGAAATACAAACTGCATGAAAATTGTAGACTGGAATGTCATTTTTGAACGCATGTCATTTAGTGTAGTATTGCCCAATATATGACACCAAACACCATCTAGTGTCAAAATCTCTCAATACTTTTTCCCCAAACCACAATATATAACGTGGGAATTGTGGCTTGAAGAGTGCAATATTCATTGTATAAGGAAGTATTAACACGATGCTTGCACTGTTACGTATTCATAGGAATAGTCTAATTTCCCTTTGTGGGAATCGCTTTAAAAACAAACAGCGTGCTAACATTGCACAATACTCATTACATGGTGTATAAATAATAAAACTTGATATTTTTAACCATTTTGTAATAAATAAAAAAATGATAAATTTGCAGTGCAAATTGTAATTGTTTGTAAAAAATTATAATTTTCATTTGCATGCACGTACCACGACCATATTAAATAATAATATTACTTTCAGTATACCCAGTCACCGTGCAAAAGGAGTTGTAATATATGACCTTGTAACCAGCATAATTAAAATGTAGCAAATTAAGTTCCATTGCTTGTGAAAGGAAGGAAATTTAAGGTATTAAATGGTTAAAATAAGTAAAGTCAATCACCTAAAAAAACATTATTTTTGGCTCTAACTGATCGTCTATAATTAAGACAGATGAAGAGTTGATTACAAGATCTTATATATAAGATACAGCAGAGCAATTTTGTGTTATATGATATCAGAACTCTTAGCATCTTGACAGTACATGGAAAGAATACAGATAATAACAATAATTACAATCTATTATATTTAAATGCCTCAACATATATCTTTAAACAAGATTATCGCTAACTCTTGTATATGGCATATTGTTCATAATATTCATTTTGTATTTTATAACTGATGTTTGACAGTACTTGCACTACCATTACTTGCATAAGATCCTTGCACATCGTACATATCATTCCTGAGCAGAGTTTATAATTGCCAATTAGCACTTTCACTGCATCGTTAACATGATTTTCATGCTTTATGCACAAAACTTTTATGAATAACTTTAAATCTTTTGACACAAACTTTCTCTTGCACCACATTCTTCATGTAAAGCACTACTTTACTTGCGTCTTTAAGTGTTGTAGAAACTCGTAATAACTGAGTGCAGATTCAAATCGGTCTTCAATTAACCGTTCTACAAATAATGTTCTGAAGTGGCTGTCATCTCTGAAACATTTATTGATGATATTTGTCAATTTACATTTACTTACATAAAGAATAATGAAAATTTGATGTCATCTCAAGAGCTTTTCATTGGCTAAGAGCATAATGTTGTACTATTAACTTTTTCGACTATTTTTTAAAAATAAAAGTGTATATGCATATATCCTATCAAAAGTATTCTTGACTAATCTCTAAAACATATTTATCACGATTAACCCAATTGCATCAACAAGCAGAGTAATCCGCACATAATCATCATCGCTCATTACCACCCACAAAATATTCTGCGATCACGTTCATTTATCTCCAAATGCAGAATAATACGCTGATGATGTTAAAGTTCGTTGTGCATTTAGAGATATGATGCAAATGACTTAAACGCAAAAGACATAAATGTATATTTATTAAAACACTCACCTGATAATTTGCACAGTTGCACAGAATGGTTTTTCTTCTTGCAAGCTATATACAAAATTCCGAAGCCTCTCACTTTCTATTGTATCTATCTCTGGTAGCTCGTACTATAAATGAAACACGATAGGTATTTATTATAAATCGGAAAGATTTAATATAAATATTTTTGTATGAAGTTTAGCAACTCACAAATTCTTCTGGTATAGATGCAAAGGCTGATGTACCCAGCACGTTGCAGCAAAACAGGGGATGAATATTTTTACCAACATAAATAAATATCTTGTCCCCGGCATCCATGAGGAATGCTCCTCTTGAATCAAGTTTTTCAGCAGACAAATGCAATCTGGGTGGTTGCGGACATACTTTACCGTCTATGTCTTTTGAATTACGATCATCGAGTGCATGTATAGGATAAAGATCCGGATACACCATTTGGATCAATTGATATAATGGCAGAGTTTTTAGTTGACACATAGCAAATACTCGGTCGTCTAATCGAGTGCTTGTTCCAGATCTAAATGCAATCTGGGGACAAAGAATGTAATAATAGCATATAAAATATGAAATAGATGTGGTACATGTGGTTGAATTGTCTTATTATACTCGTAATACTTACGCATTTAAGTAGTGCAATTATGTAAAGAGGTAACATTTTCAAGCTTCCTGGAGCTATAAGCCCACCAGATCCAGCAGACTGCGACAATTTGTATGCAGAGAGGACATCAATAGCAACATTTATTAAAGCATCCCTTGCATCTGATAAAGAGGACTGTTGCGACCTATCAACAGCTATAAAGTTTCTTATATTAAAGTCGATACCTTGCAAGACAGCTTATTATACTTCTCAAATTAAAAGGATATTAGGACTTACCCATTTTAGAGAGTAAGCCTACTATGCATTGTTGATCTGCAGAATGGAGGATGTCCGACAAGCTGGCTACGACGGGAAGGCATAACGTGTGCACTCTGATCCTCCTTTCTCCTGAAGCAACAATCAATTTTAATTTACAACTGTCATTGTGGTAAGAATGATACACGTGCAATTTTTATAAAAGTCTTTAAATTTAATGTCGGGATTAATGTGTACTCTTCAGGAATTCCCATTGTTTTGTTGTAGTGTGCAAAGGAATAAATGAATCTATTCTATCTATAACTTCATCTTTTATACCTTTTTTTTTTTCATGAATATTGATAAAAGCGCGGATAGTTATTAGTAGTTCCAATTAATCAAAAATATACTCAGTTGTAATATATGTTAGAAGTTTCTTTACCTTTGCTAGAAGTGTACAACAATGCTGCTTGAAAGCAAACATTCTGTACGTCAGAAAGATTTTCCTCTATAGATATCTGCATGCCAAATCCAGCATCTGGATTAACATTTGGTAAACTGAGTAAATCAGTGGATCGAACAAAAAAGTTTCCATGAAAGGTGTGAATACTGAGGCCTCGTGTACAACGTATTCTCATCACAGCTTCAAATCCTATTTTTCTAGTGAGATAACGCCTCAGCATTTTCTCCAATGTCTCCGAATTTTGCGCCTTCGAGGATCGGTAAAGTGGCAAATGATATATACATCCGCCCGAAAATTTACACATACCAGCTGTAAATGCATATGTGTACATGTAAATATAAGAACAAAATCGTACGATAAAATTATAAGCATATTTTTTTATATAAGTAATGAAAATACATACATAATGTTGCTAAGTCACTGTATTGGCTATTTAATAGAAATAGGTCAACTGCAATTTGTTGTCCGCTACAGTCTAATGCCAGCCTTTTATAGAAGTCAGTTGCGGGATTTAAATGAAGAACATCTTTGCTTGCCCGGCTATTTGGATCTTCTCTAGGTTGTAAAGCACCAGGTCCAACATTTGGTAGACATGTTTGAAAGACAGTTATGCGTCCTCCAGTGGGTGACTGAAAATATATTTTAAGATGAGATGTAGGAGCTACGGTGGTGTAGTGGATAGAGGTTTAGACTGCCATGCGGCAGACCAGAGTTCAAATCCCACCCACCACCTCTGGTTTTTCTATGTGATATGTATACCGTAGCTCTGGTGGTTCGCAACTCACTTTAAACAGTAGGTCCTAGGTCGAATGACCTTAGCAGTTGATGCCGAAAAATTAATTTAAAAAAAAAAGGAAGATGAGATTTATAGTATCCAATTTTTATAAAATGTATATACAGACAATTTTAATATCCTTTGTAATTCCTGTTATTAAAAGAACTGTAGTTTAACCATAATTTTATAAAAGTCTTATTGTATAATGTCCAATTTAATACTTCAAACTATCTATATTAAACTGTGACGAATACAGTTTGAATTATTCATATTACTAATGAAGATTACCTCTTTTGTAATATTAAATAGAAAGCATTAAAACATCATGAAGTGATTAATATAATTTAAGTTGAGGAATGTACTATACATTATTAAGTTGTGACACTAAATAGCTAGATAAAACTAAAACTTTTTTTTTTAATTCATTTTTGGCACCAACTACTAAGGTCATTTGGCCTAGGATCTACTGTACGGGGGTTACAAATCTCCTAGCTACAGTATATATATTACATAGAAAAACCAGAGGTGATGGATACTTATAAACCTAAAAGGCTACATACCATTAGTCTGTATGCAGCCTGCAGGCCAGCTCCAAGTGCACAATTTGTATCATGAGTACCTTGAAATTTTGTTGGCAATTGTGCCAATAAATCTCTAACTAATTCTTCCCGTTCCTTTAAATTGACAATTAAGTTTTCAGGACAAGGAAGAAAAACATCTAAAAAAAGTTTGAACCTTTAGCAATTTTTAACGAAAACAATATTTGTTGCGATAAATATTTCAAATTCCTTAACAATACATACCATCGACATCAAGCATAACCATCTCATGGGGTTGAGAAACATTATCAGGTATACTGAAAAAGTGTAAGGCTGAATCGACCGCCAAGAAGCCAACTTGAGTTCTTCCATCTCCAGGCAATTTTGTAAGTTCTTCAGAAATAGTTTTGCAAACTATTGTCAGATATCCGCTGTCTACTGCAAGTCTTGAAACATCTAATATAAAAAGATAAACTGCAGGCTGTGGTGGTCGTAACTGCAAACATGGTAATGTTGATCAATAATGTATTGAAGGAGAAAACACTTGATGATACATTATTCTTTCATGCTAAATAATGTGGATTCAGTAAATTACCATGTATTCACTGGGGGCAATAAATTCAATGGTACTAGTTTTAACTTCAGGTCTTCTAGACGGATCGCCGTAAGATTTAGTCACAGGGTCAAACCGAAATTCTTCAGGCACTTCCAAATTATTTCATGTTATTTTTTTCATAATTGATGTAAACGCATACATTTACTATTCTTTTTTAGTAAATATAATGAATGCAATATATACAACTTACGTTCATTAACTCTGTAACATAAGTTACATTTCCATCTTTTTGAATCCACAAAATAAACAAATGGATTTACATAAGTTCTGCAGGCGCGGCAACGTACAATTGTACTACATTGTATTACTGGTAAGTGCTAAAATAGATTTCCTGGTATTATTCTCTTTATACATTTCTTTCTCCGATATAAAAGATAAATGTGTAACATACATTTAGATCTTTGAAGGGATGTATTAGTACTCCCAAAGGCAGTCTAGATTTTTGCAGTAGTGAGTTAGATTCTGGAATTTTTGTCAGTGTACACCTAAATATACTGTAACAAAAAAAGAAGAAAAGGAAATGTATCATGCAATGAATATCAATATGTGTGAAGAAGTAAGAAAACTAATATATTAAATTGGATATCTTACTCTGGGTTACAATTAACTCCTTCTGCAAATTCTTGATGCAATCTAATCTTTGGTGGTTCAATCTTCTCAGGAGGTAAGATATTTCTACATTGCAGGAGATCTAATGATTCCATGCCCTAAAAATGTAAAGACTATAAATATATAGTTTATAAAAATATAATTCTAAAAAACAAATAAAATAGTATAAACATCATACCCATAATTTATTGTAACCAGTTTGAGTAACCATCATACCACTCATTTGATTATTTAATTGATTCATTTGATCCTGATATGGTTCAATGTACTTTTTGCTCGTAGCATCTAATGGAATATTTGATGGTTGTGTTGAATACTAAGAACATAAATTATTCTGTTTTTATATTAATAAGAATAGAACTTATTTGCAGAAATAGAATTGCAATAGAAATAAAAATTTATATTTGACTACCTATGTATATAATTATAAACAAGTTCGAAAATGCATTGTTCAATTCAAATACTTCAAAAAATATTAATCAGTGAATAAAATATTTGAATATCTGGGTAAACCAGTTCTAAAAAATAAACCGGTATAGATCAGTCTAGGTATGCACATACATGTATACCCCTTCTTTTTCTTTAGATATTTGGCTTGTAAATAAAGCTATAAAAAATGTTTGCAATGTAACAATGTTTTCTACCTGTATTTCCACTCTTTTTGGAACAAATAATGAGATGAATAATTACATTTTTTCAATGGAAGAAAAAAATATTATAAAAGTACTAGGTTTTATGCTCTTTCAACCCAATTCATATATACTTTTAAAAGTTTATAATACAACGACAAAATGATAAATATATTTAAAAATACCTGTATGTTCTCAGAAATAGTCTAAAATGTAACACATTCGCTAAAAGCTGTTTAGCAAACTGTATATCAAAGTGGCTACCAATGAAATGTATATGTGTATTTTTATAATATTGGTGCATACTCATGATATTATCTACGTTACTAATAAAATTCTATAAAGAGATTTTGAGATGGGAAATCATTAAGCAACATACCATTGGTTGACCTGGTAAAGGTGGCATTCCCGTTTGAAGTTTTGTCGGATACTGATTATATCCAGTAGATGGTAAGTTAGGCCGTGAGGATGGCAAACTTGAAATATTGGCAGTGCTTGATGATAGCTGTGTTCCGTAGCTACTCTTTGGATATTTCCTTTGGCCACTTATATTCTGTTGGCTATACGCATTTTGATCAGGTTGTGAATATGGATCTTGAGCCAGTAAATCCGTATGACTGCCAAATAACTTTTGTTCTATGTGTGTTGGCTGCGCATATTGGGCTTGCACTTTTAACGGTGGTGAATAATATTCCTGTGGACCTATAACTTTTCCCGTTGTTGCCAAATTCTGAGTATTTGAAGAAGATTGATGCTGTTGCACATTGCCAAACATATTTTGCGTATTAGAATTTTGGACAAAGGTGTGCACATTCTGATGACTATTCTGCATGGTTTGTGTATTGGAAAATACAATCTGTTGTCCTCCCGGTTTGAGTTGTGCTGCCTGACTTAATGTACTTGCTGATGTTGCACTGTCTCCAACCTGGGGTTTATAACTCACATTTTGTGATGGACCTCTGAGTGACCCAAAATTTGGAGAAAGAGAATTATGCGGCATTCCACTATTATTCTGATTTAGATCTTGATAATCGTTCTTAAGAGGTTGAGTTAAATTTGCTTGTGTTTTGTTTAATGGTACATTTTGAAGTGGGACAGTATGTCCTTGGCTTATAGCTGGGTGAGTGGTTAAAATTTGTTGAGGTACTGTTATTTGATTCTGCTGAGTAAAACCTTCAGAATTTTTCTGCGTTATAGGTGGATTGTCTGAATTTAGAGGTGTAGTCAGAGATTGTGTATTTATCGTCCCCCGATAATTTTGCAATAAATTTGGTGTCACCATCTTCATACCAACTGCACTATTTGTCATACCACCTTCTGGACTTGTATGACTGTCAACTGCTAAATTTGAGGTTCTGTTCGACTGCGATGTTTGATTTGTTGATATTGCTGTATTACTAGCAGCTCCTTGATTGCACAGTGTATTCATAGGGGAAGATAGTGTTTTGGGTGTAGCATCTATGTTGCTCGAGAGATCACATAGGCCTACACTCGAGTTAAATTGACTGTATACTTTATACTGTCGATTGATCGTCTTCGGTGGTGGTGGAGGTATAGCATCCACGGCTGCATTCTGTTGGCCATTAAGGGGTGGCATTGGTGGTCTTGGCAATTGAGGCCTATATTGTGTATGTAAGTAATGGGTCGGGGACGGATCCCTTGAAGTTTCTCTTGATGGGTCACGTGAAGACTGTGATGATGGTGTACCTACAAATTAAAGCACATGATACATAAAATTCTTGAACAATGTAACATCCTACATAATAGATAATAATGTACAGCAACCTTGTTGTAATGCTAAATCATGCTTCTGCATATATACGCAATAGTTGTCTATCTATGTGCTGGATATTGAAATAGTTTCTTTTATATAATAAAATAAAAAATTCACAGTTACAATCGTTAACTTTACAACAGATTTATATTTACCAATGGGGTTAAGGTGTGGCGACTGCATGCCATTTTGTGTGCGTTGGCTGATGTGTGTTTGACCATTGACCACTGGTGGCATTTTATTCTTTAAAGAACTATTTGGATCCCCATAAGATTGATATTGATAGTCATTTGGTTGAGACATATTGTTATTTCTTACACTTCACTGCAGCAAAAGAAAGATTTATGAACCAAAATCAAACAATATGTTTTTCAGTACATTTCATATAAAAATTATATGATAGCATTCTACATAAAATTTACCATGCTATCTTTGACTTCTCGTGTATGACCAACCGAAAATACAAAATATGATAATTCTCTTTGTATATTACTTTTACAGGTGAGTTTTTTTTTCACATAATCCCATAAGCCATGTATATTCGTTCTTTTGCACTACTATATAAAACATACGTTAATATTCGTGTATAGATTACAAAATTATGAATTCACTTTGCTTGTACACTATCCTTAAGAGGGAAGTGATCGTATTAATTTAAAACAATTAGAGTCTTTGCCATGTCACAAGAATTGGTGCGAAAAAACCCGTCAGATCACTAAACTCCTGTCAGCTGACTTCACTCATAATTCTTCTGAGATGATAATCGTCTAGTCAAATACATTTCTACTTCTTCCTCGACGTTGGTATACATCCTTATATATTTTTATAATATCGTACGTATAATCGAGCACGCTCTTAAAAGGTTAAAACGTCACAGAAGAACAAGAGGTACGACGTGTCTATCGACGTTGCGTTTCCGATGCGATGAATCTTTACTTTTTACGTGCCTCGTCTCTTACCTATTTACTGATGTTTTTACGGTGTAAATCAATCGTTCTTATATTTTGACAGCCAGAGATCCGTACATTGCCTTTATCAGCCACCAATTTTGCGTCAATTATCGTGGAAACGCAACTCGTAAACGGCACACACAACATTACGTGGCAGCCTAAGCGATTACTGCGACAATTTTCTTCATGCGGACAATCCACGAACCTTTGGACTTGCGTATGAACTGAGATAATTGCTGATCCAAGCAAAAATTTCCTTCCTTACGCTGTTGGTTTCTTGATTATCTTTTTTCTTTTTATCAAGTGGAACGACGTGAATGTCCTATTAGGAACGATGATATGTTATTCACGGAATGATCTCAAAGTTGTAGGGAATTGTCACAAAGCCCACGAGTAATTTATGCACGCAACGCACATCCAACTGGATGTTCGGATTTTTTTAAATTCTTACAAAAACATAATAAGAGGAGAATTATATGGCGGAAACGGTATTTACGTTGATGAAAGCATAACAACGTAGTAGGACAACCTTTGGGCGAATATTTCCTACACGTGGAAAACTTTATTATTCATAGATCGTGAATGGAAATTACGAAAAAGCAGCGTTGATTTTTTATTTCTTGATGCTATGATAAACAAAATACCTAATTGTAAATAAAATGTTTTGTAGTAAATTAGAATGTACTGGAATGTTGTATGTAAATTTTGAAATATTTCTCCCGTACAATGGCATATGGCACACTGTGCAAAATAGATTTCTTAAAAAATATACTTGCATTAAATACCTTTTTGAATATCAACAGCTTAATAAGACTGTTATACATTTAATATTTCCTTAAAGATATTTTTATTCAAACTGTACTGTCACAATTTTATAATAACTATATAAAAAAACTACCATGATTCGCCATTACTCTATTAGTAATATGTACAACTGTAATATGTAAAAATAAACTCGAATATAAAATTCACCTATAATCGATTCATGTGAAATTTTCCTACCACAATCGATATACAGCACCATCTGCTAGAAAGTATCAAAAAGCGTAGTCCAAGCCACAAGATTTTAGAGGTTAAGTCGGTTAACCTGTATTCGTCAATACTGAGTGCTAGTCACATATTTTATATTTTTCGAAAGCTCCTGGAATATAAAATAAAGCACAGGTGTTTACCTTGCGCCTGTCAAAAGTATCGTTATATCAATTTTGTTGTGTTGGAAGTATAACTCTGCTATTACGTACGAAATGGCCGAAGCCATGCGTCAGACAGTTGCGGGGATGTTAAAAGGCATCGAAAGGTATTGATACATAGTTAAATGTCATTAATTATTTTTAAATATTCATCATTTACAATAATGTTGCATAAATTGTATTTCTTTTTATCTAATGAATATTATTACAGAACGAAAATTTTGTATGTATAAACTCTATAAATAGGTATAGAATACGTTTAAAATTTTTACTTGTTATGAAGAGGTACTGCTACAAAGTATTTTATAAATTGTATTATAAATATATGCATCATAAATAGGTACAATCCAGATAATCTGACAACTCTTGAAAAGTACGTGGAGATTCAATCAAGAGAAAATGCATATGATTTGGAAGCAAATCTTGCAGTATTAAAATTATACCAACTAAATCCACATCGCTTCAACATGGACATTACTTGTCAGATATTACTGAAAGCACTGACCAATCTTCCACATACTGATTTTGTACTATGCAAATGCCTCCTTAGTGAAAAGATAGTAAGTTCTTATCTACTTCTAGAATAATGATGTTGACATAAGCATATACCTACATATATTGTAAATAAACATTATTTGTAAATAAATTAAATCTATTAATATAATGGTATTAACAGATGCAAGAGAGCCCTATTAATCAAATAATGTTTTTGGGAGATATCTTGGAGCAGTGTGAGTTTCAGCATTTCTGGGACAGGGTTCTGTCAATATCAGATTTATGTGACAGAATTGTGGGCTTTGAAGATTCCATAAGAAAATTTGTTTGTCATGTAGTAGGAATAACCTTTCAAACAATAGATAAAACGCTTTTAGCACAACTACTTGGTGGCGTTGATGGTACAGTATAACGTTAAATAGTTTTATTCATAAATTGTATTTTGAGTTTGACTACTCTCCCTGATTACAGATTCCATATTAAAACACTGGGTGAAAAAATATGGATGGAAAGAAGAAACTAAAACCATTATTTTTATTGCCAATCAAGATGAGAACATTAAAACCAAGAATATTACCGAAAAGATTGACTTTGAAAATGTTGCTGGATTGATGGCTGCTTGTCTATAAATATTTTTAATAAAGAGTGACATTGCCACATCTAAATCTTAAATTCGACCTTTATATTATATATAAGTAAGATAAATATATACTTACTGCTATTTACACGTTTACTTAACATGATCTTAAGATAAATGTTTTTTTTTTGCCCCATATGTAATAAATGAATATGCTATGATTTTTTATAGTGCAGATAGGGGGGGGGGGGCATTGAATGGAATAAAGCATAATAATAAACGTGGTTCAGGATACTAAACATCAAATCCAATTCTTGATTTTTTGATTAATTATAAATAAATATAGATATGAATAATTATAGAGCTTTTGATATTGGCATTATGTCACCTATTTGTCTAAAAATATAATTTACGTTTGGAAATAAATTGATTAGATAACCAATAAAAAAAAAATGTATCTAGTATACATGAACTAGTAAAACTTGATAATATACAGATTTACATATAAGATATAATAATATTGAAGAAAATCGTATCTATGGTGTTTCATTATTTTTCTGTGAATCCATTATACTACAGTGCAATTATAAAAATATTAAGAACATTATTGTCAAAATGAATTTCATTCTATATTGCATATTTCCCAATGAAATATAGTCAACATTATCATAAAAGAAAATTATATGACGGTTAGTACAACAGATTACACGATCGGTAATGTAGAGTAGAAAAATATGTCAATGTTATGTATAGGAAATGAAACCATAATTTAAAATGTGATTGAAATGCAGGTTATATTTAGAAAATACATTTTTTATACATTTATTTTATTTTGTATTCTTATTTACTATGTTCAATTTTTGCAGTCGAAGACATTGAATGAAAATTTTGATGTCAATATTTGTATGACAAAAACTTTATAGCGTCATATTAAATACACTTGAAGTATATAATCTCAGAATACAGAATATTTTAGATTTCTTATGATGTGCGTGCCTCAACCACAATTCAAGGCAACAGCTGATTAAATTTCTGTAAATGTATTATATAAACGATTTAGATTTTAATTATTATCTATTAATACTAATAGGATATTGCGAATTGTTATGATATTCGTATTCTTTATTCTATGAATTTTACATTTCGATTTGAAGTTTTATTAAACGACATTTAGTGACTTTATTTCTTTACTTATAAAAATTTTCTCATTCACAATTTTCCATCGTATATTTTTGTCTAGTATTATTTTAATTATTTATAAATTGAGAAAATGTGCACGCAAGAAGTATATTTGTGTGATTCCCTTTTATTATGTTTTATACATTACCGGTTTTGCTTTGACACTTTTTTCCCAATTTATACACAAATGTCTTCTAATGTACTGCATAATTTACGCATTTCTAAATGCGCCGTTCTATGCCGTTGGACAACCCTACTTACCAAGGCCAGTCTTCCTCTACTTTCCTGCGCCCTCTTCGTGCCTGCCAGAATAGGCTAGAAGGGTTTTTATAACAACGTGTCCTTGGAATCCACAATGTCTGTGTGTTTTCTATGCGGCACCTGTTATATCGTTGCTCTTTTCCTTGAATTTCCAATGTGCATACTCAGATAGGTGTAAACTATAAGTTATTACACCTTCTTGAAAACGCTTATTATAAATGAAAGAAATAAGTAGTCAAAGAAAAATTAAGTAATTTAAATGTCCAAACAAAATTATGTAATTTACATGTGCCCATTTATTAATGTCTTTCTTCTTTCAGTACATGTATGTATTACCCAGATTCAATATATTATTTATTATTATTATATATATTATCCACGCGTGTGTCTTTATTTTATTGGCAATATATTTCGAAAAAATATATATTTTTGAAAATAAAATATTTTATGCTAATCAATTCAAATACTGACGATAAAATGTAATAATTATTGTGATTGAATATGTTGAAAAATTAGCAATTATTGTAATCTTCAGAGTATATAAATATATTGCTTAATTTTCTTAACAATACACATCATGAATTTAAATTTAAAATGATCTGCCGATATAGAAACTATGATGTAAGAAAAACGGTGAAAAATGAATATACTAATTATCTAAATTTAATGAAATAAAATCGTAATATTCGAATTACTTTTAATATCTCATAACTGTTGGAATTTTGCAGTTTCATCATCCATTATAAAAAATTATTTTTTAATTAAATATTGACAGTAGTCAATGAATACCTAGAACAAGAATGTGATACCTAAATATTTAATTAGATGCGCGAGGAAAAAACGATTTAACAAATAATAAATTTTCGATATTTAGGAAAGAATATTAGTGGATTGGGGTAAACTTTACAGGTAATTCACCAGCAGTAAATTTATAAAAGATGTAAAAAGAATTCGCAAATGTATAGAAATTGATATAAAAAATGTGTTGACACAAGATAAAACGTTGCGTGAATGTAAGATGTTTGCCCTTCGCTTCGCCTTTCTTAGGGTATAGGAAATAGCTCAAGCCGTTTGCAGCTGAAAAACTTGCCTAACGAGAATGCTGGTGCATTGACCACAGAGTCGTTGCTCAGCGAAAACGCTAGGAATAGAAGCCAATACTTCCACTATCGTAATCTTAAGCAGGTTGCCTTTTCAAATCTGCCTATAGAATTTATTTTAAACTTTCCTTGCGAGTATTATAAACATAATGAAATAAACACATTACCTAAATTGTAATGCAATCTGTTACGGTGAAAAAAAAAACACATTTTTTCATAAAAATTATTCAAACTTTTATTCATACTTTCCCATTTCATGTCACTTCGATTTTAAACAAACTGTTTTTACATTTAATTTGCAAAATGTAATACATTATTATTCTATATTTACCATTGAAACCTACTTCTTTATATTTTTAATATAATATTACAATACCCTTGTGCAAGTTCTTCGGCCAGATATTTATCTATACCATTACGTTGAGGTTTCATTAGTTTATTATGATTCAAATAAATGCTATTGTCAAACTGCGTCCAGCATTGAAATTCTGTAAAATCTCCTAATGATAATTGCGAGAAACGCAAACTTGGTAATGATGTTAATTTAATTTTGTGAATGATGCACTCTTGTAACGGTGAAAAGAAAAGAATACCGCCTAAACGTGGATCTTGCAAGGACGATACTGGGCCCGAAGGATATTTTTATTTCCTAGGATTTTTCCTTGGGCCGATTCGAGATTCTAGAAAAAGCGTGGCAGGCGGGTTACCGAAATCACACGACGGGCCGAATGCGTGAGGCCCTGTGTGCATGTGTGGGCACAGCAGGCCATGCGCGGATGCACTTTTGGAAAATCATGCATATACGTGGCAACATCGCACTATGGGCTCACATTCCACGTGATCAGGACCGGTTTGCGGGTGCCGACCCACTAACACACGCCAACTACAGATAAACCCACGCCCTAGATGTAGGATACACGATGCCTATTTTTTATTGCGACTCGAGAAAAGAACGGCGCGACCAGAGCGGCATGTCTCTGGCCCAGCGATTTTCTAAATGAGAAAAACTCACGCGGGAAGCGATATGCGTGCTTGGAATATTTCCCGACTATCGAGAGAACCTTCGGAGGAAGTATATGTACTTTCTTAAGCCTGCGTAATTTAATCCTTAATGCAATTTGCTGCAACTACTCGTACGGGTATTTTTATTATATTTCATATAGTTCGGATACTTTTTATTTACTTTTATCGTTATTTAGATTCTAAAACAATACATCTACGGTTGAATATCGGAATATCGGATGAAAGCGAATTCCCTAAGCAATAATGTTTTATAAAGTATAACTATAGTAAATTAAATGCACGGAATGTTAAATATATTTTTTCGTAAATGCATCACCCAAGAGTAACAGGGACAGATAGATTTATATATATTCACAAAACGAATTCGATAAGTGTATGTATTCTTATAAAAGCAAAATTTTTCTCTCGTTAATCGAATGTCATTCTACGTAGAATTCTTCTGCATTTCTTTCATTGCTCTCTACGTTATTGTTAGCAAATTTGTAGTGATTTTCTTTACAGAATCAATATAGAGCCGATTTTGATTAAATAAAAAATACTTGGCGTAATTATTGCAAGTTATGTTGCATTACTTCGAAAACTACAGATTTACATATTTTTTGCACTAGGTAGTTAAAAATATGCAAACAATAATGAAGTCGCGTATCAATATTTGTGATTAACGCGCCCTTACGTATATAATTATTCCTTATTTTCCATTCGAAAGATACACTTGGTTGTTATCAAACAGTAACACGTATTTCCTACATCTAAAACAATATACCGTACTATAAACATAATACTTTTTCTATAATAACAATATAAGGCTTATTAATTCGCAATTATCCATTCATAGGTAGCGTATTTCGAAATCATGCCAGACTATGGGCACTGTTTTGTCTACGTAACGTAGCACATGTCCTCGTTGTTCCGAATGTATGCGACGCGGTGGAGCTCAAAACTCTAGAAAATAGCGTTGCAATTCTTTTCGCATATTCGTCGAAAGAAAATCAAAACAATAAAAAATTTGAATACGACCGTCTTGCCCTCGTGACCCACATTGGACCACGTTTAGGTCATTATTCGCATTACGGTCTTGCGGATGAACGAGGTGTTACGGTCAGCGGTCGTGGTCAATGCACGAGGTGCGGAAAGGCAAGGCAAATTTTCAACGGTACACTCGACTGCATTCGGGTAAGAAAAAAAATAATTGCACTTGACGCTCCGAAGGGTGCGGTCAAAGGTTCCCACCAGACGGAGGATACGTTTTCCATTGTATGGTCAACAATGTATCAGCAGGTAGCCGATCATCGATCGGGGGTCTGTACGGTCAATGGCCTTGCAATACAGCGGTAAAGGGCGAGGCCGTTTTCTATGCGTATATGTACGTACACGTACAACGTATAGCATCCTACATGGGCGCAAGTCTCTCAGTGAGGAGCTTCACACCGGCCGAAACGGGCTCCGATAGAATCCGAAAAGTTAGCCGTGCCATACAACTACCTTCAGGGCTTACGAGGAACCTGTTTCTCCTCTTTATGTGTTCCTGCATCGTCTTCTCCCTATCATCGGCACCCCTACTCGAATCGAGACTTTTTTTTTATGTTGCGGGAGAAGAATTTCCATAGACATTATATCCAGAGATTTTTTTCGCTTCTTGTTGTTTCCGCCTCCTACGATATCGTTCTAGGAGTTTCTCTTTTAAAATACGAATATTCCTCGATGGCGAATAAAAGGGGGATTTAAATGAAGCCAACAGAAATATTCACATTATTGCTAAAATAGGAGAAAGTGATCTAGGTGTATGATGTTTGTGGCCGGAGAAGGAAAAATATGCGTAATTATAAAATCGAGCAACGCCGTTCTATTGGTAATCCCGATAAGCAATCGGTATCCCCTCTATCAGTAGTTCGGTTAAGATAGCACAGAACGTCGCTAGAGTTATCGCTGACATATTCTCTCGTCGCCACAATTTTTTACATTTTGGGAGAAACGATGCGGCTCATAACATTTTTAATGCCTCACAGACTTGTTAACAATATCGGCCTTTTCTTCCAAGAAAAAAAAATGGCTTGAGCAAAGTTAATTTGATGGGAATTGATCGTCTTCAAAACAAAGTTTGCATTGTAAAATTATGTAAGAAATGGTTGGAACGTGTACGAATAAGCGTGGATGTGAGGGATGATACAATCTTACTACTAACTGCACTCATATACAAAGCTCCTCGACGGTGCAATCATCCAAAAGTTATCTTTCTGTTTTACCATCCTTCCCGTGTACTTTTTTTCATCTTTCCTTGCGTGATTCATAGCTAGATTCGCGTACTTTTCGCAACTTGTAAATCATGCACAAATGAAAATTAGGAAGTGGTTTAAAAGAAAGAAGATTTATAAATTTTACCTATTTTTAGACATTTAGAAATATTGAACTGCATCTTCAGTTTTCCAGACAACTAAGTTACAGAGTATGCAAAATCATTAAAAATAAAGATTACGGTAATTAAGAAATGATATTTGAGGTAGAATAGTAATAGGAACATGCATTAAACTTTTAGCAATTCTATGAAAAGTGGGGAAGAGTAATGTGTGTACAGGCGTATCGTTAAAGCCGTAAACTAATGTACATAATATAGCCATGAAGGAACATCGGTAAAATTCAGGTTATTATTCGGCTTCTTCGTTGCCACATAATTATCATACGTGCGAAGCAACCCCAGGTCATGCGGGTTCTGCGCACTACTATAATGATGGTTTATGAAAAATTAGTGAGCTTAGATACGCGATCTGTAGATGCACTGTTGGAGCTGGGCGTGGTAACAATTTTTGTGAGTATATACTTGCATAGGTTTTCCTTCCTCACTAAATATACACACTGCTGATATTGCCACGGAGCATGGAACGAAAGATGTGGGTGTAACCTACGAAATAGTTTCCATGCCCCGTCATACGAAACACACTCATGCAATATGTGTGCACCCGTTGTTATACTCCGCAGGATATTGGCCTAGACGCCGTGTGATTGGCCGATCGTGCAACCAGGGACGGTAGTGATGGCTGTGCAAGGTTGGTGTGTTGAAACGGCCTACTGCTATTCAGTGGCGTAGCTAAAAATTTCAACAAATTTGCATTTTTACTAAACTCTCAAAAAACGTCCTCCTTGACTAGCAGGAAAAAAAATACCATTTTACATAACGGATTATAATGCAAATGTTTTAACATGATAGAATACTTTTGCAAGTAGTCGAAGTGCATAGGAATCCAGAAACAAAAAACGACATTATCTTACTAAAAATGTCCGTACCAATGATGGAATAATCCAAGCTCTTACTAACATTCAATCGTATGTGCCTCATAATTTTATCGCACGGCGCTAAGATCATTGTGCGTTTAGAATTCATAATGTATCGCGTCACGCATCGAGTTATTTTTACACAAATTCGCTTTGCGCGCACGTTTTTTGCATTGACGCTACCAGTTTTCCCGTAGGTTACGCCACTGCGACCGACGCACACAGCGGCGTCACCACCACATGCATTGCGCCACCCCTATGGAAGTTGAGCCATGACCAACTCGGCCGAAAGCGTCTTCCACGCACGGTCTCGTCAGTGGTCGCCGAGCAGGCCGTGGGTGAGGGTTTCCGTAGGGTACGATCTTCGCATTTTGCAGCTACGTAGGAGTGTGCATTCGATCCTATCGCGACGGGATAACGCCGGCCGTGTGCAGTTAAGTGGCGAGGAAAAGAGAGGGAGGGAGAGAAAGAGAGAGAGTGGGAGAGAGAAAGAGAGAGTGGGAGCGAGAGAGAGGGGGGAGAGAAAGAAAGAGAGAAAGAGGGAGGAGAGAAAAGGGGGACAGAAAAAAGGGGGCGGGAAGGGCGAGGGTGGGAATGGAAGAGTGCGTGAAAAAAGTGCGCAGAGGTGCGTCCTCCTGAGTGCTTTGGCTGGCTGTGCGTCCTATGCGATGCGTGAGTATGCATGCGTGTGAAAGAGGGAGAAAGAGGAAGCCTGTTCCATCCCCAGAATGCACGCAGTGTGTATCCGACAGTCCCTTCGCTTCTAAATGCGGCGTATCAGCGGTGTCCCGTGTGTTATTCGCGCATTCGGCCCCACGGAAAGCTATTGAAAAATGGTGTCGGCCATCCTCTCGCGGAGAACCCTTTGAGATCGGCACACGTGCACCTTGCAGGGGCCGCCCAAAAATCATACCGTATATCGAAATTTTGTAACCCTCGATGGTACAGTAACGAATGCGAGTGTACAATTACGCGACCTTGCACCTACTAGTGTACTTCTCGGCGGCCATTTAAATCTCACGTTGCGGATACGATACCGTCGAAGACGTCGCGATCGGACGTTTTGAGAGTAAGTTCCTTCTTTTTTAAGATTTACTTCACCCTCTTACACGTTTCTTTCAGCAACCCTCACCACATCGCTTCGAGTCACGCGACGTTTCCACTTCCGAATCGTTCGCTCTACCGCGGATCGATGGACTTGTTTGTTTACGTCTGCTAATGGGCATGGTATAAATTCACGGCCTGACCGGTTGGTTTTTGGCTCCTGTGCATACGTCTCTATCTAAGCGCATATTATCTCCTTTTCTCTTACTCCGAACGAGCCAAAGCTATGTGTTTATTAGCACTAAATCGTCCAAAGCGGTCAAAATGACCGATCAGTGATTTCTTTGAAAAATTGTAAAACTTTGAGACGGGGTCATTCCTAAGATTTTCCATGACTTTGTTGATGTGTATCAATCGATAAATTAATTTATCGACATTTTTTCTTCGTCCTTTTTTTTCTTTAAGGATATGTTTAGTACACCTTAATATGCCAGGAAAATGGCTGATAGGTTTAGCGTTAAGAAGATTCGTTGAAACTTTAGCTAAAATTTAAAAAAAATGCTCGCTGTTACATTAATTCACTACACCGACAGAAATTCAAAGCGATTTGAAAACGGAGCAAGCTTCATACATGTACAGAACTATAGATTTCATGTGTCTTCCTTTTAGAATCGCGATAATAAATAACACGATCGATTACTAATGTCCTTTCTAAAGCTAAAAAGTTTATGGTGTAATTTATATGTGCGGATACACGGATAAGAGTGTCATTAAGGTAATGAAGCAACTGTGGCTTCTGGCTGCATCCTGTAAATCAACCATATGTGTTTTCTTTTTACTTTCCTTTCGCGAAAATATGCCTGAAATCAGGACGCGGTTGAAGTACGCCTGCTATCAAATCGGATGTACTGTTAATGGTGTGTACAAACTAAGTTGCCACTTTATCTGATGCGCTTCGGGCGACGTTGACAGTATCTCGTACTAAGCGCATAGCATACCGTGCATAGTTAGGCGATATAATCGCGTTTGCCACATTATTTAAAATGAAAGTATGAGAAGGACGGAGTACGAGATTTGGTTCGCACAGTTCCTAGCTGTCGTGCATAACTATCGTTCCGTGTTCATTTCAAACCGCACGCACGGCGCGTATAATACACGATCAAGTTCACCGTGCCACGGTCGCATGAATGAAGGTACGACAGCACATCGTGAAATCAATTTAAGGACTTGCCATTCTCGTCGTCGATCAAACCTCACGATTATGAACAAAAAAAAACTACTTATCATGAATAAACGATCTCATTGATCATTGAGATAGCGTATACACGTATGTCGTATTGCACACGTATTATCTTTATAAGCTACCAGCGCATTTTTTACGATGCTTTAACTTTTGCTTATAGACTCACGGAATAAAAAGAATCCCTGATCACGATGGCCATCGCATCTCAACAATACTGCTTACGCTGGAACAATCACCGTTCGAATCTGTTGACCGTTTTCGACGAGCTTCTACAGAACGAGGCCTTCACTGACGTCACCCTCGCTGTCGATGGCGGCGCTTCCGTTAAATGCCATAAGATGGTACTCGCTGCATGCTCCTCGTATTTCCAAACTCTCTTCATCGACTTGCCCTGCAAGCATCCGATCGTAATACTAAAGGACGTAAAGTACTCCGAAATAAAGGCCATTCTAGAGTACATGTATCGTGGCGAAGTAAACGTCGCTCAGGAGCAGCTTGGCGGTCTATTGAAGGTCGCTGAGGTGCTCAAGGTGAAGGGGCTCGTGGAAGAAAATGGCTCTCAGGGCCGTCGGGAAGAAGCTGAAACGTCGATGTCACCGCCACCCGCTATCAGCACGAGTACCACAAGCAACGTAGCTCACAGTAGCGAGCACATATCGCCTCCTCATTCGACCGGCAGCTCTTACAATATGTACGGGAAAGCATCGATGGACAAGGGCCAAAGTCGTTTCTCGTTGCCTATGTGGGTCTCCGCTCTTCCGCTTTCCCAGCACTCGGTATCGAGCCATCAGTCGCCCTTGCAACCGCAGCATTCGTCCATGCTGAGCGGCTCTTACGACAACGGTTTCGAGATGTCGTCATCCTTGAAGCGAAAAAAATTTTCGAATTTACTGATGAACCGCGATACGCCGATCCTGCGGACGGTGCTCGGCCAAGGGCACGCCGATAGCTCTCAGGGTATACCGCTCCTCCATCCCGATAGTCACGATAACAATTTTCGTGCCAGTAGTAATGGCTCCGCGAACGAAAATGACAGGCGCAACAGTACCGATGTTCTACACGGCGAGGCGGCCCACAGCCCTTACACGGACGTGTCCATGATGGACGAGGAGGACAAACAACCCTCGCCGCAATCTTTCGCCGGAGATACCAAGCCAGGTAAGAAACGGTGGCGGGCAACTTTTTTTGCACGAGGGTCGGCTAAAGATAAATAAGAATGCTCGGGCATCACAACTTTGTGGAAGGTGCTTCTTTCAGTGCTGGATTTTTTTATTGTAATTATCGTGAAAGATTTCTCGTCGCGATCTTTGAGAAGAAGCGATGGTTAAGAAAAAAACCATAAGTACTAGTAATGACTTAGAATCATTCTTTGAAGAATTGTTGACAAATTTTTTTATTTTCATTCTTTAAGCAGTAAAGGAATTTTGAATGGTATCATAACATAGAAACATAAGTATCAGCGATTACTGAGTATCAATTCATATATCGTGGTAAAACGTTTTATAACAATGTGGTTTCTGTTTGAATTTAATTGGTGAATGAATAAACAATTAATGTTTTTTTGATTATTTGAAATCTACAGTCCATAATTCAGTGTTCTGTTTTTGATCTAGAAATTGAATAATACTATATTACTGAAGTGTATTTTCCGTTATTCTTAATCATTGTATAAAATATTATTACGCTAAAAGGGAATTACTGTCATAAATCGATTATATTATTTTTTTAGGAATACAGACCGGGAAAAAATATAATATCTCATACTAAACGTTCACTAGGATTAACCGAATAATATTTTTTTACAGATGGCATTTAATTTATCATGTGTAAAGTTTTCACAAAAAAGGAAATAACTAATAGATACATTTTTCAGTTTCTATCTGTTAACTTTTTGTAAACTTTTATAACTTTCCATATCATTCTTAGGGTTCAAGTAGACAAATACGTATATATACTTTTTTGGTATCTTTCTAAAAAATATTTTCGATAAAAAAATATCGTTTTACCATTTACTTTATTCTATGCTATGGAATATACGAAGATTGTTTATCTCTTTTCCATATATTGCTATTTAACTCTTTGCACTCTGTTCTCCCTTCTGAGGGGGCATCAAAGTTTATCAGTAATTATGGGGAATCAACTTATTCCAGCGCAACTTTTGAGAAATGCACGTTTCCCTAAAGTTTTCTGTTGAAGTGGTACAAGAAATCAAATCAAAATATGGTAAATTACAAAAAAAAACGGTTGCATACACAAAGAATAACATTATGCTTCATGCATAGTAAAACAAGAAAATCGTCACAATGCTGAGCAATCATAATAATATAGTACATGTAATCTACGTTTAGAATATTACACGGTAGAAATGGTATATCAATCGATAACCTTAAGATGGTTCTAGATTATACAACAAGTATAGACAGTGTGGATTGTTCGGATTAATACGTTTCGACATATTGTTTTATGCGCAAATCATTGAAATGATGGAGAAAATTATTTTTTTGTGAACTGGAAATGTATGTTATCAACTCTTATATAATTACTAAACTCCGAAAGAATGTAAAAAACACACACTAATGATACATTACATGTCTGTCAAAAAACTAATAGATTAGTTGAGATGTGATTTTTGCAAGCCACAAATACATCCATCCACATCTTTGGAGAACAATAGACTAAACAATAAACTGCATATTCCCAATGTGGGAGAAAGAAAACGGGACTATATTGCATATTCTGACACAAAAACGCCAGGTGGAAGGCGCCAAAGAACTTATTATTGTAAAACTTGCAATGCAGGTTTTTCAAATTAAAGTCACACGTTTGCAAATCCAGCACTATTACATGTATATTTTATTTAAAAAACATCAAAGGATGTTAATTACGTAGTAAAAAATAAAAAATGTTATCCTTCATACAATTATATAATTACATATGTAGATGAAGGTATGTATGAAAACTGTGTGCAGAGAATTTAGTAACTCACTAATAATAACAATTCAAGGAGAATCCTTTGTAGACTAGGTTGTATGTACATATGTATATAGTATTAGGATGTGCATATACATAATTATTAAATTATTTGTTTGCACACAGTTTCCATATATACCTTCACCTCTACATGTACTTATGTAATTGTACGAATTATAATAAAATTTTTTATTTTTTACTATGTAATTAACAGTATTTGATGTTTATAAAATATAATAGATATACAAAAGTACTTAATTTAGATAAGGGTGAATTTAATTTGAAAAACCCGTAATAAACAATCCAATGTATGTTGCGAATTGCTTTAAAATTTATCACACTATACAAAATTATAAGAAATAAAATGTTCAGTTTTTTGCAAATATAAGTTCCTCGATATCTACAAATTCATACAAATCAAGTATCATTATAATACGTTACTTGGTTCCCAAGCTGTACTATATAATATGACGGTTCGTACGAGCATGTTTTTGCGCCAAAGCGGCGCCGAGTTGCTGATAGCTAATGTCCGGAATGTTTCCGAATGCAAAGGATTAAATTATATATACAAATAATAAATATCTTAATAAGTACTTTATTTTGATATCGAAGAGTATATGAATCTTTTATCTTGAAAGTGATCTAAGTTCATTTATGTTTAAATCGAGATAATGAAGAGTTTGCGTTTCAAGAAAAAGGAAAATATACGTATAAGATATCAATGTGTGACCTTACTTAAACGTATCTAAGAGAATTAGATTTACAATTAATATTAAAATCATAGCGATTATTAAGCGAATAATACAGGTTTTCATACCACAAATGGAATTAAATCAGTTTCAAAATCAACAAATAGATTTGTTATAGAATTTGAAAGAACCCAAGTTCATTTGGTATACTTTAAAATGTTTCTGAGTGAAAAAACTGTACGCAATTTATTTTTATATTTCTGTACGACACTTCAAGAACACAATTTAGGCAATTCATTTATCAATTATTAATAATGTATTAGGCTTAAGCCACTTTCAAAATAATGTTTTTAATGATTGAAATAGCTGTAAAAATTGATCTGTGTAAGATTATTGTGTCCTCTGAATATACTTAGCCGCAAAATGTTGTTTATGATAGCTAACTTAAAGTTGTACACGTTAGTGCGTTCAGAAAAAAAGAATTAACAAATCGACTTAGGAGATTTTCAAACTAATCAGTTGATATATCTGAGACTTATTTGTTTATATTTGTATAAATCATGTTGTTTCAAAGGGTCAAAATAATTTTCGAATTCTTTACTTTACTTTTCTTCGATAATTCTGCTCATGTTATTCGTGCACTACGAAGTTTTTTGTATCAAATTTATTCTTGCGATGTAATATTTTATAAAAGTAAAAGATTTTGTATGTAATATTTTATAAAAGAAATTAAAAAATTATCTGGCATCAAGTTTGTAGGTACAAGTTTTAAAATTATTCATCGAAATTTTAATATTACACTGTAGTTAAAATGACCAGAATCAATAACAATATAAACGTACATATTAGTTGATCTCCAATAATATTAGATACAATACAACGCTATTTTAAAACGTAAGTTCTTATTTGTAAATGTAATCTTAAATATTATTACGTATGGAAAATAACGAAATAATCGTAACGTGCACTCATCAAACGTTCGTGGATGATTAACACGTTCCGTACTGCTTCCCGCCGTATACGCCTTAGATTGAATTTTCCATTCAGGCTATTTAGAATTTTCTTTGCAAAAAAAGAAAAATTAAAAAGAAATTGTTACTTACCAGTTATAAAAATAGTAAGACATACGTTAGAAGCAAATTGCAATAGTGATGCACCCCGCATGGCTTGAACGAAAATCAAAAATAGGTCCAAAAGTAACGAAAAATCGATCCAGTACAGAACATGTTAAATAACGTCGCGTAAAACCTTCGTCGTGTTGTGTGACAGTATCGAAAGTAAATCATTTTTTTAGAATATAAAAAAAATAGACAATCATGAAATGGGTCGATAAAAATCAATTACAAAGTTTTGTTCCGCGGTGTTTCATTAACAGTAATTCGTTTGTGTCACAGTCGAGCGGTATGGCAAAAGAGCTGAGAGATCGATTATTTTATTTTCAGGAATCGTCAACTATGTGGCAGCTCAGAAACCAGAGTGGAAGCGTTACAAGCAGTATACGCGGAATGACATAATGTCCGCGATCGAAGCGGTACGATCCGGTATGAGCGCGTTGCAGGCAGCACGAAAATACGGAGTGCCCTCCCGCACGTTGTACGACAAGGTGAAAAAGCTCGGCATAACAACATCACGACCATTCAAGCGCGGTTCAAACGGCGGCAGCGCCAGCTTTCCATACGGAATCGGTGGCAACGTGAACGGCAGCATTTACAGCGGTGGCCTCTCGGAGAGCGAGAATGAGAGCAGCAACACTCTCGTCGACAATTCGGCCTCCATTCTAGAGACGACTTACATAAAGAGCAGAGACGTACCGACGGATCGAGAATCGATATTGGAGATAACGCGTTGCAGCCCGAGTCCTATCATACATTCGATAAAGCAGCAGCAACAGCAGCAGCAGAGCAACGAGGACCAAGTAGAAGACCTATCCGTAAGACAAAAATCGGATATCCGTGTGATAGTACCCCCCACGTCGATGGGTAAGGATAAAGAACAGGATATCGAAACAGATAATTGTAATCACAACTGATGGCTCACTTCGCCCGTTTTGGTTCTTGGTACATTAAGAAGATGTTCTTAGATTGTGACTACAATCGTGGCTTTTGTCATGCGGTCCACTTCGAAGTAACTGCACGTACTATATACCGGTCCCTTTAGTTCATTGGATAGGTTCTCGATAGGTAAAGACTCGGATGAGGTGCTTAAAGTACATATATTTGATCCCGCAGATATCTGCGTACTAAGTATGCAAGCCGTGGGAAATAGGTAACATAATTCAGAAGACACGGTGGAGTAGTTTTTGAAGTACACGTCGATTTCGCACAAACGAAAGCACTGCAGTTGATTCTAATCATAACTAAGTCATCAGGATTCTCCTGGCCGTTGTTTACATTCATTTTTGTTCCGATCCATGATGTACCATAGGCTCAGGTATTCTTTATGCGTAAGCATGAATATGGCATTTGCTAATATGACGCTACGGTTATTCATATGAATACGATATAGGGTTGAGGTGCGATAACTGGGAGGAATTTTCTACCCTTTATAAGACTGATTACGCCTCGTAGGTACAAGAGACTGAATATAACCAGCGCTTGCGTTCCAAAACTGTTAAAGCCTAATGCTAACCATGTGTGGGTCTGCCCACTCTGCAAATAGGAGTTCAAAGAGGTACGTTGCAATTTAAACACCTAAATATTTTTAACGCGCGTAGCCATTTTTCTGGCGTGTAAGTGACCAGATATGGCGTTTGGATATTTTATTGGTTTACGAGTTGAACTGTTTTATATATTATACATATGGTAAGCACGATACGTAAATATACGTAATCCCCGTGCATTTCTTATACATTTTACAAAATAACGATGTCGAGATAATCGAGTTTTTAGCCATTTTACCTTAAACAAACTTGGACGCAATGCGTGCAGTTTTGTTAGTAATGAAACGCCAGCCGGATAGAGTTTAATAAGGAATTATGCTGGTAACATGTATTACCAATTGCATTAAGCTTTAAACATTTTTGGACCAGTGAGTATGCATAAATTTATTATTTACTATTGTGATCCATTTTTAATTTGCAATCGTTTGATATATTAGTACTATTAGATAAAGACTTAATCGAGTATAAATTAACAAACTTACGACATAAAGGGAAAGTGTATATTATTTTCACATTTTAAAAACATTTCGTTGCCGACATTAAATGTCGGCGATGGGATTCAATTACTATATATACATGAGTTGTACACTTCAAGTAATTTCGTTAATGACTGAGATATTGCTGTTAATTTGTTGGTAATTATAAGATTACATTATCGTTAACTGATCACGGCCCTGGGATACAGATGCAATATTGCTCAATATATATTTACGCATGATATGATAGAACAAGCTACCTCATTTGACAACGAACAGAGATTGTTCAATAACGTAAGACTGATGAGCCGAACCAACGTTACCAATTCAACGATACCGTTTTTTACAGGCATTAATAATTATATTTAAAAATATATGTATACATACATGTACACACATATATATATATACGCACAGATATAAGTTATAAATACTTTATTATATTGTAATCAAATGCAGATTCTAAGTATAATAGTGTTAGGATGTAACCGCGACATAGTTTTGCCGAAGATGCCTTAATGTAGCCGTATATTGACTCTCGTTTAACGTCGCGTCAAAATGCAACGTCAAAATGACGTTGTGTTTTATTCCGTATTTGAGATTCCCACAGACTGTTGTCAGAATTTCCGCGTTGTTCGCCCACGTAATAATAACGACCATTCATTCGAATCTAAGCATATAAGTTTTGCATGACATTAGAAACATGCACACTCGTATGTTTATATTCACCAGTTTATATTTGGATAGTCGTAACTATCGGTTAAATGTTAATAGGGCTACGTGCTATCGCATGTTCCTCGTAGATCTCCGTTAATGAAACGTACAAATGATCGACTATCGTCCGAAATGATATTAAATACAGATTCTCTTAATATAAGACGATATATCTTTAATTGTAAATCAATGTTTACCGACGTGCTCGATATTCCTCAGTAAGTACAAACCAAAGCTGCCTTAACAGTCTACCTCAATATAAGGCATCCCGCAATTATGGCGGGGCCTTAGACCGTGTTAAAGATCGCGAGATGTCGCGATTTTTAACACACGAAGTACCTGCATATATCATAAACTACGACGGACGTTCCGAAGTGTAACGTGGAGATGAGCATCGCATAGAAAGAATGGGAACACGGCGGTAATGAATTTGTACAAAAGGAAGTGGAAGCACTTGATTATTGTTAAAGAAAATATGTATAAACCCGAAATTTAGTTTACTCACGAAAAACTATGCTGTCGTAATGCGGCACCATCTTTTATTTCGTGTTTTTCTTTTTCTTTAAGAAACAGGGGGTATCGCCCTTGCAATTCGGCTTAATTGATCCGACTAAAATATTTTAACATTAAGAGGCAATCACAATGTGTGTTCATGTTAATGGATATGAAGATGCACTCATTCGGAAACGTAACGTATTTTACGAGCGAATGAACGTAGCTTTTATTGCATAGGTTAGTATTACTTACGATATATATCTCGAAAACCTTGCGGTGAAAAACTATGATGCCTTATGAGATATGAAGTTTAGGAATCTTATGTATTGATTTATGATTATGATTGTAAATATCCAGAGGTAAATCCAGTTGCTTTTATAACTAGCGTTGTATCGTTTTTAAGACTGATGTTCACTATGGCTATTATGCACAAATTGCGCACACTGATAGTTATAAGTTTATGTACACCTACCACCCTCGGATTACGTCCCATTATCACTATGTGGATGTATGTTATCAGTAACTGTACAAGTTCGTTATAAAATACATTATTCATGCCAATTTATAAATCTGCCTGTTACTTTTTTTTTAACGTATTGCTATTGCCCCCAAGATGATATATAAAAGCTACATAGTTTATAAACTTTTTCTTAACGTACATTTATTTAGCGGAAATAACCGTCTTACTACTTAATCAATATTTAAATTATATTGACGTTTTGATGACCTATGATCAATTTTGAATTTCAAAATTTGTACTATTGAAGTTTATATATTCAACACTTTAATTACTGCCTTCTTCAGGAATACGCAGTCTTGCAACTTGTCTAAAACATTGCTAAAAAGAACAAATGAAATTTAAGGTAAAAATATCGTTTATGATTTTTTTTTACAGAAGACTCATAGTAGAGAAATAGTATACTATATATAAATAGAACTAGTATAATACGTTTGTTATTTATATTCGTGTCATTTCTCCTAACGACTTTTTTTTTTAACGAAGAAGACAATATACTGCTATTTACGGGTTTGAATTCTTGGTTTGGCAGTAAAACAGTTTCTTTATCCTCGCCACCATTCTGTATATTTATCTCTCTTACATCACGGTTGTAACTGTTATTGTTACATTCTTTTTATTTGCTGCTATACTTCGTTTTTCGTTTCACGTTTGTCCTGCTTTGCAGACTTAAGTTCACTCGAGTAGAATGTTCTTATTTTACTCGGTGTTCATTATTCATGTCATCTCACTTATTTGAATATCGTACTAAAATCATACAATATGTTCCAAAACAAGGTAAGAGAATATTTTATTAAAAATGATTATGTTGGCAGTAGTTAAAACGCGCTTGAATATTTGTTAATCTAGGAAATTGTAGTAACGTTGAATAAAATAATGATGAGGATAGTAAAAGCTTGGAGGAGTTTGATGCCTTTAACCCTTATGGTACAATGCGCCTCTATAGTGACTTTCCGTTAGGTATTCTCGTGAAACGAATTACCACTATAGAGGCTTTTTCTTTCACTTCGCACTAAAAGCCGTGCATACATTTTTCATACCATAATAGCGCGTTAATGCATTTTGATTTGTGTTTGAATCATTAAAAAACGCTTTGATAAAAATCGCTAAATATATGTATCTTTGTCACTTTGTCATTTCATTATCGCGTATATATTATTTCTATCCAGTTGACATTAATTCATTACCAGTTGTCTTTTATCTTCGACATCCTACACATCTATTAACTTTATAACTTTCTCAAGCCTAATACATCAACCCAAAAATACCATTAAAAAATGACAAACGACGAATCATGGAAGATTACGATTCAACGTTGGATCTTGCAATATTCTTCACAAATAATTCGAAATGGATAACTCTAACAAGAACAAGAGAAAAATAATATTTGAAAATCGCACAAGATATTTTGCGAACGCGCTAAATTTGGCAGGTGCGCATTCCGTACCGACGCCAGGAAACGAGAGTCAATACGCGATAAGCGTAATGCTTATAAACGGTGTTTATCGAATGCACGGAATTTCGGCGATTTCCCGAAAGCCGCAGCCGTATTTCGTTAATAAGCCTCATTCGCCGATACGCGGACACAGAGAATAATTATGAGCTTGCGCAGAACGCGGCCACCGGGTAGGGGTGGGTGGCTAAGGAGAAATAAAGCCCCGAGCCGAGCCGCCGAATGCAGCAGCCGATGCTGAAATTTCTCATCCCTTCTCTTGTTCCAAGCCGGGAACATCGAAACCGTGCGTTCGAGTAACTGGCACCAGTCACAAACCCGTCCTCGGCTACCTCGCGCTCGATATAAGAGTATCGGTCAAAAATACGGTGCTGATCGGGGTAAAAAAGAAGTGAACTACGCTGTTTGCCTTCCGCTCCTACGGTAGCCTCGTTTCGGTAATATATAATCACAGTGGGACATTGGCAGCCGGTCGTGACGTTTTCCTGGATGCCGAGGCATGCGCCGTAAAAACTCGGGGATTGATGTATCGCAGAGCGCAGGTACAATATGCATTTGCATCATGCCCTTCTGTCCACCCTTCATCCTTACCCTATGCGTGCTTATGCGGGGATACGCTGTGCGTAAAATATGTTGGTGTAAAAAAAAGGAAGAGCAATCGGTGAGGACTCATGTCGAGATTCTTGTGTCCCGCGTCTCCCGTTGTCCAAGGGACGGTTTCGTCCTGGAGGCATGCAGGATTGGTATCAGCGCGTATGCAGGTGGAGCGTGACTTTCGAACGTAATGCTCGGTTTTCGAGTAGTCTGATCCACGGATGAGAAACCACGTAAGAATGCAATGGTATTTCTCCCAGCATTGAGATTTGCTACAAGTTTCTGTGACTGAGTTCTTGCGTGATCGGCCCCATACTTCACGCGTTACGTAAAGTAAAAACTGATTTTAGGATTAGACGGATTAGATGATACTGTGAGTATTTCTCGAACGGTATTGTAGGATGTTAACCTTTTCCGTGTTAATGCACCTCTGACAAAGGTGTTTTATCTGTTTCGCGCCAGTCGACATTAGCTTATATTTATGTTATACTTGAACATACATAGTGACGGAGATAAAAAAACTGTCAAAAGTGAATTTGTACGATTGCACAACATCCTCAACAAGAGGTACAATGTCGAGCCATACTCGACATACGACCGTAAAGGAAATGAATCTCGAAATTTGCTCGTGGCTTTTTTCTATGTTAACATTTATTTGATGTTGCATGAGGTAGTAGACTAGAAATTCGTTGCCCAATTGCAACAAACACGTAACGAGGAAGAGACGTGTCCTGTGTAACAAGCACAATTAATGTTGAATATTCAGTTGTAGCAGCAATTATCGGAATAAATAAGTACAGTCTTATCTATTGCGAGAAAATAAATTTGTCGTCCAAAATATTCGTTTTGTTATAATAACCGATGTGCAAATTCACCTTAGTGGATTTCTAATAATGCGCTTAAACTGCTTGCTCCGATTTATTCATTAACTAACGTCCATCACCAAAGGACAATTTCAAATTTGTCTAAAATTAAGCGTTTAGCTTAAAACAATGTAAAGCAGTTTACTAATAATCTACTAAATTATTATATACTATTCGCACAATAATTCTGGCATATAGAAAATAAGATAAATTTTTAAAATGCTACCACACTTTAATGTCGCGTACATAGCTTTAAATACTTCGTACACGATTAAACGAATAGATGGAACTTACTTAAATTGACCAAAATATCACAGATATAAGTAATATAGATAAATAGAATTCTATGTATAAAGATGTAGCTGCCAAACTTACGTACTGAAAAGTAATTTACATGAATTTTATTAGTTGTTTATTGATAACTGGAATGTGTATTTTTATGTTTAATCCCTTTTTTATTCATATATAATTCCAATATTACACAAAAATTAATCTTAATGTTTATGTTTGTTTCGATGTTTTCGTATTGTTTAATTGTAGACATATTCCACTTTAGGATATATATTATTGTTATATACTTTCTCGTTCAATTTTTACATCTGAATTTTCACCAGTAGTTCATAAAGGCGCTTTATAGAGTATTTCAATACACGTTTCCTCTGGGGACCACAATGAGTCATTGACAAATCCCGGAATATTTTAGTAAATGGGCACAATAAAATGAAATGTAA
Organism: Ampulex compressa; assembly: GCA_038496175.1. Lineage (NCBI taxonomy): Eukaryota > Metazoa > Arthropoda > Insecta > Hymenoptera > Ampulicidae > Ampulex > Ampulex compressa. Next base: position 150,676 of record JBCFXI010000325.1, on the reverse strand, counting down.
AAGCTACTATTTAGTTCGAAAGCATAAATAAGTTTAGAAAACGTTTCCAGTTAGAAGAGAGAGAGAACATTTCATGTCATGCCAATAATTATTATTATTGATAAGCGAGCATGAACGACTTTTGGAGACATTCCAAAGGAAATAACGATCATACGTGCGATCGATCCTGTATTAGTACAGTAAAATATCAATTTTCGTTCGAACAATATACGCTGTATCGAAAATAAATCGAATTGAGTAAATTATATTACGGGGAAGTGAAAAACTGTGTAAACTTTCATTTTTATCACAGCAATCACGTATTAAAGATTGTAAGGAAAAAAGTAGTAAGGATAAAAAGACCGTAAAACTTTCATACATCTTATGCGGGCGACTGCATATTCTTGGCCAGAATATAGTAATATCATGTTGTAAAGATAATAATGTAATGAATCTTATTGTGGACTTACATGAATTATTCAATCGGCCAACAGAGATAGGTCTTTTGTAAGGGCGGAAAGGGGCAAATTTATGTTGAATTTAGTTACAACGGAGCAGTTTCTTAAGAGTAAAAAGAAAATATACGAACGAATCTTATTTACTTTTAAGTCGTGTACAGAATATATTTCCTGCTGAAATATATTCACATTGAGTTTGCATCGCATTCGGTGTTATACAATTTTGCGAATTGCATTTCTATAATGCAAAAAATCATATAATGTTTCTAACACCATTTCTCACTAAATACTGCACAAAATGCAAGGTTTAATACTATATTTTTGTGTGTAAAATAATAGAAATATATTGAAAGATAAGTAACTTATTTGATTAATGAATATAAATTTATGTTAATGAAAAAAAAAAGTGTTTATATAAAAATTAGGAATGGTAAAAGAGGAACTTCTATTTCTTCGTTCGAGAAGAAATTACAGATATATTTATTATCTTCGGCAAATCGAGTTCCACTTTGATTTTAAATAAAAACTGATTTATTCTAATAAAAACACTTTTAAATAAAAATCCTGTTTTTTCAAATAAAAGTTTGTTAATGCAAATCCTAGATTATCCTCTTGGACTTAATTGTAGCAACACATGATAATGGTCGTAACGAGCATCTCTTCGCACACTTAATAATTCTCCATCTGGTCTGATTGGGCTAAAGTTTAGTCGACCAAATCGACATGTGCATGTGGAATAATTTTGACCACGGGTGTGTGGCTCAATAAGTAAGGGAATAATAAATAATAATTAACTGGAATCAATATTATGGGAAATATTTAAGAATAAGGTGGAAAAAAGCCGTATAGGTAAAAGGCGTAGAAAAAAAATCAGACCATTGGGTAATTGGACCGGAACTTGAACTCGGGACCGTTCGTTTGTCGGAAACCTCCAGGAGACTAGATGGAGAATTATTAAAAGTGTGTGAAGAGATTCTCACTAAGCCATTATCATGTGTTGTTAGAAAACACCGGGCAAGTGAAGTTACGAGTACAACACTTCTATTAATTATTTTTGCTAATGTTTATTATTTTGAATAAAATAACTTTTTTCATTTAAACGAGTAACACAATTTAAAAATGATGTAATGGAATTTTTGTAAGTTAGATATTAGTTAATAAATGAATCAATGAAACCCTTAATTGTATAAAATTATTAATGTTCTCATTAATGATTAAAGTTATTATCATTGCTTATTTTAAGAAATACATGTAAAACTCTATCGCTAAAATAGTTGTTATACAGTTTGATACACGGGCAAATTATTATATTTTTTTGTTATACAGTTGGGCGTCACTTAATTGCGCTAAAAACTGTAATATAAGCTTGATACATAATATTAAACTTAAATACTCACATTTCATATATTAACACATTCCGTGCCACGCGGGATGTGTACGCCCTACTCTGAATTTTCCATTCAGACTATTTAAAATTTTCCTTGCAAAACGAAAAATTAAAAAACAATTGTTTATTACCAGTTATAAAAATCATAAGATATACGTTAGAAGCAAATTGTATTTGTGTGATGAAATACACCGAGTATGGCTTAAACGAAAATCAAAAATAAGTCCGAAAATAACAAAAGATTGGTCCGACACAGAACGTGTTAAGCAAATCAATCTTCTTCCATCTGTGTTACAACAAATGTTCTATAACTTAAATAAGAACAATATTATTTTAGTAAAATTACGTTTATTGTAAAGAAGAAAACTAGAATACATGTTAGCTAAAAGAGTGAGATTGTGTTTAGTCGCGCATCGCATTCTTATAAGCAGATCATCAGCGTGAATACATGCTATGGCAACGCGGCATATAATTTAACTCCCTCTTATGATTTTGTTCTGGTCCTGGGGTTTGTTTGAATATTTTCACATTTCATGTCTATTTTACAGACCTGCATTTGTTACTTGCTATGCATAGCAACCGTTGGCTTGACATTCGGTTCGGACCAAAAGAGTACCACGTCGGAAAGTGCCAACTGTCCTGCGGAATGCATCTGTCTTTCGCCGAAACAGGTATTTTACCAATTTTCAACATTTTATCCTTTTGCAATCAAAACTCAGTGTCATTGCCACACTTTAATTAACTTTCGTTTAGTTTAATATTATAAAAGACATATTACAAGTGGTTGTAACTAACAGGAGTTTATGTGGGAATCATAGAGCAATATTTTAATTTACTTTTAATACTTAAATTACTATTATATTTTAATTCATAAATCACACGAAAAAGAATAGTCGATTTGGGATAAGACGGATAGGCAAAAAGATATTTTGAACTTATCGCGTGTCATGGCAAATTAACACATTAACTTAAATAAAAGTGTTGTTAAATAAGTTGTTGTTTGAAAACTGTTGGGTGTTAGGAAGATCAAGTTGAGGCGAGTATTTAATAATTACATTCGTGTACAAACAATTAATGTATACATTTGTTTTTCAGTTTTATTACGAAAGCATTAATAGTTTTTAACTTTTCTTTTATTTATTCAAAATGTCTGTTTTTAATCTTATTTAGAAGAAGCTGTCATTTTAAATTATACAAATGCGATAAAACTAAATTTCTTTTTTCTACGCTTTATGTTTAAAAAGCTTTGCTAGCAGGACTGCAATTTTTCTAACTCAATATGCAAAAATATTCAGCCGTCGTAAAGAAAGTTTTCGGAAAAAAGCGCGACTGAAAGTTTCCAACCTGGTGTCCATTCAGATGGTAAAATAGTAGTTTCCGTAACGGCTCGACCACGAGAAGAGAATCGGAACAAAGTCAAGAAAATAGTTATTTCATTCGTAAGATTTTATAACATTAATTAATAAATAACTAATGTTAATTCAGTGATTACAGATAATAAAAAACATTTAAAAAAACAGTAATTTTATACGCATCAAATTGCTACATTTTTACAAGATAAGTTTTATTAACGTAAATCTTTGACTTTACTTTTTTTGTAATCTATACTGTATTTTAATTTCGATGAAAGTTATAGATTATACAGTGATACAGCATAAAATATAAAAATTAGTTTTGTGAAGGTTATTCAAACAGTTAGATAGAACAGCAATCTATTACCACTGCTTATAATTATATGAAGAATAAAAGTATCTAACCCTTTTAGTGTCCGGCGAAAAACCGGTGTCCGTGCGAAGGGAACCACACGTATTGGACGAGTTTACAAAGGTTTCGAAAAAAGCTCAAAAAACCAAATTAAAAATGATATTTACATAAATCAAAAAGTAACGTATTACGGAAGAAACGAAGAATAAAATAATGGCAATAGTTTTATAAATTTATTTTCAGATCAAGTTCTCTCGCAATACAAATAGTAAGGCGCTATTTGATGCGCAACGATATATCGTTGCTGGCCCTTCTCGCAAGTGTTGCGAACGACAATATATTGTCGTACGGCAGTAAAAGGGTTAAATAAGTTTAATGGTGTTAACACAAGGCAAAATTAGTATTAACACAAAGATTCTGGTATGATAAATATGCTTAACTATGTTGAGCCTAGTGTATAAGAAGTTAGTACTTATTATGACACAGACACCAAAATCATCTTAAAATAATAGGTAATTTACCATAAAGAGTCAGGTAATTTCTAAATATTCTACGATATAAATGAGTACTAAGCACCAGTCACAACATAATGATGTTTAGTTTACGCTTTCGTTTCCTATTTTGTCGCGAAGTGATCAACTGATTAGAATGTTAAATATGTGCAAGCAAAGCGGGCAGTACCTTAAAGCATGTTTCATACATACTACTTAATAATTTACGGATCATGGTCTTTAATATGTATATATTTTCTATTCTGGGATATTGATAAAACCTATATAAGCAATTTTAAACAAATATGCATTCGAACTATATTACAATTTTTATCACAATGTATTGAAACAAATATTCATTCGAACTATATTACAATTTTTATCACAATGTATTGAAACAAATGTTCATTCGAACGATATTACAATTTTTATCACATTGTATTGAAACATTTTATTTATGCTCGTTGTTATCAGTAATAATCATACGATCATTTTATATAACACATATTTGTAGCTGTGTGCAGTAAAAATAAAAATTTTCATCTATTAGTAGTAATCTACTGATCCATTAAAATATACCTGAAAATCTGAGAATACAGGATATCACGTGAGACCTGAATTCTATTATTCATAAGTATATTCAAGTCGTACATATTACATCTTGTAAATTTCAAGAACATAAATGTAAATTCCTTGAATGCAACAATTAATTACAGTAAAATGTATGTGTAGAAACCAGAATCAAATTAAAATTAAATAACATCTAATTCAAATTCTAAAATGGTAGGCCCGCAAAAATAAAGTACTTATTTATTTTATTTTTGATAGCTTCAAATGAAATTATGATAAAAATAACGATATCTATTAATTACGTGCTGTTTAACTATTTCATTAAAAATATCGGATGATATTTATGGATTGAACTAACCAATTTTCAATTTCATATAAAAATTCTGCAAATTTATGCTGTTTTAGAAAAATCATGTCGTGTTATTTCAGCATGTAAATAATTACACAGATCTATTTGCATTCGCTCTTCGCTCACCTTCTTTTTGATGAATGTTAGTACATCTGCACATATCAGGATAGAAGTTAATAGTTCTAATGTTAATATCAATCGCAAGTCAGAATACAATAATCTCTTCTTCAATGTTAAATAATTCTAAACAATAAGCACAACTAAACAGAAACTAATTATAATATGACTGCTTACCACAATCTACTTAAATATTATTTAAATTGGAACAGATGACAATATAAAAGATCAGTCATTTTTAAATAGAATAATGCATATGATTTAACAAGTGACTTCTTTGTTACATCCTATCATATAACAACTTGCATCCATCAAATGCCTGTTATTTAGTGATAGTCATATCGCATGGCATTTTGGTATTCCTTTAAATGTTAATAGACTTTTGGTAGGTGAAGTGTCATACGTAATATAATTTAATATATTAACTATTGCAGTCAGGATGAAGAAGCTGTCACTACTGTCCATGCACTTTCACATTATGTCATACATATTTACTTATACGAATATATAATATATTGAACCTCATAAACCGCCTAGTACATCTTGATTGTTCATATGATCATAAAATGACTAATCAATGTTGTCACATATATGTGCTACCGAGCTTTCGAAACCGAGCGGCGCATCACACATATGTGATGCATAGTAGAAAACGTGTTAAGCAAAGTAAAGTCTGAAAGGTCCCATTTTATAGGTACTATGCAATACAGGCGGGCTAAGAGACATTCCCACGCACCAGTTGCCTCCCACGGTGGAAGAGCTGTCCTTGACGAAGAACAACTTTCCGGTGATAAAGGGCGATGCTTTCGCTGGGCTAAGGGTCCTAAGAAAGCTGGTCATGGATGGTAACAACATAACCTCTATCCGGCCGTTTGCCTTTCGCGGCCTTGGAAAACTCCGCGACCTCTCGATACAGCATACCCCTTTACCGTGCATTGAGAAGTTCTCATTCGCTGCCCTGCAGAACGTCTCTGTTTTGGTGCTCGCCAACAACAAGATTCGCTACATCGAGGGATACTCCTTTGCTGGCACTTCGAATATACGCCTGATACTACTTAGTAACAATCCTCTCTTGCGGATAGAGAGCCACGCCTTTTCAGGCCTGACCAACGTCGTACGCCTGATCTTCCCTTCGGGCATCCGCTTAATCGAACCAGATGTCTTTGACGGCCTCCAGCATGTCGGCTTGCTCAAGCTCACGTACATGGACCTGACAAGCCTTCAATCGTACACTTTTCGCGGCCTGTCTTATGTTCACTCACTGAACATCCAGGAGAGTGACTTAGGCGTCGTCGAGGCGGATGCTTTTACCGGCCTTAGCCATGTGGATTCCCTGAACGTGCTGAACAACAAGATAGATCTGATCCAACAATTTAGCCTGAGGTACGAAAACGCAATTGAGGTGCTGCGTTTCCATGGAAATCACGTACTGGAAGCACCGCGGCATGCCAGAAACATTACCTTGGAGGTCGGCTCGATCAGTGCGCGCGACAATCATTTTCCCTGCGACTGTCAGGCGCACAATATCCTTGAGAGCGATATCGTCAATGGGACTGTCGAAGAGTTTCGTAGGAGAAATTACTGCATTTCGCCGATCGAGTACAACGCTAAGTCCATGAGCCATATTGATTTTGATCTTATAGCTAGATGCCATGATAACGTAATTCAGGACAATCTTGGTTCAGGCGTTTCATATGTTTTGCGCTTGCCTAAGACCCTGGTGATCGTCTTTTTGCTTTCCACGAACTTGTTTTAATGATTGTATGCAGATGGACGTCCTTGGTCCTCTCGTTGCTGAGAAATTCAATCTGAAATGGGGAGAGTGTATGATATGCCTATCATGTTTATTCATTACATTTGATGGTTACACGTTTATTTGCTCAGTTAGTAAACAGGAATTTGTTATAATGACACGTTATGTATACGCGGAAAGAGGTAGAATTAACGTTGACAGACTCTGTTGTTCGTAGTTTTAAAATTCAAACTGAAGTTTGTTCAGATAAGTAAAAATTCTATAGTGCGGAATTCTTGGAAAATGGTTTTCATAAAATATTTATATTCATCAAATCTTAAGGTATGAGATCGATTCCTAAGACTCATCGATTGCATATTGGATTGAAATATGTAATTGTTTTATGGATGAAAAGAAGGATATATAGTATTGGGAATTTATGGATGTATTGCAGAAGATGTTTGTTTAACTTGCTCCCGATTGGTCGATCAAATGCATTGTTTGGCACATTGAGAAGATTCTTTATTTTGCATTCATAAGTTATCAAATATTCAATAATCTAATCCAGACAATCTAAAATCAAGCTAAACCACCCAAATTCGGCGGTTGTTATACAATTAACAATCGTTTCGAAAATTAAATATCCTGCGATTTAACTTCAAAATTAAGTTTGCTGAGTTTTGCCCAGTGTATAGTACATTAAAATAATTCATGCATTAATGAAAAGTCATAATAAAGAATAACTGCCAATAACGCATAATAAGCCATTTTTCTGAAAGTCTGTAAAAGCTAATTATCACGATGATCGAATTTCTTTATCGTTTAAAGATGCCAATAGCAATGAAAGGGCCAATGCTATAATATTGAAAACGGCAATGCAATATCAGTATTAGACTACCGCGTTATCTGGTACGGATAATGCTGAAAGTCAGTTTCATCAAGAATAATCGTACCGACATATTAGCAATGAGCAAGCTGCTATGTCTCGATTGCTGAAACGTTTTTGCACATATCTCAAAGTAACGTGTGATTTATTATGAAAAATGACATAGTCAACAAATATTTTACGATACGAATAGGTTAAACATAAGGTACATCTCAATAGAGTTTACTCTGTGTTTCTGTTTCTCATTGAATGTAGAGTCTATTTATCTGCGTAAATTTTCACGAATGCGTGATGTGACGTGCGCAGATAACTATCATTTTAAATGATAATAAACGATAGCTAAGTCAAACGAAAACACATCTTGCTATGCAGATATACGAAAGTAAAACTAGCGTCTTACATTAAATACGTACATATCTTAACTATGTGCAGAATGCAATATGAGTGGTTTAGAAGACGTGAAGAAAAGATTGACGGCAAATTTGCCAATAATGCCGGCTGAATGATCACGTGACAATTGTTGTACTAATCTATGCAATTGCTGCTCCTTGTGATGTTTTGGGTTTTTAAATTTTGAAATCATTTAAAAAGTTATGTGACGTGATATTCCTCGTAACTGTTTCAATTACATTGTTAATAGGGTTCATTTCGCATCATATTATTCAGTGTTGTGATTTCCTCTTTGATATATTTCTTTTATATATTTTTTAGTATATGGATTGGAATTCATATTCAATTTGACTTGATATTATATTAAAATTCGAAGTGAAGACATCGTTTCGAAGATTTATGCTAGTATTTTAAGCAAGTATTTTAAATACTTGCTTTCAAACCTTGCACTTAATTAACAGAACTTAAAGACAACAATAACCAACACTACTTTTGTTCTTTTTACAAACAATTTTTTGTATATTTCACTCCTTTTCAGTTGAATATTCTTAAATCCTGTTTGATTAATGGTATTTCTAGTTGTTTGTTGTTTTTTAATTGTTTATATTATTTTTTTGTTATTATAGGTTATAATCAACGTTATTGATTAATTGTTAATTACGCATCTTCATACATGTTTACAACTTCCATAATCAATTATTCACCAAATATCGTTAACTTTACACGTTCCGTGCTAAACGGTTTGTATACGCCTCACGCAGAACCTTTCGTTCAGGCCATTTGCAATTTTCGCCACAAAAAGAACATTTTTTAAGAGACTTCTTATAAAGTCCTAAGTATTTTAATGATATGCGTATTTGATAAACTGATCAGTTGTTTTGCTTAATTGATATAACAGGCAGCCGAACTGTTGTTCCTTCTTTCGGAATATGCAATTATTCTTGACTAACTTCACAAGGATTTAAATGTATCGCGTTAATTTCTACTATAATGCTCTCATATTTTGAGCATTGCAATATATAAGTGGCTCAGATACTTAAAGTTATGAAATGATAAAAATTAAACGAAATTGAGAATCATAAATATAAGGTTGTGAATTAAGTTATATTCTTGAAAATGGCGTGGAAATAATTGGGCACTGGGATAATTGGACCGGGACTCTTTTTTCCACGCTTTTCTCCAAGATATGGGTTAATTCACCATCTTATATTTCCGAAACTCAATTTCATTTAGTTCTTAACATTTTATACTCTTAATTATCCGAGTCACGCACTAGTGGCTAGAAACGTACTCAGACACAATGTCGTTCTGTCGACTGAAATTCTTATTCCAATAAAACCAGATGGAGAATTCAAGAATTCTTAAGAAGTGTACGAATTAACTGCTCGTTAATAAGTAATACAATTCACGCAAGTTGTATTATTTTAAACATTACTTTCAGTGATTCCTGTACAGCAGAAGGTACAAATTCTCCGGAGCACGTTTAACAGCGGGTCGAAGGATCCACGTTGGACCATTTACAGAAGCAAACTCATCGTAAAAACTAATCCTCGCCAGTTAATTTTGGTCCCAGTTAGTATTTCCGGTCCGGTTGATTCTGCAGAGGAATGTAAAACGTGCTCTCGAGAATTTATACGTTCCTCTGTATTGGCATCGCTGTAAGTAATGTTTAAAATATAAGAACATTGCAGTACAAGTTATCATGATATATTTAAATCTTTGTGAATTTTGTCAAAAGAACTTAAGCATTCCGAAAGAAGGGCAACAGCAATTTTGCTGCCTATTACATACATTACGCAAAAAAAATTGAGCAGTTCAACCGTTCGACAAATCTATTGCCTATTTCACGAAATAAACAATATTTTCTCTATTCCCTGAATTAGACAATTTTACCGAGTTGACGAAACGTATATACATACTTATTTAAGTAACTTAGATGAATTTTTCATCTAGAAGTTCGCTTAGTTAATTAATTTTTGAAAATTATATTTCTTCCCCGTATTATTTTAATAATAATATATTATCCCATTATTAAAAAATATTACGTTGAGGCGCCTGTCCCGTGTTTATACTTGTTTAGTTAATTTATTCAAATAAAATTTATTCCTTTGTTCTGTAATTTATTTTATACTATTTTCGTCTTTTTGATATTCTTGACTTTTGTCGTGTTATATACAGGTGGTGCCGTTTATCCTGGCCTGGATTATTTCAAAAACTAAATCGCGGAGAAAAAAATGTTTCAATAAAAAGTTTAAGCCATGGAGGGCTGATGCAACATGTTTTCAAGATCATTTCAAGGTTAACTTTTTTTTTTCAAATGGAAACATGTTTTTTATTACAAATTCTAAATCTACGGCTTTAAGTAAATGAATTTTATTTGAAACTTTTTTTTCTACGTTGATCATTTTGTATAATGAAAGACAATGAAAAACTGGTGTATCCCTGCGCTTAGATATGAACAGGTTGTGTACGCTTAGCGTTAATGTTTTATTAAATTGTTTTGCCCGTTTTTATAATTAGCTATTATTTAACTACTCATTTAGATTACCTATTTATTGGATATTATTTTAATTAAGTATTCTTTTCATTAGTCATTAATAAAATGATTTTCTCCGTTAAGACGCAATTGCGTATTTTTCTTTGAAAATTCAATATTGTAAAAAGTAGTGACTAAAAGAAAAATTGTTTCAAACAGAAGTTCTTTGTTGCAAGTTATAGATTAAGAGTCTGTAGTAAAAAATAAATGTTTGCATTTGAAAAAAACAAATTGAGCTTGAAATGACCTTGAAAACGTAATACGAATCGAAAGCGGATGACTTAAACTTTTTATTTGAAACACTTTTTCTCCGGAATTTAGTTTTTGCGATATTCCAGGTTGCCAGGATGAACACCTCACCCTGTATATTACATTATTCAGAAGCAAAACTATTAATGCTGATAATCTGGGGCACGTGTGCCCCGCGTAACATTAAAGAAAATTAATCATACTACCACGGAACGTGTTAAATATTGTTTTTAGTCCATGACATGAGCTTAATGTGTTGTAATGAAAAGGTACTTGTGTACAAATATGGATAATTGATTTACGTAAATAAATTATGAATCAATGTTTTGCTGTTATATATTAGATTACATATCTGCGCGAAAGTAACGTTTTTGTCGTATCTTTCTACATACGATAGTAGATCTTTGTGAATATTAAAATTATTACTTTCAGTTTTCTTGTGCGTGTCCGTGTTTTAGGACAGTTTCTCCGTCTGAACTAGATTGAATAATTAAGACTTTACTGTATACGAGCGATCGAACCCGTATGATATATTACAGTAACAGACCTACTCATACGTTGAATTTCGACATTGTTCGTATGTATTTTAAACAGGGTTTTAGTGCCAATCTCACTGCCGTCAATGGTTCCTTTTTAAAAGACGGTTTTATGCAACTTATGTCTTATTATAATCGATTTTCTCGCGCGCAATGGTTAATAATTTGCACTTTCTACTCATATAATAACTACTTATTAAGTAGTTGTTAACTATTGGTTAAGTAACATATTTATCGCTATATTTGCTTATATTGCTTATATTCTTATATGTAAATCCATGAAAATAATTATAGCGCGATAAAGTTCGATTGTTTATTACGCAATGTTTTGAAACGTGCAAATATACCTTTGTATATAAATATTTCTAGAAAATAATATTGTACCGGTATGACTTAACAACATAGCATATTTTATAAGGTTAACAGTATCTCTTTTTAAATGTTTATATCAATTAATAATAAGCTTATGAGTATTACCGACTGCGCAAAGATTACTTAATATAATTTGACAGATGTGTGCGATATATGAACACACTTCAAACGACGTATTCTACACATATAATTTGTATTACGCATTTCATTATATCTGTATTACAATATTTATGTCGGTGATTAATTTTTTTGCATTATTTATGATTAATATCTTTACATATCTTCTATAATATCATTACATTATTTGCCAAAAATAATAATTATCGTTGAAAGGATTTATTCACGAGGTAAAAGTATTACAAAGATAATTTATAGCTATAATGCGCTTTATTTTTCCTAAATATTTCAATAGTATATCAGTATTATTTACCATCTTTATTATCATAATTAAATCCTTTATTAAATATATAAAAGTGTCCTGATAATTCCAAAACGACATTACGCTTTCGATAACGGTGAATTTTTTGGCGCTCTTTGAATCGTGTACGTGCAGACACACATATATAATTTTGTGTGAGTATCATGTAACGCTTTTATTACAACCTTTGTCAAACCACGTACGTTCTCTTCAATTCTACGTTGAACAATTACAATATACAATAGAGGCATGTACGTAAATTATATATAAAAATCTCTTTTCTATCCTCTTCTGTCGAATACGTGAAACATTATTACTCCATTTTATTATGACATGCTCATGGTTGTGGCATTAAATATTCGAGAAACGTATATTAACTCCTCAAGGATGACGAAGAATTATCGAAATGTACTTATTTACAAGTACAGTGAGAATGGCATAGAGGCAAGTGATTATATTTACTTTATTTTTACTTAAAAACTCTTTTTTGGATTTTATCCACGGTTTTTTTCTTACACGCTCTTGCCTTTCCACTATACGTTGAATGTAATTTGTGTTTGAAAAGTATTTTTGTATAATGCACTATCGATCTCTTGCACCATTATAAATTTTGGAATTCTGATCAATCTTACAAATATGGTAATCTTGAATTTCATGAAATTGCATGTGTCGGTCATCTTAAATCGTATGAACATAAAATAATTAGAAGATTATGTATATTACTTGGACGTTGAGTTTATGCGCAACTCGGATATGTGATGTGCATTATTTTAAACATTAATCACTCTTTGTTGCCTATGAGTGAAATGATTATATAATATTTTTTATAATAGTTAACATTTACTGCACAAATCATTGTTTAAAATATCATTTCATAATTTTATAAATATTCACATTTGCATCAATTTTATTTTTTGCAAATAGCTCATGCTGTTTCAAAAAATTCAGATGATAGGGAGCCATATATATGTATGTATGTATGTATGTATTTAGGAGCGAAAATGCTTCCTTACAAGGATATCGTTATTAGGGAGAAAAGCCAATCTGCTTCTAAAACGATCGTATATAATAACCGGTAACAAAAATGCAGAAATAAATTGTGGACTTATGAAAGGGTAATAGTATGCATATAAGCGTTTATAAAGTTCACTAATGACGACAGATAATGTAAATTGGGTAGTCATGCCAAAGAGTACGCACTTAAAATCAAACATTGCGTATTATATGTAATGTATAAATTTGGACTTTTCTATTTGACATCCATAAACTAATCTTGAGAGTAAAACTTCATGGTAATGCTTGATACACGCTTAACGTACGATCGATTAAATTTTTACTCCAAGATATTCAACATATTCTGCACAGTTTTTTTATTTACAACATATAATACTTTTGAGATGGAACTGAAGTAATGATATTTTACATTTCATAGATTTTATTCTGCTGATTAAAATAATTATCTTTGTGCACTTCATGTAATATCATAGATAGGTAAAATATCAAACGAAATCTGCAAACTACATAAATTTGCATAACGCTTAATGAAACATTATATTATGAAAAATCCAAAGGTAAAAAAGGTGTTGTGGGTTTAACTGCTTCTAACAAATAACAAGAGTATAAAGTAAATGTAGATACGCATTTCTCACTCATCCTGTAAGCGAGTGTACTCCTAGTAAGCGATTATAATTATTATCGTACGTGGTGACCAGAACAGGGGGACCACTCTGATAAGAGGATTAGTGCTAAAAAAAGATTTAATGTTTACGTCGCAAAGCACATTTTAATACATCTTCACGGTTTGTACATTACGCATAGATATACACGTTTACTCTGTGAATGGTTTGACTGTTGAAAAATGAAATATTCCAATATACGTTATTTCAATTGTGCAATCCTTTAATGTTCTTCCACCAGCGATATCTTCGTAAGAAAGCTTTTTTTGATTTTTTCTTTGTGTTAATTACCGTAGATCACTACTGATACAAATGATACGCTACATTTTTATATAATTCTACAGTTTTCATACGAAAGATATGTAAATAGATTTAAGAGTAGTACAATCGTTTCCATACAAGAAGTTAAAGTGTAACCAAATTTCAGCACTTTTTCTTCAATGTTTTTGATGTTCTTATACGTTACTCGGATATACAATACAAGTGTTATTTTATTTACATATCAAATGTTTATTTTTGACTAAACGCTAAAACATTACTGGCATAATTTACACTGAAGTGAATAAAATGGCAAGATAAGAATAATTTAAATGTAATTGCTTAGCTATTATTGCTATTATTACCATAAAGTTTAATAATCGAAGATAAAATTATTGTTCGTTGATCAATGTTACATATTTATTCAAAAATAAACTGGAAAATGAGAATCGCAGTTTATGCTTATGCAGTTTATTTCAAATTTTTTTTATTTGGATTGTTATATTTCTTGTTGACATTTCAAATTCAATTTTCAGTTCTTAACAATCGTTTTTCCGAAAGATAATTACGGGTTTTTTACATTTTATGAGGGGAGGTAAAATGAATGCTTGGACAAATCCCGTTTTTTTATTTTTTCTTACCTACCATTGGCATATTTTAAGTATTATAATTTGTTAACATGATTTATTAGAGTAATTTATCCGATTATTGGAAAAATTGATAGCAAAACGTTTTTATTATATATCTTTAAGGAACCGACTTGTAAGTCTTTTATAATATTTAATACGTATCATACAGTCAAATTCGAGATCTCCAGAGTAAATAGTACGGAAGAAAATTTCTTGTTAATAGCATTTTTATTCCATATTTTGCGTAAATTACTTTTTTTTCATTAAGACCTTTACATATATTTCTTTCTTGAATGTTATGTTTTAAAAAGATAATGTTTTAGTGTGTTACGTGCTGCTACGAAACATCTTTTTGTTATAAAAGAAACACAAGTAAACATAACAAGTTTCAACAAAGATTTTTGTTGCGATGTGTTCATATTTTTAAATCTTTCATATTAATCATGTCTCTTTTTTCTTATTGTCACTACTACGCAACAGAATTAGGTATTTTGTTTTATTTGGAGTAATATCTAAATGTATTATAATTTCGACAAATTCATTGATATTTACTTAAAGGTAGTATAATTTATAAATCCTTTTTGTATTAGGAAATTTTTGTTAAAATTATAGTTATGTATAGCTGAAAAACCTCATGGAAAGCTTCATGCAGAGTTTTACACTTAGTAATTATATGAATACAGTTTTTTTTTAGGTAAACGAGTGTTCATAAAGTCATATATACTTTCTGTCTTATTTTTCAAAATATTCAGCATCAATTTGTTTACATACGAGCAGGTGGGAGATAGGAGAAACTAAGTAATTATTACAATTTTATGTCGTTTTTATTATTCCATGGAGTTTTTATAAATTTCATACAGATTCATACAAATTTTCCTTTTAACGCCATCCCTTTCGTTAAAACCAAGTTTGTGAAATTTAAATATTAATGTGCATTTAACACTGACATTGACGGGGGATATAGAAATTAGAAATTGTAAGAAACTGGTAAACTAATGGGAAATATTTTTCAAATAAAACCAAAAAATAATGCAGATTTGCCAGTTTCAAAATCTGCCATATGATAAATTTGGAAATTAAAAAGAAAGTAACGTTACATTTGATAGTTTACAACAACGATCGCCGTCCTATATTACATCGTATAATGTCCCACATGAGTGTTCCATGTTAATCTTTACACCCAAGCATTATATTAACATGTAATCGTAGCATATATGTATATATATTATTTTAATCGCTAACTAGTATCGTTATATATTTCTTTCTTGTTTCTATGCCGTATGGTGTTTATTCCTTTAAGAAATAGTGTTATATAAAATATTTCTTTTTCTAAAATATTAGGTTGTCCAATAAATTTGTGGAGCGTTGTGTATTCGTCAACAAAGGAACTAAAATTTTGAAGTCATTGTAATATTTATGTTTCATAAGAACCTCAACCAAAACATTAATATTTTTTTTTGCAATAGTTTAAATAAAATTTTTGATTTCAAAAAGCTGTGTGCGCAGTGGGTGCCGCATGCAAAAAAAACACATTCGATAACGATTTTGTCATAAAGACACATTTGATAATGATTTGGAGCGTTTTTTAACTTTCAAAGTTTTTTTAGTTTAAAGTTTTTAACTTCTAAAGACATCTTTACAACTATAAATTCGTTTTTTGATTTCTGCTCTGCGAATTTATTGAACAAATTATTAAATATCAATAGATGCAAACTTAGAGCCTCAGAAAAGGGATATGCTTTTTGTAGCACGTTATCTTGATATTATTTGATATTTATCTACATCACGACTATACGAAAGTTTATAAAATTGATTATTATTGTCTAAGTTATATTTGAAGATCCAAACGCGATTTATTACACTGTAATTTTACACTTATATTCCATTCGCCTCAGCTACGATATTCATTCTCGTTTCGATCACGTTATTAAAAATTCGTGAAAATTACGTCGCTCACGGCTGAGTGGCATATGTATATTATAGATATATATATACTGAAGATATAAAAACATATATTACACGAAAGTTGTATGGTTCAACTTGGTAAAGGTGATGATATGTTACAGTGAAAGAGCGAAATTGGAGAATGTCGACTTTCACCAGTGAATGTCAACATTTACATAGTCTCTTGGTGTATCTCCGAAATATTTGTTAAATACCTTTATTTCTGACTTACACCGGTAAATATCGATATTCAGCATGTACTGATGATGAATGATGAATATGTCGGAGATTTATATTTTCTTCTCCGTAATTCAGTCGCTATAAAACGTCACAAGAGTGATGTAACTTTTTCGCCTCTCTTTCTGAGAAGAGTGACCAAGAATTTAAAACACACAGTACATTCTAAATGTGAAAAGAAAATAATAGTAATTAAAAAAATGACTTAATTCTGTGATTCAAATCTTATTTATTGCAACAACTTAGACTATTATGGCACTTTGAATTGCACCAGAGTCCCTTGCTTTTACAACTGCATTTATTCGTGGAACACTTCCTTTTGCAGTGACAGCGTGTATAACTTCTCTCAGCGACAATTTTTGAAAAGGAAATTTTTGAAAACTCTTCTATGGAAAGTAACATTTCTTCACAAATTACGAACTGATGACGTGTGTAAAGCTGCTTGAGGGCAACCACAACCGCTAACACATTTCTGCTATCTGTACGACTACGTTTGACATCAGGGACTTGTATTCGTACAATATCACCAATTTGAGTAGGAGGAAATTATTTTTGTGAGGTTCGTAACATTTTTGTTGCTTGTAGTAGAAGATTCTCTTTCGCAGCAGATCTTTTTATAGAAATTAACTCGTGTTTTTCAGTCAGAACTTGATTTGAAGATGTTGTAGATTGCGGGTCACCTTCAATATTCTTTTTTGAAATATGGTTTTTGGTATGACCACCGCTCGAATTTTTTTTGGAAGTATTAACAGTTTCTTCAAGTGGTTCTTCGGTTTCAAAAGTATTGGCAATTTCTTTAAGTTGTTCTTCGGTTTCAATATTTAGGATTTGTTCGCTAGCCAAAAAAGACGATGCTATGCCTGTTTTTGCTTCAACGCCAAACATGGCTTCATAAGGACTTTGGCGTATTCCTTCATGGTATGTAGTGTTCTTAGAAAATTGAACAAAGGGTAAACCATCTGACCATTTATTTGTATCGTTATCGTTCATCCATGCAGTTAGCATATTCTGTATATCCTGATTGACCTTTTCAATTGAATCTTGTGTTTCACTGTGACTAGGCTTTCCATGAACTATCTTAACATCTTTCCACAAAGCGCATATTTCAGATATGACTTGATTGCTGAATTCTCTACCATTATCCGATTGCAATATTGCTGGTGCACCAAATGTTAAAAATATTGAAAGAACGTGATACGCTACTTCTTTGGCTCTTTTAGTTTTCAAAGGTCGTAGCTGGATAAACTTAGTTAAATGATCTTGATACACCATTATACACTTATATTCGCCATCTCTGTTTGACTGCAGATCTATCAGATCAACTTGGCATCTTGAGTTTAACTCAGAACTGATCATTGGTTTCACAAGAATACCTTTCTTAGGTGCACTGTGTTTCATTTGACACTGTTTGCATAAATTTAAATACAACATTACAACTTCGTATGTAATATTTTTGTATTTAACTTGCAACTCTTTAAGCATACGTGTTCTTCCCCCGTGGCCTATTCTGGTGTGAGTTTCATATAGTATACTGAACAATTCTTCATTGGTAACATAATACTGTATATTCGTTTCCCCTGGTTTTAATGGTACAATTAACTTCTCTTCATCATTAATTTTTAAAACGTCAAAACGTTTTAATCGTCTGTAATCCACAGGTGTGTTGCACTTAGTTTTAGCAGAAACCACTTCAGAAAGTATTTTAGAGTACTTTTCTTGAGAAAAATAAAAACAATTGTCTTCTCGTTTACCCGCAATTAATGCATTTAACTTTTCAAAAAAAAGATCACGATTTACTGCAATATCCATTCAGTATAAATTAGGATATCGGAAAAAAATTAGGAAACACGTTGTTCGCATTATCAAAGCTTGCACAAGACTGACAAAGCTGATTGACTCTCAGCAGAACAAAGGATTTGGCGGGAGAGAGCCAGTCGCCTCTCTGTCGGCTCACTGGACTACCAAGCAACTATGTGAATGTTGACATTCACCGGTGAAAGTCGACATTCTCCAATTTCGGTCTTTTACGATAACAGATATCAGAAAGTG
This sequence comes from Ampulex compressa, assembly GCA_038496175.1. Classification (NCBI taxonomy): domain Eukaryota; kingdom Metazoa; phylum Arthropoda; class Insecta; order Hymenoptera; family Ampulicidae; genus Ampulex; species Ampulex compressa. The sequence continues at coordinate 131,709 of JBCFXI010000325.1, read as the reverse complement.
TCCTCCTTTCATATTATTTCAAGGTTATTTTCTTATCTTTGACGATTCCTTAAATGTCAGTACTTAATTTTAATTACAAAATTTTAGATAATTTTTTTTAAGATTTTAAGATAATTTTGAATACTACCCTTCTCCTAATAATAATTCCATATAAACCGGTACTAATCATATACGTATACTTTTACAATTTTGTTCGTTTACTACATACCCGTTGTTACGATTTAAACCGAATACCAAAAGATATGACACATATCAATGTTTCCTTTGAATCTAAATTTCTACGTCCAAGATCATTTCAACGTCACGGTATACCAAGTCGTTGAATTTGTCGCAATATTGACTGCAACCCTTTGAACGCAAACATTTTTCCAATCCGTGAATGTCCGAGATGGAATTCATCAGCTGCCTGAAAGATGACTTAAAGTTATAGAAGGCAACGGCGAGTACTTTAATTGCACAATTTAATTCACTTTCTAATTTACTTTCTCCACATAATTACGCAGGTGGTGTGTGTGTGTGTGTGTTTTTTTTTAACTATCCGTAAAGTAATTTATACTAAACCTTCAATTAATTTAATAAATTAATCTGCTGCAGCGCATTGCTTTCAGTACACCACTACATCTTAACTAGTGTACTCTAAACATAAAATTTACAGTTTAAGCGCGAGTAGTGAATGGGTGTCATATACGGATTTACGAGCTTAAACTAATCATAAATAATATTTACCAATGTATATTGTGATAGAAAAATAATTAATCCTTTGACTGCGGCGCACTCTAACTTTAAACCATCAATGTATGAAATTTTTGAAACGATTATTGAGTGTCAATTATTTATAATATTATTTTATGACGCATTTGATCCAAGTTGTTTTGTTTTAAGTATGCTGTCTATTGAGGTTTCCTATTCTATGTTATTTTCGATTTCTTCTAAATTCAAAACTTTGCGTTCGTAAGGAAAATATATTGAATCTACTTTACTATGTGAGGGATTGTAAAAAATTAACAACCTATGTTGATAGTTAATGCGAGATGCAATTAGACCTAAATTCCTGTGCGTGAGTAAAAAATACAACTTAGATCAAAGATGTCATAAAATAATTTTATGAATAATGGAACGATATATATATATGGAGGATTCGCATAATAATTGCATGTGACAGCGTCTATCTCTGTCTTTCGTATATATCGATGGATCTCTGACATATATATACGCCTTTCGCAGTCAAAGCGTTATGGAAACATGGATAAAATTTCAGTGAAAAAAATGTCATACTTTTTATCCTATTCCTTATTTTTAGGACATATTAATGTCGAATTTTTTCATTGTGACATATTTGACGATCTTTCATAATTTTGGTATTTAAGAAGGCCCCAAACTCTTAAATATTTAAAGTATATGAAATGTATGAGCTATAATCTAAAACGTTTTATAAATTTCTTTGTATTTATCACGTGCCAATAATCAGATTTAATATACAGACATACAAGAATAATCAAGATAAAGTTGCGTGAGTCGCTCTTTGAACTTAATTCCAAAACGTTTCGACCTCCCAAACGTGGTTCTTTTCAAACTACAAGCATATTGGATACAGGAGATTAAAATCATGTATAGTTTTGAGGTAATATAATAAAAGAAAAATATAATAATCATAGGAGCTATTACCCTTGTACACTTCCTGGCAGAACTTTACATAGCATCTCGTACTCAATGCCCTATTAGTGTGAAAAGAAGCGAGTATAAGGAGTCACGCGAAAAAAACTGAAACTTATTTTTTCCATCGAAGATGATTATCTTCATATAAGAATAATGTTGAGTAAATGAAATATTTGCTTCCACCAAGTATAAATAATATGCTGGATTACACGATATCTAAAATGTTTTCGTAACTTTTTCGATATTATTTTTCTGCGTTGCATAGCACTTCCAAGAGAAGGAAATAGCTGTAGTACATATTTTCTGTAAAATTATGTACCAGCAAAAATAATGTTTCATTGAAATATTTTGTTTTACATGTAACAGACCATTTATGAAAATGGAACATGCAAATTTATGCATACAAGTAAACGACTAATGTAAATGATGTAATAGATAGCATGAATTAAAAGGAAACCTTATAACTATGTAAAGGTCTCAATATATACTGTGCAACCAGATTTTTCTGTTTGTAATGTACTTAGGTCTACTTTGTACATAATACTTTGCAGTCCAGACATATTTATTCAAATCAGTAGTGTTAACTGTTGTCGGTATTTGTACAATCCGTCGTATAGGCAACATTTTCTTATATGAAAATTGTAATTCTCGGGTAGCACGTGACAAAGTAATGTAATTAATTTATGCATGGGCTTGTAGTGCCAATAAAAGGTGTGTACGTGTATAGAGTTGTACTGCGCGTTTCTTCCGAAACAGTGAAGTCAATACAAGGTGATAGTGTAGTATTAATGTTCTATTTTGTTGTTACATGACCAGAGAAACAAACAAATTAAAAAATTTGTTGTAGATTTGGGAATTACATATCATGTTTATCTTCGACGACGTTCTCAGCATGCAAAATGTAAAATTTATCTTGTAGCCTTTCCACTAGTCCTCATATTGTGATTTATGTAATTGAAATGTATACTTATATGTAATGTAGTATTTTCAAATATAAATAATACATTTTTCAACTATAAGTCACAAGATTGAAAAAAGACCATTTAAAATTAAGATAAAAATGATTAGGAAACCGATCAGTATGGATTACACTTATACTATGATCTTCATATTCATAATTGTGAACTGTAATGAAAACTCAAATAAAAAATTCTAGGCTTTGCTTAATAATATAGATATTATCTCGACATCGTTGCTGAATATCAAATGGAAAATGTACATTAACGATTACGGAAAAATAATAAAGATATTACTTTTCGATCATAATGCTGTTCACAAATGTCAAATTTCATTACTTTTTTCAAATCTTGATGGAAATGTTGAGTAAAGTACCATATATATAATCCAATTGTGTTACCATTAAGGGTCTATATTAAGTTTTCAATGTTTCTATGTTATATAACGTACCGTGATTTTGACCGATGATGATGTTAAACTTATAAATTACGTAAAATACACGGATAAATATTCTATCGATATGTTAATAATATCTTTTACTTTAATACTACAATTTCCAATTTAATTTATATAACTTTTGAACAAGTTGGACGATTGCAATTGTGAATATTAGCGTGAAAATAATGTGATATACTTGTTGGCGTGTCTAGGAGCAAAGCAATAGCTTTTTACGTCTCAAAATTTGAATTCGGCACAATCCACGACTTCTTAACTACTCGCATAAAACGCACTTGTATACGCATTAATATGTACATACAAATAACCTGCTGCCATTTATAATATAAAATTTGCTTGGCCTTCGGTCAGCATAATAACCGAGGACCAATCTAGCTAATATTTTGTACCGGTATCCAGGATAGCATGTAATAGATGAAATAGTTAACTAAACACTGTAATCTTATGTTGTAGCTATTACAATATCATGTAATAAAATACGATTCAACGTTATCTTCACGTCTCATCAATATTTTTAAATATCAATTTCCTAACTGGTCAATGATAACTTTTACTTTTATGCAGTAATTTTTCTAGTTTGTTTCTAGTGTAAGATTTTCTATATGATGAAATTGAGAAAATAGATAAATGGTTACATATGCTGTTTTAGAAATAACATATTGTTAACAGTTATGTTCGTAATATATCAGTCCTATAGTGCTATTTATACTAGTGTTATATAATATCAGAGAAGTAGTAACTGGTTTTATTACAATCTAACATTGAAACACAGTGTCTCCTATCCTCTGCATCAAATTCCTCTGTAAACGATATGCTATAAAAGCAGAAATTACATCTCAAAGGTAGGCGAAAATGGCGTTTAATTGGCTCTTACTTTACTTCAAATTCCTTATATTATAATATGGCATTGCTTGCAATCGACATTCTGTTGAATGTCAATGCAATGCAATGTAGAAATACCGAGTGATATGGATTTCTCATTGAACATGATATCTTACTAACACTTACAGGATAAAGTTGATGAAGCAAATGTTACATAAGTTTTTCCAAAAAGTATTAATTTATTGTCTTATTAATTTTGATGAATAAACAGTTTTTTTTCAAGTTTACATGAGTCTTGTTATCTTTTTTATTTTGCTTTATTCGATATATTCAATACATATTCTCAGTGTTCAGCTTGCGCTTACGTACGGCTTCACCATTTTTGTCTTATTTTAATGGATAAGCTATAAATGCATTTATACGATGTCACACGATAGTATGTTTCAAAATTAAATCTTTCAATATAAAACTTTATTACTCTAAACGCTTAATCAAGATTTGCGTGGAAATATCGAATTTCAATACCTATAATGCTGTTTACTCTGAGCGTAGTCAAAAATTCAGCTTATCAAGTAAATGAATTTTGTTCTTATTTATAGATCTATGAAATTATCAAATAAATGAATAAATATTGTTCATACTTAATTTTAGATTAGGTTAATTAAAAATTACAAATGATGCAGTAAATATGATTTATTTATAATTGGATTAAAGTCGTGTATTGACATATTGTGTATAATGCTATTAACAGCAGAAAAAATTAATTTTTGGACATGTCAACGCAATTGTGCTTTATTTCACGAGTAAACTCGATGGAATTTCTTTTTTTAGTGTTCTCCGCTAATACATGTTTTTGCTGTTAGATTTTAGCGTAATGAAATTTTCTAAACAACGTCTCAATATTGAGTGATGATCTTTTTGGATTGTTTGGTATAATTATTATAAAAGAATTACATTTTTAGTTTCCATCTCACATTGTTCATGTAAAATGCGAATCGTAAGTAATAAACTTCTATACGGACGAACTGAATAATTTGTTCTTGGATTCTTGAAAGGGGGCAAGGAGAAGCTGGAATACGACCGTGAAGGTGTCAGGTGGCAGGGAGCAGGGAGACCTAATTTATCGACTGTACGATCGACACGTGCGCAAATTACAAACTGCGCAGAAACTTATAGTCATGATTAACGCAATACATATCGGTATATTTAGTTGCATTGTTCATAGAAGCAGGCGAATATAATATTACGGGATCTACTATAAATTATTGCCAGTATAAGGATATGAAAAAGGGGGGAGTCAGCCTTAAAAATGGAAAAAATGTCCTTCAAGAGAAAACTTTTGCATTGAGGTATTGATTACCAATGCTGTTGGGTACATTGCATTGTGGTCGAAAAATAATAATATTGGCCAAGTTAATTAGAATAATACAATTAAAATAACGATTCAAGTAATATTGCGATTAAAATTGCAATTAAAACGCTTGCTCGATACTTTCCTATAAATACTACATTAAACAAACCATTATCAAAAGTCATTATTTTCACGAATACTCGTATTCATCAACTTGTAGCATGAAAATGGTTAGCAAAAAAAATTATATGGTTAGTAAAGCCAATATCTTCTTACGCCAAACAAAAGATATCAATATTTTTTCTTCCAAAAAACATTATTTCTCCCCGCAATTGCCTCATTGATGAATAGTTATATAGATGTATATTTCATATTCACCTCGTTCAACTTTGATCAAACGTTTACGACGATTTCCGAATGAGAATAGGAGTTCAATTTGACAAATTTTATTTTAGTGTTAACACACCGAGTTGAAAATGCATTTTCCTGACCAAAAGCGACCACTTTCCAATAGTACTTATCCGTACACGTATGTAAGGTGTAAATTCTTATTACAAACTCTTTAAATCCCTTAATGGGTTTGAGCAGCTAAAGTTTTGATGAGAACTCACGACGGATACGTACTTTTCTCGTGTCAGCAATGAAACGAAATAAGGGCGTTCAAAAATATCCATCCTCCAGATAATGGTTTGTTCTACGCAATATTAACGTACGGTTATCTAACAAGTGCTATTTTTTTGCAATTTCTGGACGATTGTTTCGATGTAAAAATGTCCAATTTACAAGTTTTTTTTGGAAATACGGCTATTACCTAAAGAGCAGTAGAAAGAAATAATCACAGTTTGGCTCGTTATGGACACAGATGCATTAATCGGATTAATGAAATCTACGGAGCCAAAAGATACTTAGAATTTGTCGATAATGAAACCTGACTTTGTCTAGATTCATTTGGTTCGGATAATATTCGGCTATAGAAGTTTGAGGGAAAAAAGTCATGTACTCGGAGGAACTTTGTATTTATTGCTTGGTAAAGTTCCACTACACCAGTCACGCAAGGTGCTTTTTCTTTCGGAGCATGATCAATTTTCGAGAAACTAAGGAAAAACGTGTGCCGTGTATTTCGACGATTTATTATCTGGATAAGTGATTATTTGCTCAACCGCGACCGAAATTTGATGCTATATTTGCGCGTTAATTCCCGGTCTTACATATCACGCATCGAAATCTTCTATTTCAATATGTAATCGATCTCAAGATTTATATAAAAATATTCATATTCGTCTTAGCCCTGCCTACTTATAATTAATAGTCACACATGCACAAAAGTAAGCTACCTGCCTACCTATCACCTATATTTAAAATGGCGAACCAATCACACAAACAAAACTCTCCACGGTTTTTGATCATAAACGCAGGTGCAAGGACTTGCATTAGGAAGAACGTCCTGTCACCACAAATTTGGGACGTCTCTGTCACCCAAATTTGTGCAACAACATTCATACACATGTAAAATACATATCAATTGCTGAAATCGACTGGCAAGGGAACGACCATTGCTTTTATTTCTCTCTTAATTAATTCTATCAATCTAATTATAGAGATTACTTGATAGAAATTGTAATACAACGCGCGACTCGATCGATGATGCATTTAATACATCATAGATTACGTGGATATATACTCATGGACAGTGTAAAATAAGTAAATCTTACATCGTCGGATAATAGATGGAACGACGGAAGTGTAAATAGAATACGAGTAGATGTACGAATACTCGAAAGTACGATACATGCGTTACGTAAAATATTGTTGAGTCATACGAACAATATTTGTATCAATACAGTATCGCCGCAAGGGGATAATCTAATAAAAAATAAACGACGTAAATTCTATAAACTAGCTACTCACATATTCATTCACACTTGTGGAAATGATGTCGTGCACGAATCGTCCTCGCATCGCCAGTCGCCAAAAAGAATTGAATATTATTACAATCAACTTTACTATATTCACTTGCCATTACTCATTCGAGGAGCTACTGACACCGCAAATGAGTGCAGGCATAAAACGGATACGGAAAATAAAAATTCGTATACTTCCCTTCAAACTGCTGAAAATCTTATGCTAATAAAGTTAGTACTGTAATATCTCAAGCTAAGCGGGGAGGGCTAGTGAAGCTACTTAAATTGCAAGAATAAAATTTACTCACTGATAGTATACTATTTAAATTAAAAGAATTGAATTGATTTATTGAATGCTCGTAACTGATATTGCAAGACTAAAATGTACTCATAGATAATACTTAGAAATTGACTCATTGAAATGTGAAGATCAGAAAAAGAGTAAAAGAGACGTAAGTAGGGAGCAGGTGTGGGGATAAATATATTTGATTAAAAAAAAACACCCTGAAAAGGTAAAAATTTAATGATTGGGAGATATACCTATAATCATTAGACGATCGCATCATTAAGAGACGGATACTAAAGTCAGAAGGTGTTCAATATTATGATACTTAATTTTGCAATCTACCCATCGCAAAGCGTCCTTACCCAATAAACTAAGACATTCTTTCAAACGCAATGCAAAAAGTATATGAACACGACGGTATCGAACGATATGAAAGTTAAGAGTAAGATTTCGATGTACTTATTTTGACGTACAATGTAGTAATGTCACAATATGATGTCGAGCATCTAAAGCAATTGGGTGATTTTTACCCATATAGTGTTTCAGACGCGAATATCGCCAAAAAATGTACGCAAACCGAAACGGAGGACAAGAAGACCCTGTCCTGCTCTAAAGAAATATAACAGTGTTGAGTATTACTGCCCATGAAAACCTTTAATAGAAATTAGAGGTACTCAAGGTCGCTATGCTCGCTTTTAAGACCGTCGAAAATTACAACTAGTAACCCGTGCTGTTTCGGACCATTCGTCCTGCGGCATGATGAGCGCGTGAAGGAACCATGAATTATAGTGATTCATCCTGTCACGGCTTATTCAAATACCTAGTAAAGTAGATAATAGTAAATACCTAGGAAGTAGAAGAAATTTTCCGTAACATAATTTCACAATTATCCAATATTGGAAAAGAAAAATTATTTGTTCTTTATCGATATTTAAAATGTTGAGTTTGACATGGTAGATATTTTCAACATATCTAATAACAATATGTGAAATTAACAATCATTTTGGATGGAATTGAATTTTACAAAATCTAAGTTATGTCCAAGAAAAATCTGGTAACTTACCAATTGGGTATTACTTCTCGCTTCTAGTCAAATTCCACCCTCAGGAAATGATTCGTAGATCTCATCTATAACAAATTAAAGGATATTAATAAAACGTATTCGTTCTTCTGAATCTCACATTCGTCATTTAAGGATATAACCGATTTAGTCAATGAGCAATTTAGACGTAAGACAACAATGCTAATAGTAAAAAAGAACGATAATAAATTTATCGATTGATTTTACTTGAATTAGATTTAAAAATGTACTTAAGGATAGCAAATTGAATGGGAAAGAAATGAAATTTATCAATATACTCACTTCGCTCTTCCACGATGCACATCCCGATGGAGATTCCCTCCACTATAGCTTCTCCAGGTACTTTTGTCGATTCGCTCGAGAAAAAACTAACACTATTATAGCAAAATTGAATCGCGTCCGCGTACAAGATTTTATATGTACGGCATTGAGTTTTATTTACACTTCGAAATTGCCAACGAGACTACCGCAGTACCGCGTCCGCCGATGCACCGCTCAAAAACTCTCAACTTTCGCAAATAACACTGGTTCTAAAGCCACGTTACGCGTAGGTGTCAAAAATTTCTGTAAATAATGGGAGGAGAAAATCAAGAATACCCAGAAAAATAGTTATTTGTCTTTCCAAAGTTATCCTTTCCATACGATTGATATAAAATTGTGCCAAGCATATATCGTTTTGATTTATATACGAACAGTCTTCAATAATTAAACTTCATAAATATCGATTCTTCAAAGAGTAATCAGTAATAAATAACCGATACTTTTAATTCCAGGTATCCAAGAATTATTCGAGATATTCATTAACGTTCTACGTACTTGTATGAGATAAAATTAAAAAATGCGTGTACAGCGATTGCGTTGGAAACTATTAAACTATTAAAACCGTGCGTATTCTCGAAAAATAATAATGCTCGAAATACACGCAGTTATTTGGATAGAAATGCTTCCATTTTTCTTTCCAATGTAACGATAATTTAATCAAATATATTTAAGCTTAGTCAAAACTTGGTTTTAAGTAGAGAAATAGGAAAGGTGTTGTTAATGAATTCTATGAGACTATCTATACTCGCGAACTGTATAAAACCTCCGACGATAACAGAAATACTGAAACGTCGAATGCAGAGAGCTAATGCGAAACTTCTATGACAGGGTGGAAGGCGCCAGTCACAGCCCTCCTCTTTTGTCCGGGTTTCGGACCAGCGTGCAATCGTAAAAACTATCATAAAGCACAAACGTACTATCCACTTGAGTGCATATCCAAACGACAAGGAGCTTCAAAAAATACTCACCGTGTATGTCAAACAAAGGACATTAGATAAAGTTGCGCGAAAAGTCAAAATACACACAAAATTTCGCAAGGAATATAAAGCAACGCGCGTTTACGAAAATTTAGTCGTAAAAGATTATTTACAATTGTCACAACTACAGCTTTACACAAACGCATAAAAAGAATGTCGAATGTCTGCGCTTAGCTCTTATCAAGATCGATCAACATTTAATACGACATATTCCTATAACTGCAATTTACGAGAGAGTTGTGTACGATTGCGGAAAAGCGAATCGTTATACGACAGTTAAATGATGATTTGGAATGGGGTACAACTCGTACAGGGGTGCCGTGGCACGATTCGGAGACAATTGGAAAGCAAGCACTATTATGACCGTACACTACGAGCACTAATAGATTAATGTCCTTCGTTATCGATATCGATAGCTGCCGACCTTGAAATTTTGGACTGAGGATTCCTGGAATTTTGGCCTGATTAGACATCGAGTTAGGCAAAAAGCAATTTGTTTCGTGATTTTCGAGTGGTTTGTTTACATTCTGCCAGACCTCCATGGACAAGTTCGTACGATATTTTTAGTATCGGCGTGAATATTGACTGCGATATAATAAGATATAAACATACATATTCCAATAATTTGTGCAAAGTGAAGTGCTACTGTGTATATGTGATGCGATATATTACAAGTAAACGGGATATTGCATTTTCAGGGAAAAATAATATTGGCTAAGATAACTAGGATAATATAATTAAAATAACGATTAAAGTAACATTACGATTAAAATTGCAATTAAAACACTTACTTAATACCATCCTACAAATACTACATTAAACAAAGCATTATCAAAAGACATTATTTTCACGTATACTCGTATTCATCAACTTGTAGCATGAAAACAGTACATTTCTTGATACGAGTACTTCAATATCCTTGTCTTATTTCTTTACAAACCCTAGTGGTTTGTCATAGTAATTCCCAAATACCCTCTCCAACTGTATCCGAGTGGCGCAATAAAATGAGCAGTATTGTTTTAAACTTTACTGCGAAAGGTGGTTGTTTGTCGCTGCTCCGTCGAAAAAGAAAAGTATTATCGCTTTATCACCGGCGACGGCTGTCCACGTGTAGTATCAAGTCTTTCTCGAAAGTGACATGGATGGTGGGATCGATTATTAATCTCCCTTTTTCAAAAATATAATGCACTCTTTCCAGAGATGTGAAGCGGTTCTTTTCAGAGCTATGGAACGGTTTTTGTCAGGTCCATAATTTATTTTACGTTGGAACAATCGGTCAATCAATTAATGTTACGGAGTCCTTATATGAAACAACTTATTGTCAGATGTAAAAGTTTCTTCTTGAAGGACATTTTTTCAATTTTTAAAGCTAACACCCACCTTTTCCATTCCCTTATAGTAACAATAATTTATTTTAGATTCCGTAATTTTATATTCGCCTGCTTCTATGAACAATGCATCTAAATACATCAATTTGTATTACACCGACCATGATTGTAAATTTCTGCGCAGTTTGTAAATCGCGCGCATATCGATTATAGAATCGATACATCAAGATCAGCTAGTCTTTACCGCTTGGGACTTCCATGGTGGTATTCCAGCTTCTCCTTGCTCCCTTTAGGAGTCGTGGAACAAATTAATGATTCAGTGTGTAAGTTATCAATTTTTGAATCTGCCACTTTTTCGTGGCGCAACTTGCAACGTTGAAATGTATGCCCGTATGATACGTCGAAACTGAAAATGGCGGCCCTCGTAAAGGTTGCGCAAATCTCAAAGACAGTTATTAATTTGAGTAAATCTTTTATAAATTTGTCTTTGTCATCCAATAATGTACCGTATTTTCACTCCACATTTGTACAAAGGTTTGTTGCAAATAGGTTACTTCGCTGTATTTAATGTTATGTCTTTAATACGAACATCACTGTTGGCTGTTTTGAAACATTGTTATTAACTAATGTATCAGCGTAAAAATACTTTACTGGGAATATTTGTGAATATTAAAGCATGTAATTTTGGTACATATGTTCTTGCACAGCAAGTTGTAACAATCGATGTTTCGATATAAGGTTAAGTATATATGTTGTTGATCCGGCATTTGGTTAATTAGATTAATCTACGCTCCACGCGTGCTTATTCATAACACACCAGTGCAAAATGACTTGATGGAATTTTTTGACGCGAAAGATAATTGGAGTAGCAATCATATTAAAGTTGGCCGATCATGGAAAAAGGATGAGTTGAGGATAAAAGCTAATGAAGATCTTCATAAGCTATGGTAAGTTCTATCACCATTTATCAGGCTTAAACTCACCTATGATTTATTATTCACTTAAGATTTCTTTATCATAAATATAGGTTTGTTTTATTAAAAGAGCGTAATATGTTGCTAACTATGGAAGAACTGTGTAAAAACGAATTTAAACCTTTTCCTAATCCAGAGAGATTAGATAAAGTACAAGAAAGTATGTCTAATATAGAAACAGTAGTTCGAGAGAGGAATAAGGCATATCATATGTTAGAAACCGGAGAGCATGGAGAACGTCCTGCGAAGTTAGTTTACAATGCTTTAGGTAATGTATATGATCTAATATATATATATATATTGAGAATACCGGAAAAGCATATTTTTTTCATTGATCAGTTTCAGGGATTAGTTGCATTTTGACTACTGCTCTTTAAAGAAGTGTTTTATGTTATTGTGGAAACTTTATTTGTCAAGAGTGTATCATAATTTGTAAAATTAGAATTTTGGTGGCCCGATTTACAATGGATCAATTTATACCAAGTGAAGAATTTATTCGAAATTTGATGCTTCACCATTTTCTTAAAAAAGAGAATCCAGCAATTGTCACTGAAGACATTTGTGCTGTACTTGGCGACTATTTGAATGTTCACAAGATGGTTTAAAAAATTTTGATTGGGAAATTTTTATTTGAAAAATAGCCCTGGAAGTGGAAGACCTAGAAAAGTGGGCAATGCCCAACTGACTACTGAAATTGAAAGCGATCCATTTTTTATTTATTGAAAAAATTGCAAACAATCTCAGATACTCATGGTTGAGTGTTCAAGAGAATCTTAAAAAAATGAGGAAAGTGTGGAGAGAGGGCAGATGAATACTGCATGAACTATGTGAGAAGTATCTACATGATCGAATAGACGCATATGAGTATCTTAAAAATGGAATCTAAAACACCCTTTTTGCAAGACCTCGTAACTGGAAACAAAAAATGGATTCTGTACTCAAATCAACTGTGTCTGTATCAACCCCAAATTCGGTTTCATAACAAAAATATGTCCTTTTGTCTGTTTCAATAAAATTCTAATTCGATAAATCACAAAACACTTCTGACAAATAAAATCTCCGAAACAACAACAAGAAAAACACATCTAATCCCTGAAATCGACCAACGAAAAAAATGACATTCTTTTCCCGTATCTCTAATAACTAGGATGAAAATAAAAATAACTGCTTTGTTGGCATATAAACTGTTTTTATGCAGGTTTAAGATTTTATTACAAGATGCGTCAGTATACCATGCCAAAATATAGAAACAAAAAATGGCACACAAAGCATATGTTTGGCTTTGGTGGTTTTGCAGTGCGAAAGTTTCTACGATTATATAGAGAAAAAATTTGGAATTCAAGGCGTATAATGAGAAAGTATGTATTCACCAACATCTCTTATTATGATCCAATGTTTACTTCGTTTTCTGAATTAATTATTTTTTTTTTACAGCCGTGAAAAGAACCGTGTTACTGTGTTGCTGAGAAAATTCCCAAATGTTGATATTGAAGCTCTTAAGAGAGAATATCCAACCGTTAACATTGAAGCAATACGTAACTCGAATAAAACTTCTGGTCATTATGTACCTGAATAAATGCTTTTTTTCACAGATAATATATTAATTTTCTTTATAACATCAACCACGTAAAACTCAAAGTATATTTAAATATTTAATGATACATGTAATGTTGCAAAATTGCAATTATAAATTTGGAAGAAAAATGTAATTAAAAACAGTGTACATATTTGATATTCTGCAGTGACTAATATGCAAAATATGGAAAACTAATATGGAAAACAAAATTATCGCATCGAATTATTTTATGGTTTAATAAATCCATATGTTTGTTAGAAGTTGTTGAAAAAAACTTAATCTTTGTAAAGTAATCACATTCAACAAATACAAAGTAATGTTTGACCCATTAAATAGTGTATATCTGAAAATAAAGGGTGTATAAAAAGAAATAGTTCATTTTTTTTTTTTTATTATCGCGACATTGCTTAGATAGATTTTAGTGTTATGCTGTTAAACTGTTTAATACACAAGACACTGGATACATTAACAGCATGATGATGTGCTGATTTATGAGCTAGTTATGTGTTGTGATTAAAGTGCATCAAGATAACTTTTTGTTGAAAATGATTCATTTTACATTACTCATTAAGGACCAGGTGTGTGGCTCTGAAAGGATGTAATTCAGTAAACAGTTCATCTATTCGACTAGTTGATACAGTTTTATTTAGTTTCATGTGTTGTCACAATTTTTAAAGTTGCTTGTGGCGTAGCAATCGCATAAAAATTTCATGGATATAATATTTAGAACATGTTAATACTAATGCGCAGGAATTTTATAACCATGTCACTTTCATACTCTACAGCCTAATAATATGAAACTAATTGTTTTTCCGATATTTTGTAGTGCAACTTACGTAAATCACATATTACATCATAAATTAATAACGCTGGTTACTTTTTATGTTATTATCTAATTGATTTATCACAATCAGCATAGCTACATGAATCAATGCATGAATGATTTTATTTTTATTCACAACAGTTTATAAAATGTATCCATTCATGTAGCCTTTGTAACATAATATTACAATTCAGAGAAATAAAATTATGTATTGAAAAACACTATCGCCATCGTAGTACAAAGGGGAACAGTTCAAAACTCAGTTCTCTGGAATTATTTAGCTAAAATATATGTCAATGTGATCTCTTAGAGCATAAGTACTTATGCTCATGCGCTTATGTACACATTTATGCTCTAAGAGAGCTTATTAATATATATTCAAGTTACGAGCAAGACAAAAAAGAAGATATCATGTCCTGTTATTTGGCTAAAATATTATAATAAACATCTGTAACCCTTATGATATGAGTCCAATATGTAAAAATAATAATAAATTATGTCTATCAACACAATGTGTCTTTTTTACTCTCTATCTTACCTAGGTAATTCCTCCGTTACTTTAGCACAACATATAACACAATAAAAAGGCAAATTTAAAATATACGTTATTAAATAAAAGCACCTCGCAGTTGGTATAGTAGAATTATACTTATACAGACATATCGCTTGTTTATCTGTACATTTTATAATAAAACAATGTACGTGAAGCCAATGAAAGCTAAGAATTTTGAAGCCAGATATAATTCTATACATAGAAAGAGAGTATTATACGAATAAAATCAGAAGGCTGAAACGTTAGATATTAGGAATGTTAACATGTTTTATGTTTATTGCACAAGCAATTACGAGCTATTGCCTTCCTTGAAAGCCGTCCTAAACGATATCGCTATTTTGGTAGCCTTCAAAGATAATTAATTCAAGATTAATCATGAGTAATCAAATGCATATTTGGTTTTCTCGATAAATGCGGGTATATAGACATTCACACAATTAGTGCGGCAATCTTTTCTGCTGATGCCTTTATGATACATCGCTTCCATCACAAATTAGTCCTAGATTATCATGGTGGCCCGCGATACGGTAAGGGGTATTGCACGGCTCCTTCTTTTCCATTTTTATGCATAGCACATTAATGTTTAAATATTGCTAATATCCGTATGATATAATGAACCTAAAGTATATACTTGCCAATATGTTTTTCGTCATGAATTACTTATCAATAACTGAGACGTCGTAATGATATTAAAACGTTTTTCATTTTCTCCTACAGAGCGGTCCTCCAAGAAGTTTTAGCGTCACAATGCTCGCTTATATTAATTACGTGTAGCTTTTTTTATTTATTTGTCAATGTCAATGCTTCTTTAAATTTTGAATATGTCGTCAGAAATATTTCCGTATTTCTATTTTGAGAAGTTGGTGAAGTATGATAAATTACCATGTCAGAGCAATCTTGTATTTATTATTTATTGGTAGACCTTTATTCAGCTGCCAAAGGCAATAAGTATCTCCAAGCGAGTTCAAGTTCTTTACTCGCGTCGGAGCATCGCCGATGAAGTTTATCTTCAGGTGGAAGCGTTACCATAGGAAATTCACCCTATAAAGGGAAAAAAAATTATACTGCTTGAAGATAAATTATGCTTACAGATACACGTTGCATGTGTTATGCCGAATTGGTGAAATTGCCCAATTTATGGCATAGGCAAAATATTGCATACTTTGTGAAATAGGGAACAGATTTGCCGAATGATTGAACTGCACAGTTTTGTTGTGTAATTTATGTAATAGACAGCAAAATTGATATCCCTCTTTTGGGAATGCTCAATTTCTTTTATCAGGGTTCACAAAGATTTAAATGTAGCATGATAATTTCTACTGCAAGGTTCTTATACTTTAAATATTATCCATAGACAGAGGAATATACAAATGCTCAGGAGTTCCTTCAAAATTCCTCTACAGCATGAACTGGACTGAAAATACTAACTAAAATTCTCTGGTGAGGAAAAGTATTTAAGGTCAGGTTGGTTCTGCAGAGTTCAGTGTGGGTCCTTCGACCCAATGTTAAACGTGTTACCAAGAATTTGTACGTTGCTCGATAGTGGAGTTAATGTTCAAAATATAAAAATATTACAATAGAAGTTAACACAATACGTTTAAATCTTTGTGAACCCTGTTAAAAGAAATTATGCATCCGAAAAAGAGACAACAGTTCTGCTGCCTCTTATATGAATTACCTAACAAAATTTCGCAGTCCATTCATTCAGCAAACTTGTAGCCGATTTCACACAATAAGCAATAATTTGCCTGTTCCATGAATTAGAAAACTTCACCAGATTTGCGTAACATATATGTTACATATGACACTGATAATCCACGATGCACTTTTTGCAAATTAATTCATTAACCAATTTGTTACTGTGGGGGCAAAGGATGGAGGATATATTTGGTATGCCAATTATAGTACCATTAACCGCACTAAGAATTTTTTTGATCACTTTCTCATTTTTGCTACCAGTTTAATAAATAAACTTAATCTAACGTTCATAATTAAAACTTGTTAAATTTCCATATGTATTAAGATATTTTTCCCTGAATATGTTTCTATTACACTGTTTAAACCATGAACTGGAAAATAAAGTTTTACTTCAGTTTAGTTTAACAAAATCTCATATTTTATATCTTTTACTGATTTTGCTGTTTGCGCCCTAAAGCATAACTATAAAAGGCCAAAGTATTTAAGTTTTGCCGGTCTCTAATAGCATTCAGGAATAAATCCAAATTAAGAGTGATGCCAGTAATATCTTACCAAACTTGCATCTGCCCATAGGGTTTCTAAGATCTCTCTAAAGGTACAAAGCTCCATGTAATTTGTGAAGTATATAACCCAATCTCCACTGCTCTCGTGTACTTCCCTACATGCAAATTCCTAGAGGAAACGAAGAACTATTTTTCAGACCTGTCCATACCATGGACTCATTGATAAAGTGAACGAAGGATTACCAATATGCACCACGACTGCTGGGTTAACGGTACTCTGAAGGCGGTTAGATCCTCCACTGATGCGCAGGAAAGCGTTTGACCTCTTTGCTTGCCAGGAAAAACTTCTTTCATCGCAACCAAGTGTTTCGTTGTGGTAACAAGGCTACAGGGTAAAGGCTGTCTTTTTTCGGAACAATCGAAAAGTCCAGAGGCGCTTTGAACGAAACTTTGGAGCCACTCGGAAGCTACATATTCGTCTGGTGCAGCGAATTGGAACGATTTGTTGGGCTTCAGAAGTATCTCAAATGTGTGCGGCCGATGCGAGTTTGGAATCCTCCTACATCCCTGACATAGTCCACCTTTCAATGGTATAGCCCGTTTAGGAAGCCGTTGATTCGAGTCTGTAAACATGTAAACAACGCCTCCCTTCAGCACGAAATAGCCAGCTTCCCAGGGATTGGTAGGTGCATTAGGATGCAATTGCTGATAAGTGTGCGGTCGAAACATGAGGTCGCCCTCTTTGGTAGGCCCGCATGGCGTAGTGGGTGGTGACATATGTTCATCCTCCATGTAAATCAAACTGTAATGCTCGATTTTCTCATCCTGGAAATTACATGGACGTCAGCGTATTGAGGACTTCGCGTGATGGATGAACATATGGATATCTATACGCTGCTTACAGGATGTACAGCCGTGTCGCATAAGATTGAATGCCTCAAAATGTGCATGTCCTCGTAACTCAATTCCTTAACAGCTGGGAGCCGGGGTTTTGTCGGAGACCGTCTCATAGCCATTTCCAAGTGGGCTATCAATTCTGAGGTAGTCTGAGAACTGCCAGTAGAAAATAAATACTGCATCTCATAATCGGCATTGGATAAGAGTATCGTTTGTGCATTTGGTCCAACCTGAGGAGGTAAATTTGGTTGAAAAACAATATAGGTTTTGGAGGTTAGTGCTGTGTGGGACGTGAAATACTCCTTACCATAATAACGTCTAGTTCATTGTATGGAATAACAAACTGGTTGCTATAAGTATGATCTATCTTTGACCCGGTTAAATACAAGGTTTTGTCTGTCAATAGCGCGATCATTGGCTTGCTCTCACCATTTGTCATGTAAGAACTCCTAACTTTATAAACTTTATATAGTTCTTCCGTTTTATCTCTGTATATGTGTTTCTTGAATAGTTCTCGCAGCCTGAGACTGATTTTCTCACCACTAAATTCTCGTTTTCCTGCAGCCAGATTCTCCTGTATTTCCCTATCAAGGTTATCATTAAAGTCCTTAAACGAATCGTAATTTGCTTTAACGCCTTTAATATATAGGGGATTTCCCTTCTCCGGTTTCTTGGATCTTTTAATCTCAAATTTTCTTTCCGTGATGGACTTCAAAAATCGACTAAGCAAAGAGGTTTTTGAAGGAGCTTGTCGCAGAGGTGGTGCAAGGAGCTTACTACTATTTTCACCCGTTAATATTGCAGTCATATTACGTTTTTTAGAAGGTGAGGCTAAATGTCTACTATTCTTACGCTCCTCTATGTCTGATGTCGTAGTGCTATCTCCATCTGACCAGTCGCTGGAGTTGACGCATTTCTTTGGATTAGGTGTATGAAGCATTTGGATTTTTTGCGGCGGATCCTCGACAATATTACCGCACTGCTTTTCCACAATATATGCTTCCTGGGCTTCGTTTTCCTCCAACTCTATTTCCATTTTTGGTCTCAAGCTCTTTGCAGGATCCTCCTGACCTTCTGGAGCGCCACGCTCAGATAAGGACACATCGCAGGCACATTTGCAATTGCCTTCGGACGGCAATTGTTCGCATGGTTTCTGCTCAGTTTTCTTTTCTGCGTCACTGTCAAACATGCTGGAGGATGACGAAAATGAATAGTAATCCGAGTGCACGTTCCTTGTGTTAACATTCTTGCGAGTATAGTGTGAATCGCCGTGAGCGCACCAACTGTATCGTCCTTTCTGGCTGTCTTTTTTGTGCATTGAGTTTGGTGATAAGAAACTCATAGAAAAGTCAGCAAAATTTTCATCATCCTCTAGTTTCATCGTTTTCAAGATATCCTCGTGGAAGCTAACACGCTTTTTACTTTCCCCTCGTTTTTTCTTTCGCTGCCTTCTTTGCACTGTTGCTTCAGAACTGGAGGATGATAATATGCCTGTATCTGTCATATTAATGGTATTAAGAATGCCATATGCTGGTTCAATATTGTCGCAATCTGAGATGGTCATGCTCAGTTCCAAAAGGTTGGTGTCGTTATTAATCACATATGAATTGCGGGGATCAATGTTCTTTTTGAAGCTATAGCTGCCATCGCTGTAATAAGTACTCCTTTTATTCAACCCTTTAATGCCATTATCAAACTTATTGTATACTTTGTCTAGCTTTGTTTCGTCAAAACTCTTGCTGTAAAAATCGTAATTCTTTACAGTGTCCAAACTTGAGCAATTAAGCTCATTATCATCGTGCTTCCTCGTCAGGTTTTGATTTGCGATATCGCTTTTTGTCATGATTGCTGCCTGGAACTGTGTAATCATTGCAGGTGATTGTATTGGAGTTTTTCCATCTTCACTAGAGTCACTCGACCCAAAATTTTTATTGTCTTCCATACAATTATTCATAATTGTCTTGTACCTATTATTTCTATACTTCGGAATATCCTCCATTGTGAAATCTTCCTGCAGATATGTAAAGAAATTGTTGAGATGTAAGTTCGAATTTAAGAGTTCTATGCATTTTCTTTTATTGCTTCCTCATAATCTTACCTCCTTATAGCTACTAGCATCAGTCTCATTAGCGAGATCCATATCGCTATCGAAAGCGACACCACTGTCCCCAGGTGATGCTAAGCTCGAGGAAACACTGGATGATCTCAAATGTAATGACAAGACAGTACCAGAGGGATTTACACTCATAGGCCTTTGGGGCATGTAATTGCAAATATCCAAATATGTTACATCCTGCATAAAAAAAAAAACCTTTATTGAAGAAAACCGCATATTTCTACTTATATACACTCCACATGAACAATAATTTTAAGGTTGGAAACAATTATTATAGCTTTATATGCGTTTGATCATAATTAAGCTATTTACAAAAGATTTTGGAGATCCATGAAAAGGCTATGACAAACGGGTTCTGAATAATAGGTGTACATGATGATGACCCTTTGCTCCGTAAATTCATAAAAACACATCTATCTTTGCATACAACTCTCATTAAATTGCAGACAGATATTTATTAGTAAGATAATTGTAACCAGGGGGTGATATTGGTATCAGCGAAGGGGAAATAAAATAAAAGTGGCAAAACATTAAACTGTAACATTTACGACCACAAGTTATATTGCTATTCAGTCAAGATTGCCTTTAGCAAGTGTGCAATATGGAGGTATACAATTACTTATACGTATGATAAAGCTTATCACAGTTGTATAGAAATTTCCTTTTAAGAGCATTTTGATTATTCGATGTATAAGGGAAATAATGTTAAAGATTTGTTTTCATAATAATCTACTGAGAATAACACATATTACATACATGATAAAGAAATTACATTATTATTATAGGTCATTATGTATTTCTATTGGAATCAAGAGATTTGTGATATGGTAATATCAGCACTTTAAATATAAGTGGTAAATTTAACAAAATCATTCATGCAATCATTATTGCATTATGAAAATTGCAAATATATATACTTTCTGAGATAAGCAGTATTAGTTTATCAAAAGTCTCTATCAAGATTGCATGTAAAATTGTCATCATGTCGCTTTCATAGTTTGTCATAACTATCTAAATCAAATTGAAGTATTTTTTAGCAATAGCCATTTGTTATGAAAATATAAGTTAGCTGCGTACACCTATATACATTAGAACAAAATTTTAATTTACTTAAAAACTGGCAAACCATACAAGTTTTTTTTTTACAATATATATATATATAGGTTTTTTATAATAAACAACATACCAACTGTAGCGTAAAGGACACATTTTCTAAACCAGCAAGAAGATTCACCAATTGATTAGTCTTATCTGCATCTCGAACTAGTGCATGTGGAAAATATTGTTTTTTCAATGTTTTCGTATCACGTAGTAAGCAGGCTAAATAACTTTCAAAGCTGCCTTCGCTCAAAGTATGATAGAGCCATGCACGTCCTAAAAAATTGGTAACAATGAGTGAATAATACATATATGTATGAATAGAATGCCATACCAGTTGTACATTGCAATATATATAAAAATTCCTTGAAAGCTTTTGAAATCTATCAAATTTCTATTATAGACATACTGTTGTGTTTATGTAAACATACCTTTTCCAATAGAAGTTAATACACTTTGTAGTGCATGAATCACAACAACAGTGTCTTGATGGCTAAGTTCACGCGCTGTGCCCCAATATCCGTGTCTTTCTGTGCGTAAGCCGTGTCTTAATGCTCGGTCTAACCAATAGACCAGCCAAGAATCACCGTCTAAGACCACTGTACCATATAGGCTCTGAGCATAAACCTGATCAATACATATACGATTTTAGGTACGTACATTTTCATATATATAATGTTACATAAAAAAAAAATCATTTCACATAAAAAAAAAAGAAAGAAACTGCATCGTACAAATACAAAATATGAAATATAAATATATAATAGTATATAGTGAAATATTTACATAAGTAATGTAAATTATGTATAACAGTGCTGTTTAAATAATTTCTATAAAAAATCATATTTGAAAGAACATAGAAAATGTTTAATTTGTATAAATGCGGAATGTTATCTACGATGCTTAAATGTTTAACGTTCACAGAGTATGACTGAAACAAAATAATGCATACACTGCGCTTTCTGTTAGCCTCGTACCATAAGTACCTTATAGCAAGTAGTAAAATAAAAATAAAAACTTTAACAATGACAAAGTTAAAATACGTCTTTAACAACTCTATCGCTGCGTAAATATACACGTTTGACTCAGATGATAGAATGCCACCGAGATTTTCAAAATCTCAGGATAAAAATCGTTGCAATTGCAGAAAGTATGAACAGCGGTGCGCTCAGACGTCATTGTCACGGTGACAGGCAAGGGGTTGTCCGACACGTTAAACTTACGGCTCGCACAGGTCGACGATCCGCAGTATCAGTCGCGTTTTGGACATCGGTTAAAGGTCGTAGGAATAGCAAGGATCATGTTCGTGACAGCCGTGCGTACACTGTGGAGGAAGTCCGAGAAAACAATGAGGTTGTTCTGCCTCGATATGCACATGATACTGTGGGTGTGTGTGCGCATACGAGTTCGATTTCAAAGATACCGTCATGATTGAGAAAGGGAACTTGTTACGCCGCAAAAGTGTAAAGAGGAAAAGTCCTGGGAGCGACGAAAACCGGGCGCCCCTTGAGACCCACCAACAGACCAAGATCTTCTCCGCGACACGTCACGGACGTACGTACGTGAGTCGTTTATACGTGTGCGTCCAAATCCATGCTTACAAGGTATGCATATATGTATACGTATATACAGCGGTGGCCTTGATGCGCCATCCCAATGTTCGAGCAGACAGCACTCACCAATTTGACAGCCTTCGTTAGCTCTTGGAGGATTCTGGCCTTGGAAAGTACCTTGTCGGTACAAAGGTCCATGTCTTCCTGGCTCGGCATCTCGTCCCGTGGTATTACATGATCATTATAGCGCGATGACACGAACTTCGCTGGAAAAGGCGAAAAATCCGAGAATGGAATGCCGACTACCACGGCGTCAGTCCGACTTAACGAAGTCGCACTGAACCACTCGCCGGGTCGAGCCATTGATTTTAGCAACGCGCAAGCGCCGCGGCAGATTTGAATTATCTCTGCGACGACTCGCGGGGGGATTTTTGCGAGCGGCCCACCGAGTTAACGGTTTTAAGCTTGCATTCTCGCTATTTTTTGCCCGAATTTTACACTGGTTATAAAATTCAGAAGAATATCTTCGGATTTTATAGCTTATCGTTTTTTCTGCGATCGAGGAATATCTTTATGGATCTGGGTTGGAATTTTATTGTTTGAATGTTGTGTAAGCACACTCGTCTATATTTTGCGAAATGTCGCGATTGATATTATTCTTCCGGTGATATCTTTGAACATGAGCAAGGTGTTAGTAACTGAGGTGTTCGATAAAATTGTTATTGCGATATGTATGCGTTATTTTCTGTTTATACTCCATAATCCAATACGCACCAAGCGGCACGCCGCCTAAACGAAAAACAGCAAAATCAGCTACACGCTCAACGTGTTAAAACGTTATTGGAACAAGAGAAAGATATTAGCGTTTTTTGTATCTGACTTTATCGTAAAGTATTGAAAAGATAAGTAATTTAACTTGCACTTTGTTATATTTAATTTTTCTCTTATTGGAATGAGGGAATGACATCATCGTTTTTGTTTTACTCGTAGAATATATCACTTTTTCGGCTTTGGTATTTACCTATGAGTTATAATACATTTACCTTATTTTTATTTTAATAAGTGAAATACATTTTATTGCAAGTTATTATGAAACAAGTAAAAAATATTGTTACCGCAATTTACCAATATTCATTGCTAATTTATTTGTTAAGTACAAAGTGTAATGATAACAAATAATTGTACTCTGATAAATGGTTACTACCATTCATTTAATTGTATATTATCATGTACTGGAAAATACCAAAGTTAAACAGATATTGCTTTATGTACAAAAATGATAGATATAGTTTCATTGAACTTTTGTATTTGTAGTGATGCAGTAATATGACAATACAAATGTTAATGTAGAGTTGACCTTGCAATATGTTTTAGCATATATAAAATGCTCCCATTTGCATCACTTACCTACCACATTTTTCAGTGTTGCCCTTTGGGATGTTAGATATGGCACTGATCCATGTTCCGAGGTGAAGAAAACATCTTCGTTGACTGTAGGAGGTTGTGATTTGAATGGATCAGTGCATCCGTCAAGAGGGGTCAAAGGTATAAATATGGATATCTACTTCTTATCGTAATATGAACTAATATGTGTTTTTCAGTTTCTTTGTAACCCGTATTTCTATCCTATCAACTGGTATTAATGTGTTTGCTGCATCTATTTATTGCAAATATTACTAGTATACGAAGGTATATGTATTTAATATGTATATGATATTTAAGTAAGAGATACCAGCTGTGTGATACATGTAAAGCATTAATTAAAAAATTTTTGGGTAGTCTCCAATTATATGCTGATTTGTTTGCACATAGAAGTATTTTTAAAATGCAGTAGTCTATGTAATGCAATGGCAATATTTTATTACAATTTGAATGCATGTTGAATGCATGAATGCACATTCTTAGTTCTGTGTAAAACACTCTTTGTATATGTGGTCATTTGTAACGTCTAAGGTGACATGTAAATTAAATGAAGTTTAGAACTTTTTATAACTTAATTTTTATATCTTTAAAAAAATATATATATATCTACAACTTTTGTAATTTAATGTAAGATATGTTAGTCTTGAATATTCAACAATCTATGTCGGCTAAAATAAATTAAGCAGTAATTAATGAAAATAACATAAACAACGAAAAATTAATCGGCAGATTTTTTTATGAGTACATATGCGCGTTATTATGATATGATAAATTAATGATATGCAAGATAAAGATTTATTTCACATAATAACACGTGCAAAATTATTATATGTGAGTTACACGAAAATTTAAGAGATTTATTTTTCTTCTACATGCTTGAAGTGCAATGTAATGATATTTTGTAGTGAAGAACAGAACCGAATTAAAGCTTAGAACAGAACCATTATGCAGTTTGGAACACCATCTTGAGTTGCATATATACGACGTCATAATTTCATCTACCGCTAGATGGTTGTATTGTCATCAATTTAACACACATTAGTATTATCAACTAATGCTTCAAGAGTTCTGTTTGATCCTTTATCCAAATTTTGTTATCACGTGGACTATGGTAACGATTTACGTTAACAGGACTTCTGTCTGACAAATTACTCCTGGGCTTCAGTTTCTGTTTGTTTTTTATATTTGATGTACAGTGAATAATATCCTCGACCATTTTTTTATCCTTTTCACTTATATCGAAAGATGCAGGATGATTCGTATTTTCCGCCAATCCTCTAAAATGTTACGTATTAGTTAAACATTAACCGCATATTAGGAAATCGAACATTTTTGTTGCCACGTTGCTCATTGCACACATTTTATTGTTAGTTATAATTACGCAGCTATTACAGAAAAACTAAAAAATAGAAGCTTCAAAGGTATTATTAAACAGTATTTTGCAATAATATAAATTGTGTTGTTTATTTTCCTATCGAGTTATACGGTACAAAGAGCATTGGGTTTTAGATATCATACATATTGTATAATTCTAGTGATGCGTCTAAATAATTGAGCAAAATATTTTTCGGAAGATTATCAGGAATAAGCTATAAGACAATCGGAAATGCAGTGAATTTTGCATTTGACCAGAAATGTGAAATGGCGTTCTCGATGCTCCACTGTGATGTACTTGCTATTAAAAAGGACTAAAATACGACGAACACTCGTTATGTAAAATTATAAAGAACAACCTTACGATAAAACATGAATTTTTCTGTATCTGCGCTTCTTTTTTTTACTTTTCTTTTTGTTTTGTTAGCTTTGACTTCCTGCCAGGAAATATAAATACGTACAAAGGGCAAGGGATTGGACTCCCTATTGATAGCAAACGAATTTCGAATTTAATTCAAAGCGCGCCAGCGCGGAATGGCGACTTGCAGTCGTCGCCTTCCTAGATTTAATTACCGATTAAAGAAAGTTTTGAACGAGTAACCCACTAAACCTTGTAATAGCGACCGAATGAAACGACACTCACACTTACCTAAAACGTTGATTATACAGCTTCGCTATCAGCTTGCTCAAATTTGCCTTTTCCTTTTGCATCGACTTTAATTCCGTTTCTTTCTCCTGTTGATAAGATTAAAGAATTATAAATCCTCGTTTATACTCATTTGCAAAGCATGTTAAAGCTGCATTACTAATTTTGTATGTGATTGCATCAAGAAAATTGAATCGGGATCATAATCGGTGTAATATACGCTGATGTTAATATGGTAAAATTTTAAGGCAATGCTTCAATGGCAGTAAACCATGAAAATGTACGTTTCCCAAATTTGGTACATTTTAGGAATATTCAGTTCATATAAATTTATTGAAGCCTTCATAAATTTTGTATTCTTTATACCCGAACATCTACATTCCATTTCGAATCAATTTATTAAACAGTTTTAATTCAATATGGCTGAAAATGAAATTTACTATAAAATAGTAAAAAACGTTTTGCGACCGAGTTCTAGCAGAGATCATATTCTATTTTCGTTTGCAACATTTTGCCTACTCTTTGTCCCCTTATCTGCGGATAATTACGCTTTATGAACGGTAAATCTATTTAATTTTTAATTTTAATTTTGATAATATAAAAAAGTCTGTCCCATATTATTATCTCTCATAAATTTTTTTTTGTACCTTATATCAGTTTAATTTTGAATAGAATTTATCGACGTTTGCATTGATAGGAAATGAAGGTTGAAAGAGAGCGTGTGCCTATTGTTAAAACCTATTGGCCATATATAGTTTTCCAATAATACGGTTAGGAATTGGGTTATGTGCATCCGGCGGCAATTAAAAGAGCTTATCGGAATCAATAAGCAGAAAAGTTGATAAATCGGGTTTTTCAAATTCGGCTATGTTCTGGAATAATAGCATACAAAAATGATCGAACGGGATATTCAATAATAAAAATCGCTTGAGGCATTAAGTATAGTATCTCGTGTTCCCAATCTGTAAAAATTTCTACATTAACCCAATTACATTAAGTGGCGAATCGTGGAGAGTATAAGCATTCTAAGTAACTATCTTATTATACATACCCACTGTAGAAATATGTTACTCAACGAAAAGTACTTCTAAACATTTTTTTAATATTCAAAGCGGAAACTAGTTTTTTTTTAACTTTACTCAATGTGACATTCACTTATAACATTCAGTTCCACGGAGTCCATAACGCAGGAATCTCTTAATATTCATATAATTAATTATAATCAATGATAAATGAGATAAAGGTACCAGTAGTTGACACTTTAAGGAATTTTGTGTCTATTTGTTCATATAGCTTAGGCTAAATTCACTTTATGGAAAATATATGATTAGTAATCGCTGTACAAACTATTCTTTTATTATATTACGACAAGTAGTCATTCTTGATGGCGGCTGCAAAGTTTTCTCTTTTTCTAAAAGTAAAATTTGATTCAATAGTTGACCCTAATGAAAAGAAAAAATTCTGTAGTTGATATAGGGACAAAAACCAAGTAATAAACTAGTTTTTATAATGTATAAATACAGAAATTTATTTAATATTTAAAAAAGATTATTTTTGAGTACGTTTACACAAAAGACATTAAATTAAAAAATTAAATTTCCTAATTGCCATTTTATGGAGCTGGACATCCTCCAAGGCCGCTTGCATAGCCTTTTTTGTATAGTTTCTAAAGTTACCCTTTGTAGGAGGCATCTTAAAATTAACAAAGGAACAAAGTCAGTAGTTGACACCCCATGTCAACTACTAAATAATAGACAATTACAAGTTTCAACAGATGACACGGAGTGAATTTAGACAGTTTAGCATTCTTTGTCGCCAATTTTAATAAATAAACCCCCTTCTACGTTCCAAGCAACATAAACGAATGCCTTTTTTACTCACAATGATTAAATAGCACAAACTTGCAACATTTACATTTTAACCAAGTCCTTAACGATTCATATAAGAAAATACGTAAAAATCGTAAGAGTCTCGCAAGGTTTGATTAACCAGTCTCTATGACACTTCTTAATAGTGGACTATGCCGCCAGTATTTCGCAATTAAGCAGCTGAAGAGCGACACGATGCAGACTAATAACGTTTGATGTATTCCAGCTTGTGGTTTCCTTGTTTTTTTACATTTTTTGAAAAAGTGCCAACTATCAGTGCTTTTACCTTATTTGTGCAATGAATTATGAATAGAATATTGCAGGTAAGAAGGTCGAGTTTAACATGGACACGATAAGTAAAAATTCCTCAATAATCATATACGTTTCGCACCATCAGGAGATCCGTGGCGGATCGAAGTTCCTCGTATCGTGTTTCGCAAAGATGGCGGATCGTAATCATTTCGGTGGTCAAGCGCACCAATTGCTCCCTGTAGTTTTGTTCACGTTCCATCGCTTTGTCCCAGGCTTCTTCCCTGACGATTATAGCATCCCTCAGGGTCTGCATATCGCGTTCCAATGTCTCCAGCTCGGATCTGTATGAGACGGGGAAAAAAGCATGAGTGGGTTGAAAGGGTGCACCAAGATAGTCGATCCCATGGTTACTTTACTTGGTTATAGTGACAGTAGGCGGCTCCTTTTCGCAACATTCCAATTTTCTCTGACATCCTTTGCAGAAGGCCCAGACTTGAATTCCGCGATCTGATTTTTGGACAACACTGGTCGTTGATGTTTGACTATCTTCTAAGGTCGCGGAAGTTCTCTGCGGTAAAATGTACTGAGCGTTGAGAGTCGATTGAGGAATACATGAGTTGAGCGAATAATGGCCGAATTCTCTTTCTTCGTATAACATGTCATTTCGTATGAAAGTAACTTAAAATAGGTTTTTGTAAATTAAGTCTTATGACGCCAATCTGTATGTTATTTGATTGAACCGCGTAGAGTGCTTGACTATTACATGTAGGTCTGTACTTCGGGTGTAAGTATTTTTTAATCGCTATTAGTACATAATATTGACACCAAGAATTGTACGAAAGTATTTTATACTTATGTTACTCGTTATTTCTCGAGACGTGACGACGTTCGTCTTTCATTCTGTTACAGATTTGATTTTTTTATTCTTATGTCGGAAAGGTGAAGATGTTATATTATCATTTACGAATTTTAGCTTTCAATTGGTGTTTGCAGATACATTGTCATACTTCTTTTTCCAGTATTTTTTCATCGCACTTGATCTTTTCCTGAACAAGGTCTTCCTGTAGTGCTCGAACTTTTTTTTCGAGCATCCTCACTTTTATAGCTTCTTTGTTAAACCTGCACGTAAATTGCGTTTCATTATCTACTTTATTATGTGTGCTTATCATATATTAATAATAAAATAATGCGTACTATACTTACACAGTGTATAAATAAATTATTTCATACATTATCTAACGTTTATTGTATTAATCTTCATATATTAATATAAATATCTGAGGAACATATGTACAGGAATATAAATTCAATTGCGTTTTATTTAATTAGTGATATTATTACATTATAAAGTACAGATAAACGCAAGTCCACGAGTATATATTTCAATAATGTATTTCATATAATTGTATGGAATACAACGGCATTGCTATATTTACATTACTTTGTACTTTAAGGAAATCTTTTTGCAAAGTTATGGTTACTTTAAGATATTTACGAACATGTTCGTTTTACGTATTGGTATGTCACTTATATTAGCATATAAAAAAGGAGTATTAATATATGAAAAAGTAACTTATGATAAGCAATGGCGGTTCGTAATTTTTATAATAAGACAAACATGATATTATCCTGAAATAAAAGCTACCTTGTACTAGTAATAACATTATCCTACACGTATTTTAGTGTTTGCAGGATTTATAATGCTTTTCGTCGTGTGGTCTGTCTTACGTAGAGATAAACACCACGTGCCACGTGCGCTTTTATTAGAAATCTAATATCTTATATGCATTTTAATCGTGCATTAATTCTTGTCTTCCTCTCATAATTATTTCCTTTAATTTACGCGAAAATCACTTAAAATCGAAGAGAATAGGTCTAAGAGATGATTTGGCTGAAGTAACGTGTTTCAATTTCATGTTTCTCGAAAGCAAATGGGAAATAATATGTGCGCGTGCAAATACTACGAATTTTTTAGAGGGAAATAGTTCTTCATTCTTTCAATCTACATTTCCGCTTAGTCTTTATTTCAAACAGCAAATCATTCCGTCAAAAACGGAGAAGCGTTTTTCTATATTATAATTTTCATTTTTCAGAAGAAGATCGTAATATACCTAGATAAGGGAATTTAGGGAATCGGGATTTGAGCAAATTTGAATTATTATCAGAATTAAACATTTTGACGAGCGTATCGTACTTTAGATATTAATCTTAAAGGATTATAAGACTTTAAATTAAATAAAAGGTTTTAAATGATTTTACAACGGACACCACGTCGTACAGTAATTTTATCAAATTTTACTTTTAGAAAAAGAAATGTTTTCAAGCGCCATCAAGAATGAATACTTGTCGTAATATATTAGAAGAATAGTCAGTGTAGCGACTACTCGTTATAAATTTTCCATAAAATGAACTCAGCTTGAGATGTGTGAACAAATAGACAAAAAGTTTCTTAAAGTGTCAGCTACTGGTACCTTTACCTTAACTGTGACGAAAAAGTCGATAAAAATATTCGTATTTAATGTTAATGCTCACTGATCTGTAAGTACTTTGTTCTCCGCGATGAGGTTCTGATTACGCTTTTGCATCACGATATTACTGTCCTCGAGTAACTTCATTCTGCTGTGTATTTTTTCCGCCGAGAAAGTCTTTCCGGAAATCGAGTTCCCCTGTTTCCATGTATTCTGCGTACTTAAGCTCCTTCTGCGTATTCCATCTTCCTCCGATGTAGGCTCATCCCTGTCTAGCATGGAGGATTCGAGTTAAATTAAATTTGCTCGATCCTATCTCAGATGCAATTCAAACATTTCAAACGTGCGCACGTTGTGCGAATGTATCACAATCCTGTACGTCGGGCGGTTTATTTGTCCGGAGGACAGGTATTTGAAGCCGTATCTGTGAATTCGGGTTTCATTTTCATATATAACTACCGGAATTTTGTTATATTGTGTATAATGTGTATTTTGAATTTTTTATATGGTTATACCATGTGATGATACGTATTGAAACGCTTTATGGATTGTAAAACATCTTAGTCCTTAACGAACGAGCGAATTTTTGTAGAACAATAGGCTAGCAGAGCAACGGACTTTTAACAAATTAATCGCTTTATTACTGGAGTGAGGAAAAATTCGTAATTAATATCGATTTTATGGGATTTTATGGAAATTTCAATAATAAAAGTTAGTATATGAACAGATATGTCCATATAAAAAGATACCGAAGTAAAAATGACAAAAAAATAATGGGGTTTGAAATAAACGAATACATATATGTATTTAATGTATGGATTTGTTATTTATAAATTTATACTATCGTATACTCTGTACAAGACTGTGTGTTTTCTCTCAATATTCGACGAGGAACGGTCCTCATGCCCTTAGTTTCAGCGTGCGCACGACTGCCAAGCCTAACAGATTTTTTGAAATATCACGTAATGCCACGTGTATGGTGGCATTCGAGTTTTTTGGTATATTTATAATACCGCAAATATGGCGGCATTCATTCGCTAAGGGTTAATATATCGAAAATTTTATTCTGCTGTGATATATAAGGGAAAGTTGTCTACATTAGACAGACTTCTATATTGGTTTATAGGTGTATCTCGATAAAGTACACATTTTCACTGTTTCTCTTGGTTACACTGGCTGAAAAAAGTTAATGAACTTGGGAATAAAGCGGCTTATAAAATCAAAGTACAACAAAATACAAATTTAATGGCTAACAGAGTTGATTTAACCCTTTTGCGACGTCGGATTTATGCGTCAGTGATCCAACAGAGGTTCAACCGTCGCGCCATTACAGTGCATCGTACCGGTTAAAAACTGATCTAACGCATTTAGTAGATGTCAGATATAGCCGACGTTAATAGCGAAAGGGTTAAGAATGTAGGTATTGATCAAATGACCCTAGCTGTTGATCCCGAAACTTAATTTATTAAAAAAAAAAGAATATAGGTATAAATCGCACAAGAGTGAAAAGATTTAGTTTGCATGCCAAGATTTAGAATTTTTGGTGATTTGCACGCCACTATAATATTTATTAAACTGCAAATCATGTTTTCCCTGGTAAAATGTATAAGATGTTGTTAGTTGGTTTACGATTTCAGTGTTCTTTACAAATAATGCTGCTAACCTATAATGCCGATAAATTTAGGCAGAAGTTTGTAAGATGGAAATTCAAAGCAGGCTACGTACCATTGCTGCAAATTTCGGATCTTCCGCTTTTTGGTGTACGGCTGGGCGGCGTGGAGTAATTATGCGAATAGTATGCGTCCAGGTACATTCTTCAACGGCCTTAAAATCGAGTGATTATCGACGTACTTAATCGAAATATTTCCCTGGAAAGTTCGACGTTTTCCTTGCTCGGACCAAAAAAAGCGTTGGGCATGTTTGTGTTTTCAGTTTCCGCATAATATTGAAGGAGCGCGGCTAGAACCTATGCCAAAGTTTTCTAAACGACCGACACGTCGTGCTACGTAATGAACCTTCACTAGTCGTTGTACGTCGTGATTGGCTACTGTTTTTTTTTTTTTGTTTGCCTCAGCTGAAATACATTCATTGGGATAGACGTACGAATGGCTGAAGTCTGAAAGTTTCCAAATCGCATCTTTCCCCATTAATATTCTAGCTGCCTTAAAATTACCAAACTTTAGTTCTTGTATAATGTTTTTTTCTTAGATTTAGACGTATCTAACCAACTTGCGGTTTCTAAAATGTAGATAATTATGTCCATATTCCTATATCAGTTATTAGAAACTTCTGTTAAATAATTGGGCTTTTCTGCATTATTTCTGGATTAAAATATCTTTCTAGAAGGTACCTGGAATTTTATATAAAATTCTGAAAGATTATTAGTCAATATTTGATTTAACGCTACATTAACTAATGATAATTTGCTCAACTGTTCATTGTCGATATGTTAGGTTTTGATTGCAACTCTTAAAATTTGGTGTGATATTCCAAAAACAATATATTCCCTCTAATTGAAATTGTGCAAGATTTGCGTAGGTAGTAAAACACAGACAATACTATTATAATAACAAATTATCGATGTCTAGATTTATCGAATCTTTTAGCCGTTCTTGCAAGCCACGAAAGTTCATTTTTTTCTGCAAATACTCGCATTCAATCGCGAAGCGAAAATACTTCACTAGTAGTTGGAAAAATCTTCAGGATAAGTGAACGAGAGAAAGTTTTTCTCCCTTATTACGGGTGAGAACTCTGCACGAATGACATGGAAAGAAAGACGTGGGAAAGGAAACTGGAAAACACCGCGTCTCCCTGTATACTTATCGCTCGTATACTAGGTCGTCCAATAAGTTTGCGGGGCACCGGTCTATTTGTCAACAGTAGAACTAAAACTTCGACGTCATTTTAATATTCCACGTTTCAGAAGAAACTCAACCAAAATTTCAATATTTTTTTGCAATGTTTTAAACAAAGTTCTGGGTTTCCGTGTACCGATAGTTGCCGCATTCGCTAACCATGTTATAAAAACACATTCGAATACGAATGTCAGCAACATTTCGAGCGATTTTTAACTTTTAAAATCTTTTTAATTTAAAGTCAACTTTTAGGTTACCTTTTTACTTTAAAGTCTTTAGTGTAAAACTATAAATCCGTTTTTTGATTTCCGTTCCACGAACTTATTGAACAATATAGTACAGATCCAAGTAAAAGCTCGTGCAGAAATCTATGCTGCGAATACGTGAATCTCCGTGAATTTTTCATCAAAACTTGTTGCTTCACGGAGAGAAAAGAGGGACTGCTCTCATTTTTCTCGGGAAAGGAAATAAATAAGCGGAAATGAGGGACGGAAGGGTAGGATCTCGACTGCGACTTATCGCGGTGCCGTTGAATTTTACAACCGGAGCAACGTAGGCAGTAAAGGAAGCGTCGAAAAAATTTTATTTTGTCTGGCGGTACGTACCCGTCGCCGCCAATTCTTTTCCGCATGATTCGGCGCCACGTGGTACTTTCCGCCCCAGAGACGTAGCCAGAATTCCTGTCTCTTAAGGGAAGTAGGAACCAGTCCGACTTTTTTACAAATTTTAATGAATGAACAACAATTACTTACGGCCATGTATGTACATATTAACACTAAACCTATCGAAACGGCCAAAATGACCGGGGAGTCGTTTCTCAGAAACATTACTGTACTTTGTAAGAGGACATTTTTAAAAATCTTCCATGATTCTACCATAGAGTGTGAATCATTCTATCGATCTATTGATATTTCTCCTTAATAGTCTTTTTTTTTAAGAATATATGTGGTATATATAGATATTTCCAGAAAGTAGCAGGTAGGTTTAGTGTTAAGACATGATGCTTCTATTCCTCTTGCTCGATAAATTGCATTATAGCTGTAGCCGTGTTCTTGACGAGCGTTCTTCTGGTGGTAATATATCATGAAATCGGTATTTTAATAGATAAACTCTTTATACCTTCAGGTGTATGATGTGTTTATTTAGCCTTATCCACTAAACGGAAGGACAAAAATTCCTTCGGATATCGACTAAAAACGATGGCCAAACTGGATACATTGCGGACCACCACCTACGACCATCTGTCGTAGTATAATAAAACATGATATCTCCTATTCCTCTTGCTCGAAGAATACTGCTCGTCAAGACCATGGTTACAATTATAATATGTATGTTATTATTTTTTTCTCTGAAATCGATAGCACGTTCTCGAATTACGAAATCAAAAAAGAAATGATAATAGAACAGACACTTTCTTTTATCATCTAAAGTTCTGTAAACTGTACAGTGGAAAGAATAAGATCGTGATCTGTCATTTTGTACTCCGTATTATACGTATAATTAGAAATACATTTGCAAGATGTTATTGTAATACGTCATATCGGTAATTCAATGCATTTTAATTTTCTGTTTTAAATATGCTGTTTATGGCAATAACAAGGAAAATAAGCAAAAGATGATAACTTGAGCTGCAAAATCGGAAATTTCTGCCAGTCGGTTTCGTTTGATTTTCAGGGGCTTTTGGAGCCCCTGAACACTGAGCTTGGCTACGTTCATGTTCTGTTCGTAAATTCTTTACGAGCCAGGAATACGCGGCCGCTGAATGCGCGTGGAAAAGGGAAAATGAAGATGCCCGATCTTTATGCACAATGCGTTATTGCCTCTAATGAAAGAGGGAGCTGAAGTTTCGGGCAGGTGAACCTGCTTATTACAAATCGCAAAGATTCGTATCCATCATTTTGGCTTTTGTGGGTTGTCGAAATGGACATGTCCGAAGTAATGAAGTTGCGTAGATAATTGTAAAAGATAAAAAATTTCGTATCGCAAATAGCCAGTGTATCGATCAAATTTTTAATTGGGAAACATTACTCGTATTTACAAGTTCGGTGAAAAGTTGATGGAACGTTTCATTTAGGCGAAGAGTCTTTTTTAAATAAATATTTATTGACAAAGCAATGTTTTGAACACTTCCATGCGTTGCTTATCAAACTGAGGAGAAAAGGAAATAGAACGACAAACGGATGGAGCAATACTAAATATAAAGGTATTATAAAGTAGAATATACGTGCAACATACGTCAATGTTAGAATTGACGACAACCCAACATTTATAAGTCTAAAATAGAAAATGAGTATACAAAGCTGCACAGAATTTTATCAGTTCTATGGAGAGAAAGAAACTGTTGATAGCAAGATTTATAATTTATCTCAAGTTGTAGTCGCAATAAATTGTGAATTAAGTAAATATGGAGGAATATAATGTAGTTACTTACTTTTGGTTAGGTAACTTATTGAATAATATTCGAATAAAATTCGTACTAAACTGAACGGATAAAACTATTTACAAAAAGAAAAATATCTGTGTCGGCTGATCTATGTCCCCGCAAGGGAAATTTATTTAATTTATTTATATATTAAAAAAGTTTATAATTTATTCATTTATTTAACTTGACATTCATAAAAAATTGTTATTTATTTATGAAAAAAAGGCTTTTCACGCGAATGAACCGTTCTTTTAACCTTATTACCAAAACGACACGATTATTCTACTTTTTCAATTCGATGAAACGTATTGGAAAAAGAAATTATATTGCGAACTATGGGTATCTATATATTGAGCGCGCATTTAGGTAGACTGATCAATAGTGATTTTCGGTAACAAGTTTATGGTTATACTTATAAAAGAATGCATGCACATTCGGATATTACCCTATTTAGATAATTGAAGAATCAGGATAATATTGTATATTACTTACTAATGATCGTGTCAAATGCCATTTGGTAGCATCTACATATTTGGTCTCTGTTTGCTTAATTTTTTAATTCCGGTTCTAAAATTATTATTTCAAGAAATCATAGGGTAAAGTGTCTTGTGCGGAAAGTGCTTTAGGGTGTATACGTTGAATAGGAAAATCTAAAAGTGATTGATGCCTTTCTAGTGAACGTTATACGTGTTACGTAAAATTCCACCGCGTTTGATGATAATAACGTCATGTAGCCGGGAATACTCTACAAAGTCTGAAGACCATTGCTGTAGTTATATTTACTTTTCCTTAATCCGATTCTCCTTGCTCTTACATACGAGGGTTGTCCGTAAAATAAGGTTCCCAAAGATTTTTCACAATGAAAAACACGTTTATTGACATCGAATAAAACATTTTTGAAAAGCTTAGACTGTCCCCTATTTTTCGACATAATCGCCGTTGAGATCAATGTATTTTTGCATGTGGCGTACTATTTTCTTTATGCCTGAATCTAAAAATCTCCGCGCCGACGAAACGATTGCAAATGTCGAAAAAGCAATTCTGAAAGATCGAAGGTTGATGGTTCGGGAGCTCTGTGAGATGATCTTTGACGTCAGTAAGACCTGCATCGACAAAATTTTGCAAAGTGCAAGGTAGGTCCCGAAAAGGCTTACGAAAGAAGACAAACAGCAACGTGTTGAAACGGCCCGAGAATTTCTTCAGGATCCACGAAACCGATGGCGTGGAATTCGTGAACTTTATTGTCACTAGGGACGAGACCTGGGTCCACTACACGACACCGGAAACGGAACAACACTCCCGTCAGTGAAAACAGCCAACAGAGTCGTCGAAGCCGCGGAAGTTCAAACAAACACTGTCTGCCGACAAAGTGATGGCACGAGCGTCTTTTGGGACAGGAAGGGATTATTGTAGTGCGAATTCATGCCTGCCGGTACGACGATCAATGCGGATCGCTACTGTGAAATGTTGAAGAACCTTCGGTATTTCAGAAACGGAGACGAGCTGAAAGAAAAGGTTTTAAGCTACCTTCGCGTCGCGACGGGAGAGTTCTAGATTCAGGCATAAAGAAGATGGTACACCGCATGCAAAAATGCACTGATCTCAACGGTGATTATGTCGAAAAATAAGGAAAAGTCTAAGCTTTCCAAAAATGTATTATTTAATGTCTATAAACCTGTTTTTCATTGTGAAAATACATTGGAAACCTTATTTTACGGACAACTATCGTATATACCTATTTCTCAAATATCTATGCAAACTTTTGCTAGTTAGATAACAGTTTTGTTCTAATGTTTTCACCTTACTGCTACAAATTTGTACGATATAATCGTAAAGTGCCCTTCATTGTCGTATTCCTGCGAATGTATTAACCATATTTTACAATACATTTGAGAACATTTTGAACAGTTCTGAACTTTACGGTACGGCTTTTTTAAATTTTGACATTTTTAGAGAAATTCGTAACAACACAAACTGTGTAAACATATAAAAAATGGTAGCTGAAGTTTACCTCGCAATACGACCGCATTTTGAACAATATTAATACTTTTGTATGCATATTGTATTTTGTTCGTATATATATTTTACAGAACATCTGCATGTAACCTGTGATCGAATGTATTCCCTTCGTTATACAATAAATATATTTATATTAAATATGAAAAATAGAAGTAATCTTGTAGTTATAAACAGCTATGTCGCACGATAATCTTTTTATTTTTATAGTCAGGCTGAGAAATTTCACATACGCGCGTTTGTATAATAAATGCGCGATGACATATCTCTAATTCGCTAATGCATATTGGTGCATAATTTAGAAGTAAAAATATGCTCTACAATTAAAAAACGTGATGCAGCAAAAAATGTACTCGTATCAAACATTTCTATATATATTTAAATTGTTTATTTACTATACAGGAGTATTAAGACGATGTAAACAGAATTTGTTATTAGACTTCATCTTCTATGCTGTTTTATCACGTAGATTGAAAACGAGAAAGAACGTTAACGCGTTTTTAATTCATAATTTATCGTTAAGAAATCTCTTCCATCGTTCACCATGTGTTTGTCGCATAGCTTTCATA
Source organism: Ampulex compressa (assembly GCA_038496175.1). NCBI lineage: Eukaryota > Metazoa > Arthropoda > Insecta > Hymenoptera > Ampulicidae > Ampulex > Ampulex compressa. The sequence continues at coordinate 92,890 of JBCFXI010000325.1, read as the reverse complement.
TAATATTAGCTGTCATGCGAGTTGGCTAGCATAAAGGTGATAAAATGTCATGGATTGCAAGGAGTTCGGATTGAATATTTGAAGGTAGGAATTCGGGCATAGAAATTAATGCACATAAATTATCCATGTGTAAAATATCCGCATATAGATTGTACGGCGTATTCAAGAATTTACGTAAATGAGTTTGTTAGAAGGATTTATAGAATATTTTAAAATAAAAATACGGTCATAAAAACATAAAATGCCATTTTTGCAGTTAAAAATATAATTTGATAACATTTCACAGAAATTTTGAACAGAATTTAATCTAAACTATTCCCTTTCCTCTTAAATGCAATAAGTCTTAAAATATTATTGGTTGTATTAGAAATTGTTTTCTCTTTGGAAATGAATTCTTAAAGCATAATTTTTTGATTGAGATATAGTTCATGTTATTCATTTTGGTGGTCTTCTGTGCATTATGAAATATTTTTCTGCGCAGTAGGTTTTTCCAACATATTGATACAAATATTAACGACTGGCACAGTTTTAAAAAAAGTAAATGATTTTTGTAGTTGAAATATGAGTGTAATAAATAATATACTCATTATTTTTGTGGCAACGAAATTATTATACTGTGTCCCTGACCTTACTCACTTTGTTCAATTAAATAGTACCTGATAATAATTTGTTAAATTTGATGATTATGAAGAAGGTAGAAGTTTGGTATACTATTTGCACGATATCCATGTTTATTCTTCGAATCGATTAAATGAATAAAGATATAGAGATTGATGATATATTTGCATTATTAACTTTCAGCAGTACAACTTGTATTTGTTTGGTTTGACGTATAATTGAAAACAGCCTTAACAGCACTTGACAGCATGCCATAAAACATCGAGATCCTCTATGTTTAAATACAATTGGGCTGAATACTTATAATACTTATTATTCGTGGGAAATTATGGAAAGTTTACGGAAAAATTTGTTTTGGAATAAGTAATTTTTCTTCGAAACATTTTTTTCTTTGTTTCATGGTAATTGATTTATTTGCATTTTACGCATTATATTACACATCCATGGATACATGTATATATATACACAGATTTACGTTACTTGTTACACAATATGAGATATATCTATTCATTTATGCAGGATTGTGACTCCTTCATAACAGAAATAGGCGTTCGCGGGATGATTTGTTTTGGGTAGTTCATCTCGATTAATCAATTTGCATCAAACGGAAAACTAAAACATAGGCCGACATTCACGATATTCCACACATTATATTGTAGAATAGAGACCGCTTCATAATATAAATTTGACCGAAGGGCCTAGGTAGCTTAGTGGTCAAAGCAGTCGCCCGGAAAGCGAAAGGTCCCGGGTTCGAGTCCAACAACCCAAGTTTTTCCCAAATTTTTCCACGGCGCCTATATTTTTCGATATCTGTATGTGTATATATATATATGTATGTATCTATAATATTATACATATATGTACACGTATACTTTGAGCGTATCATTTTCCACGTATGCCGATCGAATGCTTGTACAATTCCTTCCATCTCAGTAAACTTTTTCAGGTGTCCACGTGCATTTGTGACTGCGATATCATTAACTGATAAACGTATTTTCCTCGGTTGATTGACTAGAACTTCATCGTTTAACATAAGTACTAAATGAATAGTTTTGTACTATAATAGATGTAATGTAACAAAATCTAGAGATAAATATAAAAATACCTAAAATACATTTTTTCGTTGAAACCTTATATATCTTTCTAAACGTTTCTTCCGCAAATTCGCACGAAGGAAACTGATTGTATTCGATTTGGAAGAGAAAACGCGAATGAGGGAAAGTACTTTGATGTCTTCCTGTTAGAATTTTATGAAATACTGTTCCAAAAAATGTTTGCATTTTCAATATATTTGCGGCAGTTTATTATTACTCCTACATCCACGTTCATAAGTCAGTAGATGTTTGCTCGTTTTAAGCAAACTAATTAGTGGAAGGTGGATATCAATAATTTTCAGTTTCATTTAATTATATTACGATGTTATAATCACTTGTTGTACGTTAATTTTCAAATATAAAATTAATGATGTGCATATATAATTTGCATGAATAATACATTTAATAATAATACATTTTTGTATCGCAAAATCGTCTAGTTCCTAACTTTACTAAGTACCTGCTGACTTATGTACGAGAGCATATATTAGGCATGTCGAAGACATTAGATTTTTTATAAATATTCAGACTTGGATATAGAGTTTATTTGGTTTTTCAAATATGCTGTAAAAATTATTGATGGAAAACTACATAAGAGTTTAAAGCTTCGATTTTACTTATTTTGTATTGAATCACTGGAAATAGTTTAAGAGTCATTCCATTAAATAAAAGGTGAATGAAATCTAAAGTATCAGGTAAGATAGAAGCACCAATAATTGACACTGTACCAGTACTTGATACCTTCAAAAAAGTAAATAAATAAGGAAAACACAAGCTGAATTAACTTAAACCTTATTAGTGAAAATAGCGTCGCTCTTCAGCGGCTTAATTGCGAAAGATTACACATAGTCCGCCATTGAGAAGTGTCATAGCGACCAGTTAAGTAAAGTCGTGCTCTACAATTTTCCTATATAAATCGCTAAGAACTTGGTTAAAATTTAAGCATCGCAAATTTGCATTATTTATATAACCAAGACTAGTTCATTAATTGGTTTTTTCCCTGTATCAACTACTGAAACAAAAGGATGTCAACTATTAAATTTTTTGTTTTCTCTGGGTGTCAACTATTAAATTAAATTTTATTTTTAGAAAAAAAGGAAATTCTTTTTTCTATCGCCAACAGAAATGAATATTTGTCGTAATATAATAGAAGAATACTTTGTGCGGCGATTACTAATCATAAATTCTACATAAAGTGAATTTAGCCCGAGCTATGTGAACAAATAGGCAAAAAATTCCTTAAAGTGTCAACTACTGATACCTTTACCTTATATGGTACTGTTACGCCGACTGAAGATGCTGCATTATATTCGAGCAGGATCGGATACTTGAACAGGCAACAGCAGAATTCTACGAGAACGGTTCTGCGAGACGGTCGCTAAATTATACAATTATTATCGAATCTCTGTAAAACAAAATGTTGCGTTATTTTTTACGTTATGTTAATCGCTAAGTTAACAATGAGCTCCTCCTCAAGCACTCCCTTGCGCAGCAGTATTACACGGAATATTTCATAAGGAAAATATAACATTATGAGAACGAATAGTTCACTAGTAATTTTTGCATCAGATTTAAAATGAAGAATATCCTGTAAATATAAGTTAATTCTTCATGCAATATATATTCAGTAGATACAGAGAGTGTCATGAAATGCAATGTAATATACTTTAGACTCGTTAGTCGTCTTTCATGAGGATTAAACCTGTATTGATATCATAATTTTCACTAAAAATTGTCTTTGAAAAGTGATTGATAAAATATTTGTATTTTTATAAAAAATACCTCGTGTATTACAGTGTATACGTATATTATATAGAGCGCAATTTTGATCCATAGCCTAAAGATCTGTTTTATTTATGTATATTCAATGCGTTTATAGATAATTCTCAAAATTAATCGTGGCGCAATATATGTACAAGGAAATGCACGATGGATGAAAGGAGTTACCTGCAATCGATCTGGCGTAAAATACTGCTTAATGAAGGGCGGAAAAAAACAAATATCTTATCCACATTGTTATCGTGTAAATCTTGCTCCACATACTAGTCCATGGAGAATCTAGTACAAAGAATGTCAAGTATACTTGCCTCTATTGGTAACGGCTTTGTACAATTTCTTAACATTGTTTCTTATATCTATCTTTAAGAAATCCCATTACCTCTATTCCACTCGCTTATAATAGGAATATTGTTACGAGAAACAACATAAATATTACTCTCTTAAATTAGAGATACATATATACCTGATCTTTAGTACTTTAAAGCTGTCTCGATGATTTCGTAATAGAGCTCGATGCATCCTGTGGAAATTCTATGGATGGATGGTAGTCGAGAAATGTTAATCAGTGTTAAATCGCGTTGTCGTCATATCATTCTTAAGTTCAGAAATACGCTTTTCTATATGCGCTTATTCAACAGATTGTAGGGTAATGGTATTTTAATGACTTCCGTTGACACTTAAATATACTCTGGACGGATCTAGACTGTCTATTTATTTTTACGGGATAGCGCGAGCTCGCAGCGGTATAACTTTAATTCCTTTTTCTTGCGAAAGAATATATAAGAGTACTCGATGTGAAAAAAATCGGAGACTTCTTTAATATTAGAGGGACCGAAAAGTAATCAAAATTTCCTCGATGAGCTCATTCACGGTTAATTAATACATTGAATAATATATATATAAGACCACATCAAATCAAACTCATTCACAGTTAGTTTTTGTCGAGACACGGTCCCGCAATCACGCAAGTTTTGTTATTACGTTAAAGCTATGGTTGTAAATTTTATTTTTCGGTTAAGAAATTTTTTTTATACCAAGAGAGAAAGATGTCAAAGGTAACAACAGAAGAAGTACACTCACGTCATTGTATGCTATTTTCATTCGATCGAGGAATGAAGACAAACAAAGCAGTGAAAAAAATAACCGATACTTAGGGAGGATTCTGAAACTAAACAAATATCATCAGTCGTTTAAAAAGTTTCAAAATAGTAATAGGAATCTCAAAGATGTCGTACGAAAAGGACGACCCCAAAAATTAGATGATATCCTGAAAGCGATGGTAGATGGAGATCCTCGTCGAATATTCGAGGAATTATCATTGCAGATTGGCTGTCCATGGTCAGGTTCAGGATCATCTTCGTCGCATAGGAAAATTGTACAGACAAGGAATCTGGGTTGCTCATGAATCGGCGGAGACGGTGTGCTATTCGTGCGTCTCTTTTGACTTGGTATAAAGCCGATTCGTTTTTGGAGCAAATTATAATTACAGGTGAAAAGTGGGTATTATACGATAATCCTGTACGAAAAAAAGAATGGCTTTTTTCCGCAGAAGTACCTGTTCCGACTCATCAACTATTGCTAATAATAAATAAGTAAATAGTAAAGAAGAAATGCATAATAAAGAAGGTCCTTGTTTGTGTGTGGTGGGATTTTTTTGGAATTATACGCTATGAGTTGCTTGAACCTGATCAGACCGTTACAGCGACAGTGTATTGTGAACAACTCGAGTGAGCGAAACATGAGCTCATAAAAAAATGATGTCTTTTGATCAATAACAAAAATGGATCTTTCAACATGATAACGCGAGGCCTTACGCTGTAAAAATAACACAGGAAAAAATAGGGGTGTATTCACCGGATGTTGCGCCGTCGGATCACCACCTTTTCAGATCGTTAGAGCATAAATTAAGAGATAAAACATTTAATAATGCTGGAGCAGTGAAAATGTACTTGGAAATGTTTTCCGATGAAGAATTGAAGGATATTTTTAAAAAGGGAATCGAACAACCGCCTTTACGGTGGCAAAAAATGATAGAAAATGACGGAAGTTATTTTGTGGATGAATATTTCAGATTCTTTTAATAAATAAATGTTTTTTGCCAGCAAAGAAAATTTTGATTCCTTTTCGATGCCCCTAATATATTCGAAACGCGTAATTTTTATTTGAAGGTTTAGGATGGCATTACCAATACAACTTCAAGAATAGAAGAAAATAAGTTTCTATTTAGACTCTTAAGAATAAAGTAGTCTTCTTCTGCTGCGTTATTTTTTGGTCCTTATGATTTCTGCTTTTTTCCGTATAGGATGATTCCTTACCAGAATTAATGCAAATGAGCAATAAACTTCAATTTCTTCTGCCTATCCTATCTTACCTCGTATATAGACTGTCGTATAATAGGCGGTACGTAACAATTAATCGAAACTATAGAATAACGTTTTTGCACGATGCTCGGTTGTATACAAAATTGACGATAAAAACAATTTTAAACGTGACTTTCAAAACCGTTCTTATTCGCGTAAAAGCGCAACTCGAGGAGTTTTCAGCAGTTTTGTCTTTTTTTTTTTATAAAAAGTTAGTCCTGTACCAAAAAGGCTAAATTGAATCGTAGTTTAATAGTGCATTATCTTCGAAGTAATAATATGAAGTAATAATATGAAGTATACAATCCAGCCCGTTACGCTCGACGCACATGTCCTGTCGGTTGCCCGATACGAATATTAGCAAGTCGCTTTTAGCTTGAGATCAAAGACATAGAAATGCGCCATCGCCTTCGTTGGAAATATTTTCCTGGATTTCTTTCGAGGCGCTGTAATCATCACGATGCGGTTTTCCCTCAGGATTGTTACGCAATACCTGATGTTATGCGCCCCGGATACCTAGACCAACGAAACCATGACCCTCTTTCTGGTCGTAGAGTGCAGCATAGCGATGTGTCCACTTCTGCGGGAGGAATTGGCCGTCAGGGATGTGGTCACTGTCGTTTTCGTACTGTTGTTCCCACCTCCGGTACCGAAGCAATGCCGTGGCTTCTTTGTGCACCACCCCGAAACCCAGGAAATCGCCTGCATGTTCCTACCGAGTAACGAGTGTTGTGTGATTTACTGGCATTTCTGCAACTGCGGGTTAATTTCGGCAGCCATTTTATCTAGCGGTAAACCATTAACCCCTTCTGGTAAAATTTAATAATCATCTAACTTTTATTTAACAAAACTGCTTTCACTTTATAATTTTTATATATGTGGAATTAAGATTGCGATTAGTATAGCGTAGGGACGCACTTGAATACGAAAGAGAGGTAACGATTTATTAATGAAAACCGATGGTGAAAAAGGAATAGGGATATATAATATAGCAAAATGCAAGGCAATAATGTGCTAATGCGAAATCGATGCAGACGCACCACGATGACTCTCTATGCTCTTTGTTTACTTTGGTTGACAATCAAATTTTTTTGTCAGTGTATCGTTTGGGCATCATCTATCGGCGCAATTAGGAATTAAGTAATTTATGATAGCACATATATTGTTGATTGAAATTATATTATTGATATGGATACAATTGTAATTTGTTGTAGAATATCAAAAACGGTGAAATTAAAAAACAATTATAGCAAAGCTTTAATAGTCCTCAAGCGTGTGATACTTTTCAAAACATTCTGAAAGATCCAAAGAAATCACCTCTAATTCTATTATCGTAACACACACGGCACCTCTTAGTGGGTTTTCTTTTACTCTGAGTTGAATGTATTCTGGAAAATGTCTCCATTTTTTTATTTGCACCTGAATCTAGCCAAGGTGTCACTATACAAACGATGCTCATGAGTTTTCTTTTTCTGATACGTTATCCGAGAGGAATGAAGCCTTAGTTCGCACATCATTTCAATGTAATTTTCATCGCTACTTGCTCACACCATCAAAAAATATATATTGACCAATGCTCACACTAAATGTTTGCAAGAATAAAGTTTCACTGACTAACAACAATTTGGTCGTGACTTATACCAAGAAATTCTAATTGTAAACAATATGTAATAGTGATTTGCGATATTTACGCAAGTAATAAAAGTGTTGCCGCATTAGGTACACTAGACATTTTAAATCAAATTAATTATTATCATATTCAACAGTAACCTTAGTCGCGTGACGTGTGTACCTCGTCATTGTTCTATATGATATAAAAAACCAATGACGAGCTATACTGGTAATTTTACTGGAAGGGGTTAATGTTAATGTTCAACGAAAAATCGAAAAATGAATGATGATTGTATTGTTCGTTCCTTTGATTTTAGTTTGTTACAGTCATTTAATTTAGATATACATTTTTAAGAGAACGATTAGAAACACACTGTGCATAATGCATGGAAAATTACCCAGAGACAATGAACGAGATTTGAAACGCGTAAAGTTCAAGAACTTTATACATGATGCTACAGTAACACTTAATGATATATGAATATGTTTTCGACAATATTGTAATGGATTAGTCGATTAAATTCATGTCCAATTTTTTAACAAACTTCATTACTTTATTGATATAAAAAAGCCTTTATGTCTTTCAATTTCGAAACGCTACGCCATAGCTAATGTTCCAGATCTCTGCAGCACTTAACACCAAAATCCGTGGATTTACGTTTATTATATTGTGTTTGACCTTTTTAAATGTTTTAATCGGACGCCTAGAGTGTGGTTTGATCAAAATTGCCAAAGTGGTATCTTATGAACCATTTTTTTTTATAGTTTATTACATCGAAATATTCTCTTTGCAGTGCGTTCTGAAGTTCTTATTCTCTACTTAGAATCTTTTCGTCCTTTTTTTTTGTACAATATGATGACTTATGTGATGACCGTAGAATATGATATAAATTTTTTTCTCAGTTGTATAATTGAAACATACATTTGTTAGTCAGATTTTATGTTAAGAATAGGAACGTTTTTTTGTGCTATTTAATAAATTATAAGTTTTCCTAGTCTTTCAATGCGTGAAAATCGTAGAATATAATAAACCATTTGGACATTAAAAGCGGTATTGGTCCTACGTAACATACCGCACGAATTTTTTTAGTTATCTGATATATGTCATGCGTACAAATAAAAGTGTTACTGTGATCTGACGCATGAGTGATTTATGAGATGAAATGTGTTTTTGATTTGCTGAAAAATGTCGATCGGTTTTTCATCGTCAGGGAATGATAGTTCAATTTATTTACACGAATATTGATGCTTTCAATAACGAGGTGTTATTAGTTGTTAACCTTTTGCACTCCAATATTTAAGCCGGACTCTAACTCTGATTTATTTTTGGTACATGTCTCTTTATGAGATTTGAAATATGAAAGTATAAATGCAACGATTATACGGAAAAATGATTATATAACGATTTGGAAACAATGATTATTATTATGAGTTGTACTTTTACCAATAACCACGTTATTGTAAGTGTTAAGGACAATATTATCATCATCAGTCACTACAATTTTTCTTTTCCTCTTAACATAATTCTAAAGTGGATAATAAAATATCGGATTAAAGGAAATTGCTTCAAAACATAGGAAACATTATTATATGGAATTGCTAAGATAATTTGTCTTAGAAGCCCTAATTTGGTCTGATCTCTTTATTTAGTTTTATGTATTTTAATGAATCCGCTTTTTACTACATAAAATAAGTGCATTAATGGATAATATTGATAACTAGCAGAATTTCCGGTAGACGTACGTATTTGTAGCACAATGTTTATTTATATGCCTGTAGATTGAAGCGCAGATCGTCTGTCCTTTTAAACACTTATCTTTATCACCCAATCCTTTTTAAGGATATATTCTTGAGGATTTCTAATCCATTTTTTAGCATAGCAACTATATCGTACAATAAAAGTATGGACTACAGTAAAGCGATAAAAAGAATTGTTAATTGATTTATACGCGTTGAAATTTGATGAAACAACAGTCTCGCTTATTCTTAAATTGGTATGCAAAATTAAAATGCAAGATATACTTTATATAAGAAGAATGTAAATTTTGTAAGATAAATGACAGTGAATGTCTATTCTTTAGGCGAATAAAACATATAAAAGTATATTTTACACACATCTACATATGTAAACGTAGATAACCTGCGTGTTAAAAGCAATTTCTTATGAATAACTTTTCTCTTTAAATTTCCCGTTTGATTATATTCCGATGATACTAATATCAGTTGTTCGCAATAATAGATTTTCTATTCAGAAATGGAGAAAGCAAGATTAATAGCTTCACTCACACTGTACTACTATATTGCACAACAGTTTCCCTGTGCTATGTCGAATGAAGAATATAGCTCTATGCTATGCAAGGAAGAAAATCAATATTTATATTTTGCAAATTGAGTAAACGGTTTGATACACAATGCGCATCATGTATTCTAGCCTCGTGAAAGGTTAAATTCTCTGTCACATATTTGTATTCATTTGATCGTATTGGTCCATTCTGTATTCATAATATTCGCGTATTTTTATTTGTTAGAGAGTGCTAAAATTGACTGATATCGATTTGTACAATAATACACTTAAACTTCGAGATATGAATGTTTATTCATAAAAATATGTCTGATTTAAAACATTTGTGCTTCGTTGCATTCGTATATTATGTCACATAACTATTGTAATTTTCATTCGAGCACGATTCAAGAAATGGTGCGTAGAGAATTTTCGTTCTGTACATGACATTTTTTTGAAGATGTGGGGTGTCCCAAAATTTACACAAGCAGTCATTTTCATAGAAAACACAGGTTTATAATTAAAAATTGTATATCTTTTATTGATTCATAAGGTATACAGTATAGGATTATGTATGGAATCGTGTATCGGGTAAATGGCCTCCACGACTTTGCTGGCATATATGCAGTCTTTTATTGAAATTTTAAAATCTTGCGTCAACTTTAGGACACGAAGATTCTTAACCCTTAACGGTCGTAAGTCATCCCTCACGTGACAACACTACCTATCGCTGCAGTCGTATATTGTCTTGTTAATTAAGCATCAGCCACAGAGCAATAACCATCTTCAGTGATATATCAATGCCTTTTATAATCGATTTTTAATACATCGAGGCCAAAAAATGAATAATGAAAATTTTATGCATTTCGATAGGGATACTGTCAGTGAATGTTTTGAAAACAATTCTTAAAGCGATTTTGATTCTGGTAATAAGACTAGTAGTCACATCTTATCACATCCCAAAAAAAGAAAAGCTGTACCTATAAAATATTCAAATAAAGAAGAAAATTATGTCGAAATAGGAAATATTGATAACTCGGACGATGATTGGATTGAAATCAAGAGTGACGACGATAATAGTCTTCCAAACAAGATTTTTTTTACAAATATCCATCATCAAATCTTCGGAAATATTCAGCAGTCTATAGATTATCTCAAAAAATTCTTTACTAACGAATTCATAATCGTTCTTGCAACCCAGTGAGAATCGTGTATAAAAAGCTAGCGTCCGATAAGGGTTAATACTTCACACATACATAGGTATTTTTCATTTTATTTCCACACACATCCCAAGCAAAAATTACAAAAAATTGCAGTCAGGTACTCACCGTATGGTTTTACAGAAGGGTGTGCTGAAGAGACAGTAAATGATTGGATTGGCAGCCGAATTTAGGGGCGTAAGGCTTTGTATGAAAGTGGCGACTGCGATATTTGTCTGTGTCTTTGGCACATGCCCATATACTTGAAGCAGGTCGAAGACGATATATGGACTCCAGCACAGAATAAATACTGAAACAAATGATGAATTAGGTTAATTCGTAATATTTTATGTTACAATTTATGCATCGGCTTGTATTATGCCTTTATTATCCATGCTTATGTATATACGGATTGCCCTGGGGCACTATAATTAAAATAACTAATTTATACGTTTTCAAAAAAACAGCAGGGAATAAGTATCCATTTTTCATTGTCGCATATAAGACAAATTTAGGCAAGTTTAATTGCATCTAATTGCATGCATGCGGTACTTTTAATACCTAACAAAATTTCAGGTAAGGTAGATTTCTTGTGTGGGTCAGTTTAACACATTTTAAGACTTCTGGTAACGAGGCACTGCGGGTCTCCATACTATGCGGAGTAAATTGACTGCTTCATAAGTTCTGACATGTAATTGCTTTATACAAGTGTCTATGTATTATAAGTATTATTATAAATTACTTCTTCATAAGTTGTATGTCATGTACCAAAGAACGTCTGCCCGTAAATAAACTAATATAAACTAACATAAAGGAAACATATATTATTGTATTATACATTATATGCTGTACACTGCATTACATTTATGTATTATTTTACGCATAAAACTACATAATTTAAATTTTATATGAGATTTAACTCTTAAGTAGACTATCGCGCTAACATTAAAAGGCATGAAATTGCGTTTTCATCAGTAATTTTCTTCTGCTTTATCTGTTTTGTTCGTGAAAGATAAGAAAGTATAAAAATTACTTTGATCAGTACAAATTTAACTTGATCGTATTGAATTTTCGAGGTTCTGCATTCGGCTAAAAGATTCTGCATTAATATAAATAATTTGATGACTATGGAACATATGTTAACATACGTTAATTAGCATATTATTTTAACGTTGTAATTTAGGCTATTTTGGGACGCAAGCACTACTGGGTTATGCAAGAAATTTATGTAGTTGTGAAAACAACTTTAAAAGTTAAAAAAACGCTCCGAATGTTCCTGACAAAGTCATATTATAATGAGTTTTTGTTGCAATGTTAGCCAATGCGACATCCACTGTGCACACAGCTTTTGGAAACCTAAAACTATTTAAGATATTGCAAAAAAATATTGAAATTTTGAGATTCTTATGAAACATGAAATATTAAAATGACGTCGATGTTTTAGTTCTACTGTTAACGAATAGACCGTTATCCCCGAATTTATTGAACATCGTAGTATATGTACGAGTGTGCACATTGCGTATTGTGCAGGACGGCCGAGATGCTATGATGAGGCTTATAAATCTGCGCGCGTGTCTGTGTATGTGAAATGCCCTTTTGAACAAAGGACGATAGCATCATTGTGAAAGTCGACCAAAGTGCAAACTGAGCGTCAATTCAGTCCGTAACTGAGAGTCGAGTAAGGCAGAGTAAACTTTGAGTGTACAAGTTTAAGTATTGAATATTCTTACTGTTATTTTTCTCGTTATTAAATGGTTAGTGTTATTAAACTTTAGTGTCTTTTTCGTAATTTCGTCGAACCCTGCCTAAAGCTTTACTGAATATGTACTTTATTCCACACTATTGATATTAACGTTTTCTTGTATAAATATTCTATTAGAAAGAATGCGTTCTAATACAGGCGCTAAATCAGTTCTTTAGCATCTATAGCATATGCTAATCGACTTTGTATACTTTTCTCGATGAACGTATATTTAAGTCTTATTTATTACGAAACTTATCAGGGACGGTCAGTCGTCGAGTACCTCGTGCGACGTAGAGAGTTTAATTAAAAAGATTACAATTCAAGATTGGAACCAGAGCCAATATCACTCTAAACTTTCTAAGAAATATTGTATATCTTATTTGTTCTTCTTTATTTATTTACTCTTCTCCGTTTCGTAAATGAATTAAAAGCATCTGATCTTCTTTTTTTTATCGTCTACGGATCTGCTAAAATGTAAAATTGTCAGCCAGCAACGTAATACAATAGAATCGTAAATGGGCTGAAATACTTTAAAAAATTACCCCCTGGATAGTTACTATTCCATTACAAATGTAAAGCGTGGAGCCATAACAGCTAATTATCAACTACGTGACAAGATGGCCAATCAAAATTTAACAAATATATTTTATCATATAAAAAAGTTCCTAAAGTGAAATTGTAAGGCAGATTTCTAATAAAACGCATGGGTTGTTAAATTACAAGCGGTAATAAATGTATTTCACGTATAATCACAAAACAACTGGCAAAACACAATCGAGGATACACAAATCTAAGGGTCATATTTCGCGTGTAATCACGAATCAGCGGGCGGAAAGTCTCTTTCAGGCATAGGGATTTATTTATTTCCGTTTTATACGGTGGCCAGGTTCTAGCGGTCTTATTGACTTTTTTTCCTTTAAGGAGGGGAGTGCGCCACGATAAATCGAACGGCTGGCAAAACAAAGAATCGAGTCGAAGATGTGTCGACAAGGGGGACAGAAGAAGGAACAAATAAATCTTGTACTGCAATGTTGTAAATTAATTTTCATGGATACAAAGAGCAAACTTTTTTCCTCCTGAACGTTGACAATGGCCCGCGAACAATCAGTATTTAAGCAAAGTGTTAAATCAATTAGTGCTGTTACATTATACAGGGTCACGCAAAATAAATGGATAACAGATAAATACCTAATTCACATTCGAACTAAATGCAATTTTAGCAAGATACAATCCTCTTTTTTGGTCGGTACATCTTGCTTAGGTTCACTTCTATTATCGCATTATTTGTATAAAGATTATATGTTCAATATATTTCGGACTATGAAGAACTTTAATTTACAGTTAATTAACTCTTCAACTGCGTTTGACTGATATACGCGTCAATCGAGAACTTTATTTCGGTGACCTTTTATTAACCCTTTCAACAATGACTTAATTTTCTATCAAATAAAAATATAATTTATCCTTATTTTGCTTTACTTTTTCCGTAAAAATTCTGAGATGAATATTGTGACGTATACCTACTTTATCGCTTGAGTTTAATCACGCAGCTTGTAAGGGATTTTTGAAATTAATCTCTGCAGTTAACTGGTTAAAAAAAAGATTTTTATGTAATTTTGTCTTAAAGCAAACCATGGTACTGGAGAAAGGAATATACAAAATATATTATGATTATTATGTGTTATGTAATCTGCAATTCTTTCTATAAAACATTTTATGTTGCCTTTATTCGATAGCTTGTTACAAAGTCCTTGTCTACTAGGAAAGGCTGCATTCTCTTGTTTAAAAAACATATTTTACTTTTTCCATTTGCACATACTCACGCACATGCACACAGATATGCAGTTGTTGATATTAATTTTATAAAATATATTCCAGGTTTTGGAAGACAATGTAAACCGGGATTTAGCGTTTTAGGATTATAAATAATGTACCGCGTAAGAATTTTGAACGGTGCTGTGTGTTTGCTTAGGATAGGTATTTCCTGCGTGCCTAGTGTATCTTTACTATAAACTAGGTTTACGTGTCAAATCTATTGCTTCTAACATCAGTAATTCTAATCATGTATGGGTATTACTATAAAGTGTAATACCATTTCTTCATATCTAATAGTTGAGTTTAATTACACTGAAAAATTAAAGCAATTGCAAACATAATAATAAAAACATATTTTGTATGGAGCGGAATTATCTTTTGTACATTTTGGACAAAAAACTCATGTGTTGTTTTTAAGTAACTATAAGGTACAGGTACTAGAAGTTGACACTTTAAGGCACTTTTTTGGCTCATTGTTCTCATAGCTGAGGCTAAGCTCAATTTATAGAAAATTTATGATAGTAGTCACAGCACAAACTATTTTTCTATTATATTACGACAAGTATTCATTCCTGATAGTGGTTGCGACATTTTTTTTTCTTTTTTAAAGTAAAATTTGATGCAATAGTTGACATCCTGCAAAAACAAAAAATGTAGTAGTTGACATCCTTTTGTTTCACTAGTTGACGTAGGGAGAAAAATCAATTAATAAACTAGTGTTGGTAATGTAAATAATTTGCAATACTTACATTTTAATCAAATCGTTAGCGATTCATATAAGAACACTTCTCAATGGCGGACTATCTGCACTAATTCGCAATTAAGCGGCTGATGGGCAACACTATATAGACTAATGAAGTTTGATGTATTCCAGCTTGCGGTTTCCTTATTTATTTACTTTTTTTTTTAAAAAGTGCCAACTACTGGTGCTTTTACCTAACCAACTCCCAAAATCCACGCGAGCGTGACCGCAGACTGGTTGGATATATATATATATATAAAATATATAACCACCATTGCAACACCGAATGTAGAGTGCAGATTGAACGAACACCGATTATCATGCAAATGTTTGTAGCGAGAAAAATTTTTATGAAGCACATACACGTAAATGACCAGGCTCTCGAAAATCGAATCTATGTAAGCATTAAAGATGTTGGCACGAATCAATACACTGTACTAATAATACATTATATTATGTATACCGAATCCTATTCAGATCAATGAATATTGTTCATTGTTAAAGTGGTAGTGGGCCGCCGACACGTAAATATAACTGTGCGTCCCTAGCAACAGTGCTACTATATTACTATTATTGCTGTGGTGGTAATAATGTTTATTATTATATTATGGTTATTATTACAAGACATAACTATAGGAAAGGAAGGTACATAGAAACGTCACCTGCTGTCTCGGCTGGACTAGTATGATACACTAAATATTATAGGTACACACACGATATAAAATGTTCATTTTAATTGAACATTTGAAAATCTTTCTTGGCGGGGATTTCGGCAAGTGTTCAATACATAGCGACGATACTGTAATTGAAACGGTCCCCACACAAGTTTCAATGAAGCTCGTGGAAATCGTGCGAGGGCTTTTACCTATATTCCAGGGAGCGCTTCAATTATTCTCTAAGATACATTGTTATAATTTAAAGCCTATTTTCAAATTTGATTTATGATAACTGCGATATATGATACAAAACTATTATATGACATATAACAATAAAGCAAATAAGTAAATATAATCATTGTTGTGCTTAACACTTGTACCATAATCTGGCTTGTTTTATTTTTTTTTTTGTTTTTACATCGATCGATAGTAAGTTAGAAAATGCTATTCGGCAAAAAACTTTAATTCGAAAACTTACGCTATTCTTCAAATTGGCATTATCGTGATTATGCAAACTCTTCTATAACTGTGATATTGATAATGCTTATTAATTTCTACGTTTGTTATAGGATTCGTGCAAGCAGCCTTGCAAATATAGTTGTTCGATATATTTAGAAAATTTTTCAATTTGAATTTTTAATCGCACTTTGAATGACGATTGAATGATGGGGGGAAGGCTTACGCAGAAATATTTGTATTCTCATCTTTCGGGAAGTGGCACAAAACACAGTTCCTGTGCCTGCGCGCGCATTATTGTAATGGTTGCAATCTGCAGAAACGAATCGTAGATATAATTGCGGGATATTGTTAGCGTGCTTTAAATATGCGATACTGGATAACTGTTGTTCGATTTTTAAGTATAAGAATTGATGCATCGTAGTATGGAGGCTGCAAGATTCAAGTTTTTACGAGATACCAATGCGTAACAATCTACAGTACGATTTGCAGCCTGTGGTGCTAGTTGGTACTCCCATGTAGCCTAACCTAAGCGATGCAGGTTACGATTCAAGTTTGAAATATCGTACTGTGCATGATAATATAAAAATCATGGATGTAGATCTATTAAGACCGGGCACGGTGCCAATATCACCAGATACGATACTTTGGTTCGAATTCCTGTTGAATCCGTCCTTATTGCAACAACACTTATCAAAACCGTATCCAGGTAAATAATAATATAACCTCAGAGAAACCGCATCTATCCCGAAAGTACATGTTCCTTTTTCGAATTCTCAGACCCGTCGCCCACGGATTTGATAATTAAATTCATGACTATAAATTCCGAGCAGAAGGAGAATGAGGCAAAAATGATGGATATAGAGACCAGTGATGTGAAACCAGCGGTCACGACCAAATGGAGTCACAGAAATCTTGCATTAAAGATATTATCCTTAAAGGTGGCGGCATATCTCAAATGGGATTTGGATGTGCTGGAAAAAAAGCTACCGTTACCAATTCAATTGACGCTACTTCAAGATTTGTTTTTCATCGCAGCCGACGCGGTTGTCGAAATCCCGGCTGTTCCCGAATTTGTCATACGCACTGCTTCCGATCAAGTGCTCTTTACGATGGTTTTGTATCATAGATGGCACTTAAGAGCGATCACGTACAGAGCGCTAAGCAATAAACAGTCAAAACAACAATTCCTTCATATGTGAGGCTTACAGATGCTTATACATCTCTTATGCGATCTTCACAAAAGCGATGAAATAATTATCATAATTCTATTATGCACATCTTTTTTTTTATCAACTAGACCAGGTATTCAGGAACCAACGTACGTACCACCTGGTGTGGTGGATGATATAATAAGAAAATTAGAAGCTCACATTTCAAACAGCGTGAACGCACTAAATGCTGTCTTACAAGCGGAGGATATAAATCCAAAAGTGCTTTCCTTCGATACTTTTCAAATGTTATCAGAGGATAGTACGGAGATTAAACAAAATTGGGAGAATATGTATTCTATTGATGTCAATGAACTTAAGTGTCAGGTATTATTATGCTGCAAACAATCCAAAAAATTAATGTAATTTTCTGTTTAAGCATTATAATTATTTCACGTTTTATACACATTGTAGATACATTATGATCTTGCTGTATTCCATTTGTTAAGAGAAGAATATCAAGAGGCAAAGCACCACATTGCGCAGGCCAAAGAATTATTTCTTAATCTTCCAAGATCGGATAATCTGCTATACTGTAAAATACAGAAGGAATATCTTGAAGGTTGTTGCCTGGCATGCGAGGTACCGCTGGAAGGCATTACTCCGAGCCTTACGCAGCAATTACAGTTGTCCATTAAAGATCAATATACAGTACGTAATATTATTTATATTATATATTTTAGATATTCTACAATGTTATTTAGCATTCTCTTTGGGTTTCAGAACATATTGCAGATTTTGCAAGCGGATAACATTTCGAAAGAAATACCGCAGGTTTACAGAGATAACTTGGAACTAGATGTGCAAGGTGGATCTGTTAATAGGAAGCTCATAGTTGCTCGTGACCTGCTCTTGCAAATTCAGTGTCTTAATTTGGTCCGAAAAATACTCGACGACAGTATAATCCTTGGTGATTACGTAACGGAAATCCGAGCAGCTGGTGTTAAAGGATTGGATGTTTTTTTTTGGGTAATTTTTTTGGGTGATGTTTGCTTGCTTAAAGATAACATTTTGTTAATACTTTTTGCATTAAAATATGTTGGAACGATTCCAGGCTCTTGGGCATGTATTGGAAAAAGCGGCGACCGCCACAGATCAGAAGCGCATTTCTCGTTATTTGTTGTACTTAATTCATACGAGCGAAATTGATGGACTTGCAGCTGGAATACTCAACAATCCTACTTACGTGGCATTGTTCAGCGAAAGAGAATTAAACGAAATAAGCTCTGCTGTAAAATCGGAGGAGGTCGAGCTACCAAATTTATTACTAAACAATGATTGGGGCATTCCTCTGATGACTTATACACGTACGTACTTGATTTCTTAAAGGCGTGATTTCTTTTGCTATCTACGATATAATATTCAGAATATATTTAATATTGTTTTTGTCTTCATTTCTAGAGAGTACGAGAATAGAAATATTTGAACTCGAGCAAAAGTTAATACAGTCGTATAATACCCACGAAATTCATGAGACATTAATACGCTTAGATGGAAAACATCGTATGAAGCCCTTATGGCACGTAAACAGCTGTTGGGAATTACCAATACCCTTGCAGAGCGTTGTAATGTCTTTACCTAGAGGTTTTTTGCAAGATTATGCATATGTGTTATTGGCGAAAAGCAGAGAATTGGTCATGTCCAAAGACTTTGGCGGAGCCATTGATATTTTAAATACTTTAGAAGAGGAAGTGCAACAACATACGCAAAGCGGGAACACACTGATATTCAAGTTGTCCAAGCTAGTAAATTGGGAGTGTCTTCTCGTTGAAATTTGGAGGTGCCTCCATGCATGGCCGGCAACGAATATATGTAAATACGTGATAAACTTTGATCATACATAGGTCAACGATGATACACAGCAATGTGTAATTTTAGGTGATATGCAAGGATTAGTTGGCAGATGCAAACAATGTTTAGGTGCGTTACAGGCAACGGATCAAGTTATACCCCGGCAAGAAATTATCGAGTACTGCACGGTATTTTTATTAAACATGGCCGAATGGGATTACTTGACGAGTTTAGAAAAACGTTGGAGTTACTCTGAATTTGCTGCTGCTATTAGCAACGTGTGTCAGGATATCGTTAAGTATAAAGGAACGCGGAAATTTCCAAGAGAGGCTTGGGACATGGGTCTGTATTTTTCATAGCTTGTCATATGCATCATGAACTTAAAAAGCTTATTTTATCGTTCTAACGAACAGAAATAATTCCTCTCTTCAGTGTTGGCCGCCTTTGGACCAAGCAGGGACCAACCTCAAAAGAGGAGTAACAGTGGGAATAGTGCAAGCGGAAGTGGTGGTTCGTCCAGGGATGTGATCGCAAGTATAAGCGGTACGCTTAGCAGATTGCGCGAACCTATGGTTCTCACTGTGGTTATTTCGCTATTAGCCAGGTTACGTAATGTTTTACGGGATGAATCCAGCCTCGAATTGCATACACAATATCTATCTCTTTGGCCAGGGGGCATTCCCAAGTATGTCTTGCGTACTTAAATACGATAGTTTAATTATTGCAGAAACGTTGTAGTAGTCATACTTACACTCTCATTTTTAGCGCAAATTCCTACAACATCAGGACTATAGGAGAATTACTGTTTCAGCTGTTAACGCAGGCTCTGAAATATTATCCTAGTAATGTTCCATGGTTGAGATTAATGGGTGACCTTAATTTTGGTAAATTATCTTTTTTTGCGCTGTTTACATGATATTTAATTATAAAATTCAACGGCACTATTGCGATTATTATTTGTAGTCTTAGGATACTATGAAAGTGCTATCAAGTATTATCTGGAGGCCATTATGGTAGCGAGTGATTTCTTCAGTCAACCTGTGCCACGGACGCAGATCGACGATCTTGTATACAGAAGAATGATTAAATGCTGCGCTCACTTACAGTGCTATACGCAAGCCGCCGTATTGTGTCAGTTTTTAGAAGAAGTAGACTATTCTTTGGCGTTCAAGATGGCAGCTAGTGATTTGAAGAATTGGGCTCCTGCCGATGCCATGGATGCGTATTATCATTGCATTTGGGACACAACAATACTGGAATATTTAATTCACTTGCATACAAAACGTGGCGAACATCATAGAAAGCAACTTGCGGTAGGTTGTCACAGAGATTAAAAGTAATTATTTCTTCCAATGGCTTAATGCGCGTACAGCTGTTCATACCTCGTTGACCATTCCAGATTAAAGTAATTGGTTTATTGGAATTAAACTCTAACAACAATGAGGAAATACAGAGAGAGGCGGCCAACATTCGTAAAGCTAAGTTTTTGAGAGCACTGGCAAAGCAGTACGTTTACTGATAATAATGTATATATTAAATTCTGTACATATTCAATAGACTAAGAATCTTTTTCACTTCCTAATAAATTGCGATTATCTCCATTATTGATTTTCACGCAAAATTACGTTGGTATAAGGAACGGATAAAAAAAATATGTATACGTATGTAGAATAAGATGTTATCCGTCGTTGAAAATGTGAGACATCGCACGATTGGTTCTTAAGTGTATTCCTACGTTATCATGTACAAATGATCAAATCTCCCTCCTTTCCGGTACTCTATTTATATCGGATCGTGCTCGCTGCCTTTTTATCGGACCGATTGTTTCTCCAATCGCGCAAATTGATGTACGAAAGTACAACAGATAAAGCCTACAGCTTTGAGCACAGTAGGAAAAGAGCAAGATACATTCTTCTTACGTTATTGCAATTGCAATATCGCCGTGTCCACTTCGCGGATTTGTTACATCAGATATGCATTCCTCGAATGCAGAACTCTGGCGTGATACGTTCAATAAGGCGTTACGCGATCAAACGTGATTAATGTCGTGAGTAAATATTTACAAGGAGTTGCTTCTCGTACGAGGATCAAGGAAGGAGAGAAGGGAAAATCGGATATCGCGAGGCCGTCGATGTACCAACAATGAGGTTACCGTAACTCTAAGCGATTAAATGCAAGCGCTCAAGTTAAGCGTTTCACGATTTTCGTAGCGTACGCTGATCTTCTAAACACGGCGCCATGATGTTCCTACAACGCCATAATGCTTCTATACGACATTTCGTTTCTCGTAAGATAAACGTTCGTTCTTGAATCTTTCTGCAAGCGCAATAGGAACACGTTTTATACGTCGGCCGGCCCCGAAGCAACCTCTACATGGAAAGCTTTTGGTGAGTATACGACGAACTGTTCGCATAACCTTCCTTTTCTTTTTCACGAAAAACCTGAACGTATCTCTACCATATTTCCTTTGCCAAACGCTCTGGCTCGCTCGGGGTAAGGAAGAATGAAAGAGTCGAGGAAAGAATTGCAGTATGCGCGTGCTGTGGGTGAGTGAGAGAGAGCGGCCGAGGGAGCGACATTAACGGGGCAGGGGGAGGGGTTGGAGAGAAAGAGGGATACGCGAGTGTCGAATGCGACAGCGTTTGTATATCTGTGTACGTGTATTACTGTGCATACAGATAGGCACATATGTAGGTGTGTGTAGATATAGCAACGGAAAGCCGTATCATCGCGAAAGTTATTTCGATGATCATCGCGTTCGTGTAGCCATTGTCATCAAGTATATTCTCAAGTCCGAGCGTGGTATCGATCGGGCACCCTAGTGTTTTTACTCGATTGCGATGGCGAGAGCGTGGCGTCAAGAATACAGTAGCGGGAGTGGGAGATAGTGCTAAAAACAATGCTGAATGGCTAGATTCGTACGTAAGTGAATATGCAACGTATTGCCAGAATTATCTTGCGCCTCTTTTACTCGCAACGCCCGAATCGGTACTGCTTCGATTCCCGTTCCACGAGTTTCTGCTGCCGAACGTACGATACATTAAACATAAATATCTAACCTCACATTGCATATTGCATTTGGCCTTTCTCTTGGATGGTTTAGTCATCGTTGACAGTACCAGGAGTGACCATTTCTCATTAAAAATTTGACGTTGCGGAGTCTTCTGCTTGCATTTGCCGGAACCTACACGGATATTTCAGATAACAAAAGTTGCATTCTCCTGATTGCAGATCATACGGAGGCCGAGGCTACGCAAAACCATAGGTATAAGCCGTGGATTAAAGTACTTTGAACATGGACGATGAAGAGGCATCGTCTAGCTCTGGAGCTATGTCCTCGTTGAACAGTTTATTTACCTTTACTAGTCCCGCAGTAAAGAAGTTACTCGGTTGGAAACAAGGCGATGAAGAGGAGAAATGGGCAGAAAAGGCAGTGGATTCTTTGGTAAAGAAGTTAAAAAAGCGCAAGGGTGCAGTGGAGGAGTTAGAACGCGCACTGAGCTGTCCCGGTACACCCAGCAAGTGCGTTACCATACCCAGAAGTTTGGATGGCAGATTACAAGTATCCCATCGTAAAGGACTGCCACACGTTATTTACTGTCGAGTTTGGAGATGGCCAGATTTACAGTCTCACCACGAACTGAAACCGCTCGACCTATGTCAGTATCCATTTTCTGCTAAGCAGAAGGAAGTGTGCATTAACCCTTATCACTACAAAAGAGTGGAGAGTCCGGTGCTTCCACCAGTGTTGGTTCCGAGACATTCGGAATACCCTCCAGGCCATTCCCTGTTACCGTTTCAGCAAATAGCGGAACCGACTATGCCGCAGAACGTATCTTACTCCTCTAGCGGATTCAATGCCGGTTCTACCGGGGGCGTTAATCCGACTTCGCCCATGTCCTCCGTCGGTTCTGTCCCAAGCCCGGGAAGTACGACATCCCCTAATCCTCAGAGTCCGTACGGTACTAATGGATTACCGGAAACCCCACCGCCGGCATATTCCCCACCCGAAGATGGATCGCAACCTGGACAGTCGCCTCCCCCGGATCCGGTACCGATGGATACTACTGGTCCTGCCGAAGTAGCTCCCGTGTGCTATCAAGAACCACCATACTGGGCCTCAATCGCTTACTACGAATTAAACTGTAGAGTCGGCGAAGTTTTCCATTGTCAGACGCACTCCGTAATCGTAGATGGCTTCACAAATCCAAGCAACAATTCCGATCGTTTTTGTCTCGGCCAACTATCTAATGTAAATCGTAACTCTACCATTGAAAATACAAGAAGACATATAGGGAAGGGAGTGCACCTGTATTACGTTGGTGGTGAAGTTTACGCCGAATGCCTTTCCGATTCTGCTATATTTGTGCAATCCAGGAATTGTAATCATCATCATGGATTTCATCCAAGCACTGTTTGTAAGATACCACCGGGATGTTCATTGAAGATATTTAATAACCAAGAGTTTGCACAGCTACTATCTCAAAGCGTCAACCATGGTTTCGAAGCCGTCTATGAGTTAACAAAAATGTGTACAATCAGGTACGGATTTTATGTGTGAATGTTTGGAGCATATAGTTTGCAAACTTAGTTAGAGGTCAACAAGATGATCATTTTTGCAGAATGTCTTTCGTAAAGGGATGGGGCGCCGAGTATCATCGGCAGGACGTAACGTCGACTCCTTGTTGGATAGAAGCGCACCTACACGGACCCTTACAGTGGCTGGATAAAGTGCTAACGCAAATGGGTTCACCGCATAACGCTATAAGCTCTGTGTCATAAACCGCGGTCGATTCAGTAATGTTTGTATAAGAGAAACTGTGACACTTGATTTATTTCATAAGATTAGAAGCTTTATTACGATCGGAGAACAATTGTTAATGCAGGTAGCGTAGAACTTAAATAGATTTTGCAGACTCGATTTCTGCCCGAGGGAACAGAGTGTATAGACTACTTTGTTTCAGCATAGTTAAGGCGTTTTATAATACGACATCTTATGAAATGTAAAGAACTGCAAACGTTACTGAACATTGAGGGTGTATCCGTGGCGTATAAAAATTTCACGGATCGCATAATGTACACACAAAAGCTGTACAACTTTTTGGCTGTTATATAGGGAGAGAATTATAGTAAAAAGATAATACCTTACGTATATATAAAAAAAAAAAAAACAATATTTTTCAAATCTATTCAACAGTCCTAATACTTTATTTTATATGGGAAAATGTTGTGAGGATATTTACGAGTGCTGTATCGCAAATGCTTTACTAGATTATCTTAAAATTCATGCAACAACGGTACGAAATTTAATATTATTGTGAACACATTTAGCAACGAGTATTCCACGAGCAAAAGGAGGAAGATGATGTTTCAATTAAAAATACATCGGAATATCTATGTCCCCAACATTGTGCGTGCTTTAAAACAAACGTTACATGCCTAAACAACAAGCTTTAGACTGCTCAAATTTATGACTGTAATAAAAGCGTAGAATAAGTGTTATTAATTTCAGTTTTGCCGATTGAAATGTAATTGATATTTCAATGTACGGTATTGGATGCTGATCTCACGTTGACACCTGAAAGTTAACTGCGTCTGATAACATATTGAAATATTGACATTTTTTTTTTTCTTTGTAATCCATGCAGAGATTACACTTTTACAAAGTTTCCTAACATTCGCCATATTATATTGTTCCGTGTTTGAACATAGCCCGTTATGGTTCTAATGTTAATACCAACATAGACAGAAATCTCTACTCGTCAAATTTAGGAATAATCTTGTGCCGGTGTACTGTTTATGCACTTTTCAGAATTGCTCTTAAATAATCTGGAGGAGGCGCTACGTTATTACGTTTTTGCGCAGGATTGTTGAGATTTTTAATCTAAAGGAAATTAAGGATTAACGATTTGGAATAGTGCCAAATAAAGTATGCATACAATTATCCGTTTTAAATCGCCATCATCATTTCTCATTGTCGTAGAATGGGAATTTTAATACGTTGACCTCTGAAGGAAAGACAAATTTATGATTTCGACAAGGGAATAGAACGCAAAGCGTATTTATTTGCGCGAAACGTGCATAAGGAGTATCACGTATAAAATGTATAATTTGTAGTCTGGACAAGTGGGATATGAGCTCTAGAAAAATCGTACTGCAACATTGCGAGTAACGGCTACATTTTGAAGCATATTCAACCCCGAGTTAGAGAGATTGCGTCGATATTTGATTTTCACATAAAAGCGCACAGGTACGGCCGAGGAAGCACAAATCGCCGTTCGATGATAAGAATTCTGGCGGTACCTGCGTCGCGGCGCACAGACACTAATGATCTTCAGCTTTTCCGATAAGTCCATTCGTCGAATTGCCCTTCTGTATATCTTGCGCATTTGATTAAGGACGAGCATAAAGGAGAGCTACATACCACATAAGATTAATTAAGGATACTTGATAATCGTGGAACAGAAGTCACTGCCGCTTGCTATATACGATTTATTTTGCCGATGTGCCTAGCTGTGATTTTTTTTGCTACCGAATTTAGCAAACTGCAATTGGGCGATCAACAACTAAGAGATACTTTATGTGAAAACGCTGGTACATGTGTAAATATGCACGAGCGCGCGCGTGCGCGCACAAACGTATATTTGATTTTACAACTGCCAATCGTACAAGGGCCGAGACAATAATCGGTGTTTGACAAAAGGGGCCTCTGTAAGCGATAAATCGATCTCGCGGTGAATAAAATACTCGAATGGAGAAAAGAGCGCTACGTATATGATTCTTTCGTGGCTAGTTATCACGTTGGTTCACTTCAAAGGGGAATGTCCTATTTATGGCCATTCTGGATCGTAATCGATATTGAACAAAGCCGCGTGCGTTGGTATATATATACATATACACATATATATGTATACCGCACTCGAATCGCGCGCAATGCTTTATTATTAGACTTATATATGGATACTTACATATGTTTACTTTACGTTTATCTCGGTCCTGAATATCTTTGCTAAAATGATTGATCGTCGGCTTACTCGCGAGTCCCGCCTATAAAAGGGTCGCGTTGTTTGCTAGGCAAAACCATTGACCATCGTAGGGTGTCTTCTTTCGACGCTTGGAGCAACGTCACTGGGTTTCGCCTATGTTTCAGCCCGATGGATCGTACGCGCGACGAAACCGCTTAACGGTACCCCTCAAAAAGTTTATATACCTAGGATTCTAAGCCGCCCAAGTGTGTGCCTTACGTGCCTTGGATGCTTTATACGTTCCACGTGTGCTGTTGAGTTTATACGTTACCGGTGGTCATCCTAATGAAGCGCGACGAGTCGAACGACTCCGAGGCGTTGCCTTCGAGGATTTGACCGAACATCAGAGGATACAAAATCTGTCGGCGAAGGGTGCGCTTATCCTCGGAGGCTCGAAGGATGACGATTTGAAGGAGGGACTGGCGAGGTTGCCGGCCGATCGGTGTAAATAAATTTGATTAGCCGTATAAAGACACATCTTCGGAATCCATTCCATTATTAACTTTTAGAGGCGTTAGCCACGTTTTTGTCCATCCCAAACTCCCCGCCCTTCACCCGTTTCTTTTACCTTTACCGGGACCTCGGTATCATTGTATATCATTCGACAATGATCGGTAGTACGATGTGAAGCAGTCCGTCATGATCGTGGAACACGATTTCCACGAGAAGAATGGCGGATCGTGACATCGTTGATGCACTAAGAGAACCACAAGGTACATCGGATCTTACGTCATCGCACTGTCTTTGTCCAACGAAATCACATATTCTCTCGATCGTATAAACACCAATGTCCGTGCTACTGTATCTGTATTTCCGATAATCGTCATGTTCTGGAGCTACCAAGGAAGAATAAAAATTATACCTATATGTGTATTTACGTGCAATGAGAACGTGGAGTTTTATTAAACACTATTCCCATTTCCACACCGATTCTATCGATCGCGAACGAGAATGCGGTTTGTGCGTTGACGTTCGAACGTTAACTTTTAACCCCAACGATCATTTGTTGTACAAGTGCACGCGTGTCTACCGTCAAGTATTTTTAAACGTATAACATTTGTGACCGCTTTTATACACTACTAAACCGAGGAATACCAACGAACCGTTATCGATAGTTTATACTTTTGAAAATCTCGATTCTTACTGACACAATGCTACCACTATTCGGTTGAGAAATCCAAATTCAGATCCATCGATGTAACACTTTCCGACCGAATTATTCGTATCCGACGCGGTCTACGTCGTCGCGTTTCTCCGAGGCGCCCGATCCTCTAGACGATTTTTCGACACGGCTTACATTATAAACACAGACACCTGTATCCATAAATACGTATAGATGTATCGCGTAAACACATCATTTAATCGGAGTTCCTTTAGCCTTCGGCTTTGACGAGGACACCTTTAAAGCAAAACGACTGTTTACGAAAAGTTCGAACGCTTCTCGAGCAGCGACGATGGTGTGACCGATGTGGTCCAAGAAATGGCGGTTTGTTAAAGAAACGTTTACATATTAATAACATCTCAAGCTATCCGAGGCAGAGAGCGATCAGGATGAATATTTTCAATCGGGTAAGCTTGTATTATCATCCTCGTCGTGATAATGGCGATCGACGTCCGACATCCCAAATATTGTTTTTCGAGGTTCTTCGTAACATCGCTCTTAAGAACGCCGGCTACTTAAATCTTCGTACTTTCCCATGCGCTCTGGAGTTTAAAAATTATTTTTTTCGTAATAATACGCGATTGTTCCTTAAGCGCTTATTACGCGAAACAGCTTGAAAAACTGTAACAATAAGGATCGCTCGATAAAAACTTTAGGCGGCACGCGGCTTTTCCATTGGACACGCTAGATCGATATTCAAAAAGCTAAGATCCAAATGCTAGAAAAGGCGTTCGGAAGAAATTCCTCGGCCGGATCGTCAGGTTCCGGTAGGAGATAATAAAAGTCGGTCGTTGGCGTAGCCGTAGCGATTTCGGCTTTGACGTTCCACCTCCAGGTTGACGGCCCGGCTCGGCCCGGCTCGACTCGCCTCGGCTCGACTCTGCTCGGCTCTGCTCGGCTCTGCTCGGCCCGGCTCGACTTGGCGCCGACACCTCGAGCGGCCGAGCGTCTCATCTCCGTCACCGGCCATCCCGCCCCACCCCCTACTCCTCTCGGCGCTCTAGCGACGCCTCGGCACGGCGTCGATCAATAACGTCGTTCCCGGCGACGCCGACGTCGGGAGCGTCGCGCTGCGTGGAGGTATCCGCGAGTAATCGACGTGTCGCCGCTTAAGTTACGCACCGCCGCCAAACGGACGGACGGACGGAGGGACGGACGGCCGGCTCCCGGTTTCCACCGTCGACGAACCTACCCTGGAATGCTACTTACGCTCTCCTTCGCCTTTTCCAGAACCTCGGGAACTCGAATTTGCCGCAGCTCCACCCGCACTCGACGTTTCTCGTCCCGGAGCTGTCCGTAGGACCCACCCACGACGACGCGATGGCCAAGGTGAGTCTCCCCCCCGCGAGAAAACCACCTGGAGCTCGTTATTTCCTCCCCGATAAATAACGAACCGAAGCAACCCCGACGATCGCATCCCGACGATACTGCCCCGCGCCTGACGGCCCTTTTGCGCCTTGTGCAAACTGTTGCTGATGCTTTGACCAAATTATTTTCCGCTTTGTTTGTATCCTCCTCCGTTCGTGAAGCTCCCTCGGCGTCTACCGCATCGAGCTGATTTTCCTGACATTGGACATTGGACCTATAGCGCGGCTTTCGTACGGGAAATTACGACGGGTGGGATAGGGACTCGAAAGTTCCGCGTGGAGATCCGGCGTTTTTATTATTCCCCGTCCTCCTATTATTCTCTTCCGCGCTCTGTCGTCCTACTGCCGCCATCGCGATAACGATTAAACCCTTTGAATACCGAGGCCTTTGGATTTGAACGTTCTCCATCGATGATCCTCGTGGTGGCGACCCTTGAGGAAGGAATACCTTTGGCGTACCGTCCGATTTTCACTTCCTTTGGTAGCGTGAGATGGGAACGTCATCTGGACGCGCATATACGTCCATAGCTTACGCCGAGGTCTTTCGCGTGTGCGTCCATATCGTTGCTAGGGTTAATCGCGAAACGGCTAGCCGCTGGCCGGCCCGAGGCGGATTCGCGCGGCGAACCGTGCGTGTACGCACGAAGGTGGTCGGTGGCTGTCACGGCAGAAAAAGTAGTTTGGCGCCGTGATGATCAGCCGGACCACGCATCGTTCGACGCTTCTTTATCGGGGGAATCGTACTCCGACGCGATCTCCGTGGCCCCAGGGCGCGTTAGGTCGAGAAGGCGAGACGAAAGATCGTTGCGAGCGATTACGGGAGGGATACTGCACCGCGTATTTGCATGCACGCGCTCTTTTCCGCGAGATCTCTTGCCAGGAAGAACCAGCTTCCGCCTCGTTACCACCGTTTTTCGACCCGTCGTATTTAGTGCGCGGTGCAAAAACCTTGCGAATTTTCCATTAACGCGCCTTTCGAACGCATTAATGTACGGACGGACTCTGTTTTCTTTTTCACGGTGGCTGCATTAATCCTGGATAGAAATTCCATTGCGGCGTTAAGCGCCGGTTTATAAGCAATTATTCGATTCTCTCGGAGAAACCATTATTTATCGCGTGGTCATTGCCCGCGGAAGTTTTGTGCTTCGCTCGGATCGCCTTGCAAGAATTGTCATTAAAATTCGGAAAATGGCCTGCGACCTAATTGATTTACAAGGATGAATATTAATTGCGGCTGGTTCGAATTTCGTGATCTTCGCGTTCTACGACCTTACGGCTTCTGCCTTGCAAAGGCGGCCAACGATTTCTCCGAGTTAATGAACTTATAAATATAGTATTAAGGATACACGTGGAGCGAATCGTCTCTAATTTCGTTACGTCTAACGAGATGCAGGCCCGACCTTATCGATAGCTTCGAGTGTTGGGCTATATTATTCACGGCTACGCGAGTTCGAACACTACCGTCGCTCAAACCTCCGCGGAACTTCATCGATTTGCATTCGCGGTACTTCTCGAGACGCGGTCATGGCACCATAATTATCGTGTAGAATGGAAAGCGGTACCTTTTTGTAAAAGAGCACCAGAACTTTCGCGAGAGAACCGCCAATTTTCCAGTTATTCTTCGAACATTAGAAACTTTGACGAAACCTTGAACTTTTTCTACCTTGCATCGCGTCTCGTTTGCTTCGTCATTGCGCTTTCAAAGTTTCGTTATTGTCGCCTCAGTCCCTTCGGCGCTCTTCTGTGTCGTAATTTACCGATAAAAGTTGCTTGATCGCTTACGTTTCCAATAAGGTTCCTTTAACTTTTTCCACACGCCGAGTGTCGCGTTGCGCTCCTTGTGGCCGTTCGCATGTCACGAATTTCCTTACGTTCAATGGATATTCAAATAAATTCCCGTTTCGAGAATTTCCCTGATTTTCAGTGCACAACGGTTAATGGGCGAACATTGATAGCGCAAACGAGCCAAAATTTATCGCCCAACGGTCCGTGTTCTTTTTGACGTCAAGTCTTCAACGATTGTGCCAATGCTTCCACGTTCGTGGATCGTGGATGACCCTTGTCGACACTGCTGGTACAGGATACAGGAGACTAATGTCTGCGATCAGGTTTAGGAACACTTTTGACACAGCGTAGAATCCATGCGCTCATGTCTCTTGCATATGTCACGTATGCACGGTATATGCAGCTGTATGCATAGTCGTTGGTCGGTTACATTCTGAGCTTTTGTGATCGATAGGCCGTTTGCATGTGTATACTCGCTGTATCGACGATACGGGACTGGCCTTTCGAGGTCGGTACAAAATGCGTGGCCGAACGTAATTTGGTAACGGCACAACCCTATAACGTCCACGTTTTTTGAGAGCACATTCTCGCGATTATTATTAGGGCACGCGGTACAAATATAAATTGCATTCATAACAATAAGAGAACTTACGTCCGCGGCTCGGACAACGTCCAACGTCTTGGACGTTAATCGATTTCGTTAAGAGCGTCGTATCGAGGATAGGAAGATCGATAAGCGATTATCGGTATCTAAGGCATCCAAATATAGTTCGTTATTACTCTGGGCAGTACTCTGCGTGTCCGTAAACATTACTTCCGTGCGATGGCAAATCGATAGCATTTTTTTTTCCAGCCTACTACGCGCTCATATTTGATCACGATGCCCGTAGGGTATCGCGTACGAATCGCAAAACGCGGCGCGACTACGGTACCAGAGAAAAGACACGCGAACAGGTTGTAAAAGTGGCATTGCTAACCGACCCATTATCCATCGAGGTGCTTTAGTTATATTTTCACCGTGTTTAACGGTTCTTGGGAGACGTGCTCGTTATTGCCAAGTCCTACGGCTCGTTGGATTTTTACTTACGCATTGCACGTGCGCTCCCCCTTTTTTTTTTTTTTTTTTTTCTTATCGAAGGAGCGGCGCTCCCGTTAGTTATACTCGACGGTCGTAATTTCGCATTGTGAAAATATCGCGAGACATTCGTAGCGATAGACGATAAGTCAATTGTCCTGGTACCATAACAATATACAAAATCCAGGTAGATCCGATAAACGACGAGTTTTGACTCGTAATCTTATCGCTGAATCGTTGTATGGATATTACACGACGTTCTTGTATCGGCATGATATGCTTTCTATACGGAGACACGAGGGAGCGTCGATCGAAATCTTGGTTTTTGCGAGAAATCGCGAGGCTCGCGTGGGAACGTATGCTTCGACTTGCTTTTCACCGTTTCCAACGAACGAGGAAGGAAAAGCGGTGATATAGGACAATTGCGCCGATGATGTTATTTTCGATGACACGAGAGGCAGATGTTATAGGTCGAACGTGTGCTCGTATCGATCATCGTTGCTTCTCCGAGAATCGAGATTTTACCCTGGATCTTATTCGGTTCGTTCGGCTACGCACCGTGTACGATTTTCCAGACAATCCGGTGGATGTTCGAGCGATCTATATATACGCATATATAATAGTTGGCACTAAAACTCCACGAATTGCGGCCAACCGCGCTATATTTCCGTCTCGCAGAAACCGCTTAGATATCGGATCGGGTGCGTAGAGGCGGTGCCGATAGGAGTCGTCGAAACCTCGTGAGATTCTCGAATCTTGTGCAACGGTGAAGGTGCTTTTTGCACGAGGAAGAAAGCGGGGTGTACGATTATAAGACAAAACATATGCGACACATTACGTAAGCTGTCACGGACAAATGCCGCAAGTATATTTATACACAGCTTCGCCGAAAAGCGTTTGGAGTAATCATTCTGGTCAGATTACGATACCGTATCACATTCGTACGCGTATAGCGATGAGGATAAATCGAGCCCTACGCAATTCTCTTATTTTCTTTTTCACCTCCACCCACTTATATCGCGAGACAAAGATGTCTCGTCCAGATAAGTTTTAAACCAGTTTCCTAGAATTCAAGCCTCTACTACCGTCCGACAATTCCGAGATACGTGCATCGCCGAGTGTCTTACTCAAGTCTAAATTCCTATATTACGTTACGTATGTTACTATACCTGGCGGAAAGTAAACGTCGAGAAAGGCGTTATAACGTTGTCGAACGTCGCGCTTCTATCCACAATGTTATCCCTAATGGAGAGCTCATGGATCTTATTTCCTTACCACCGATTGGCTATTTATCGAAGTTCCTTAGGTATCCGCACGCTCGCGCAGGACAATGCGGCCGGTGTATGCGGCAGCATTATTAGGATCGACGATGAAACGTTTACCGAGCGGCAAGAACGGTGCTTCCGTTCGACATCCGTCGAGTGCATTTCTTACGCTCTCTGACGTAATCGAAGATCGTACGATGGGCCATTGGAATTTTCTTCCCCGCGATACGCAACGGCCGGAGCCCCTGGCATATCCGGCGTGTTGCGTACGAATCTACCGGGCCGACAACTCGACGGCCTTTCGAGGTTAGGGAGAGGCCACTCAAGGTCCTCGGGGATTTTTCTACACGGGATGCAGGAACGGACGCGTATAGAGCTCGTCGAGGATCACCGGTGACGCGTGGCGTAAAGTCGAACCGAAAATCGACGGAGTGCCAGACTTGGAAAACCGGCGAAGGAGAAAACGCGCGTGTCGAATTAACGTCAGGACTGTTCGAAAGATATTTTTATCCATCTTCGTAAACCGCGTACGTCTTTGAAAGAAAAGTGGAAGGGCGGGAAGGGGGGGGGGTGCTGCATTTAGATGGAATTAATAAATATGATTTGGAAGGGTGTACTCGATCGTTTACGTACCGCGAGAGATTTCAGCGCTCGGTATTTTTGGTGCTAAAGCCCGCGAATATTAGGAACTCCTGACACTGTAACTTACCAATGCTCCCATCGGAAAATAACTACGATAGCGCACGTCTAACTGCAACGAGGAATAATCCTTTTCGCGGAAAGCGGGATTGGTCAAATTAATTTGCTATAACGTACGTTCCTTCACGCCCTAGTTTCGCGTCATGCGAGCTTACAAGGTGAATGTCGTTCTCAGCCTAAGCCAAGTACATTGTACGATTCTAATATTTCCATGTTCTACGCGCTCATCCGTGGATGCGCGCAAAATCACGAACGCCAACTGTCGACGATTTGACCTTATCGCGCGCGCAGTACGTATGATCGACGATAAAAAATACTTGGAAACCTCCAATGTTTTATTCCTGGAAACCGCGAATAGCGACGGTCATTCCTATTGCGAAGTACTCTAATGGCGATCCAGCGTTTATTTGTCAACGTATATCTACATTATTTCACATTACGTCCGAATACGATGCTGGATCCTGCGGAATAATACGTATTTATAGTTGATAGAGTCTCTTTACGATAATCGTCGTTGTTTATCCATCGATCGGACTCTCCATACGATCGATCGTCGGACGAAAGATCGATCCTGTTCGCTATTGTACGTTATTTATCGTAAACTTATAATCGGACAGTTAAGACATCCCATTGGCGCTTATCGTCGATCAACTCGTTCTTTTT
Source organism: Ampulex compressa (assembly GCA_038496175.1). Lineage (NCBI taxonomy): Eukaryota > Metazoa > Arthropoda > Insecta > Hymenoptera > Ampulicidae > Ampulex > Ampulex compressa. The sequence continues at coordinate 58,492 of JBCFXI010000325.1, read as the reverse complement.
ATTCTACAAATAAATTTTCGACATCGACCGCTAAAGTCATTTGGCCAAGGAGGACCTACCGTTTAAAGCGGTTTCCGAACCATCGGATTCCAACTACGGTGCACGCATCGCGTGGAAAAACCAGAGGTGATGGACGGGATCGCTACAATATTGACGAGGATTCTAGATCTCGAAAAAAGAATTCTTTTCTCGCGTTGTGCACGACGCTAACGGTGGCCTCGCGTTCATAGCTTCCATCGAGTGCGACTGATCTGACAAACATCGGCCAAATACATTACGCCGCCGCTCTCCGTTAGGGAAAAAAAAAGTTCCTTCACTCGCACAGCTTCGCGTATTCACGAGCCTGTTTTCTCAACTTCACGTGCCGATTACGTGCCAGTACGAGTACGCCGATTGTCGAAGAGCGAGGATAATAAAAGTTTCCCAATGAATCTCATTTTCTTAGACGCAGTTTCTCGAGCTCATTGCGGGCAATGTTTGTGTTCTCTTATACGTTGCCGCTGCCGGAAGGTTAACGCTATTGTACGCATCTTCCCGTATTCCCAAAGCGCTCTAAATGGATAAGACGTCATTCCTTTGATTCCTAGCGGTACGGTAAATGGCTTTGTTCCTCGGCGTAGAGTCCTTCTGTGCGCCGCCGAGCGCATACGGATTCACGGGCCGTTGAGTGCAGAAACTCTGCGTTTCATGAGAATGGTAATCGTCGTTACGAGGTGTGCGTGAGTGCGTACACTCACGCTCATAAGTGCCCGGGCATCCGTCCGAAGATCGAGTAATAAATTAAAGCTTTCGTACTCCCGATATCACGACGACGGTCCCATTGGTTACGTAGGATAATGTGAAATTTCTTTCCACGCGACTCATACGCGATGCACACTACGGTCTGGTTTAGAACGTTTTTCCGTGGAAGCGTGACGTACGATTCTATACGACGTTTAATGCATCGCTATAACGATGAAAAAGGTTATAGTAATTTCTGTCAGACCGGCGTTCGGTATGAAATTAGCGTGTCCGGATGCTCGTGAACAAGGGTGAATGCCGACGCGACGGGCACACCTGTCGTGTCCCATATACGTGTCGTAATATCGCGCTAAAACCTTCCCAAAGCAACCGCGAAAACTCTTAAAAATTTCATCGTTCGGAAAAACATCTCTTCTCGGGGATAGGGGGGTAAAAGGGTATTTAACGCATATTCGCGACACGCTTTCCTTTTCATACGGAGAACGGTTCGGTCGAATCGTTTGGATAAGATAAAAAACCGATGGAAAATTTTGGTGATTTTTGTAAGAAAATTACAGACTCGCGATGCATGGTGGAAAGGAAAGAGTTTTAATCCTCGCGCTTAACGGATCGCGCGGTTCGTCATCGAAGCGCCGGTCGAACGTCAATCGCCGAGCGAGAACCTTAACCTTGGGCGCTGATATAATCGAATTAAGGCCCGCCTATCGGCGGCGCTTATCGGCCAGCCGTAAAGCGCGGTTAAATTAAGCGCCCCATGCAGACCGCGATGTCATTTAAGCAAGAAGACGTTCCGCCGTGTACTTTATCGTCGTGTTCTTGGCAAGCGCGGGTAGACGGAGTTTTAAAAGCGACTTCCAAACTACATCCTATTCGATTCCTGTTCGTTGTTCTCTCGCACGATAAACCTTCTCGCAGGTTGTATCCCGCATGGCGTAGAACAGAGTTTTGCTCGTGTATAACGGAAAGAAACGGACGTTTCAGCCGCCTCGTGTATTAGCAAGTTGATACGCGACATTGGCAACGGTAGTATCGCTTACGTAGGCAGACCTTACGATATCCATTGGCGAGTTTCAGGGGAATAGCGCTGATCGGTGCGGGCGGTCACTCGTACGCGGCCGAACCTTGCATTCGTGTACGCCCCCCCCCCTCCCTCCCTCTACACCACCTCCTCCCCCTCCTCCTCCTCCTCCCCGCCCTCCCCACCGGCCGCATAGGTGTCCGGATGGTCGGTGGCGGCATAGGTGGTAACCGAGGATCGCCAAGCGAATCCGGAACGTTTCATTGTCGTATATGCGCCCGACGCGCGTCGTCGCTATCGATCCGCTCGACGACGCTCAACGCGTGCCGATATTTTCCGACTTTTCTCCTCGGGGGAGATTACGTTATTTTCGTTCAAAGATCGGGAAGTGCATCCTAAACGTTTCGTCGGCATACGCGTGCTCCGCGAAACGAAATAGTCTCGTTGTTATCGATCGGCCTGCGGCTCGGCGCTCGTGACTATGCACGCGCGGTCTCTTCCCCGCGAAAAATGACGTTTCATTGCGAATCGAGGATCGTGAAGTGCGTTCGAAAAGTTTAAAAGGTTTTCATACATGGAGACGTTGTCTTCGATAACGAGCAACGTAGGTGCATTTGGCGCGTCTCCTCGGTGTCGATCCGCTCGGAAGCTCGAGGCGCGCGTAGATGTTTCCCAGGTTTCATCCTTGCGGGAAGTCGTAACGAGTTCCCTTCCCCATTCCCCCGTCCTCCTCCTCGGCGCCCCTGAGAGTCGCCTCGTGACGAGAAGAACGCGGAATGCCCTGGAAATGCGGTCACGACTAATGCGCCGTACGTTGGTTACCGCGGAACGGGGTAGCACCTGCTCGTCATTTTGAAGTCGGGGAGTCCTCCCAATGGCAACGCATCGAGCGGCCGTTCGATCATGATTTACGCAGGCCAGGAGAGGGCAACGAGGATTTAGCCAGCCCTCGAGAAACTTCCTTTGGCGACGACGAAACGACCGTGAGTCTTCCTACCGTTGGACCTTCGGTACATCGAAGAGTCTCCCGCGTTTTGCGCGATTCCTCGCTCGATAATGATCCTCGATAATGATCGGGATAGACTCGAGGCGATGTGATTTATTTACGAATAAACCTGGTGCAAGACGACAGAGATTCGGGAGCTTTACTGCTGGTGGATCCGCGATTTCTTGGAGAATCTAATCGCGTTCTGCGTGGGTTAGGCGAATTCTCAAAGTCACGGAATTGCGCCAGCAAGTCGTAACGTTGGAAATGCATCGCAATTGTTCCCTCCGCGTTCCGCATATTCGACGATTTCCTGCGGCGAGCTCGCGTCACGAGGGTCAAAGCGGTAACGCATTTTACGATTCAATTCGTACGCAACGCGTCGAGCGCGGAATGCGAGGGATACTCGCCAATATTCCCGGGCGTGTATTTTCATTGCCGTGGGATATACCGCGTCCGGACGAAGGAATTAATGGCTAGCGACGATGGGCGTAAATATCATTCCAGCGATTTCACCGTAGTTTCCGCGATGTTGCCTCGAAGAAAACCTAACTTCCCACATGGCGCATCTTCGAATCGATCATCGCGAATCTCGTTTGCCAAATGTCCCTCGAGCATATTTATTCGCGTCTACTCATCATCGGCGAAAAATAGTGATTAGCATACGAGCATAAACGGGTTTTGAAAGCCACATCGAGACCAAAGATCGCCGCTGTGCAAACGTAGTTTCCCGCGGCACCGCCTGCCGCGTGCTCTTTAATCTTATCGGATGTGCCACGTAGATCGTGCACCGATTGGAAATTAACCGGCGAGCGAGCCGATCGGCTCCGAGTTCGCGTCGACGGTCGCAGGTGCGGTAATTAATGCTATTCAAATTACGACAAGCCGAAGTTATGCGGCTATGCGATCATAACCCGGCTCACGCGTGTCCGTTTCTCGTGCACAGTAGATTAAGCGAGTCGTGTGCCGGCGTTGCCAAACGCCGTGTCCGAATACGCTGACCGGGCAAATTATATGCGATCGCAACGCATTTTTTTTTTGCCTCTTTCAAACCGATCAAGGAAAGTGCGGCCACTGAGTAATGGGGTTCTGAGTTTTTGAGCGATATATTCGACCAAGATCATTACGGAACGAGCTCCTTATCGCCAGGACCGCCGGTCACTATCCGGCTATTAATACTCGCCAACGTGGAGATGCGAAATAATTCACGAAAACGACCGCGAGAAGCGATCCTTCGATCGATCGTTTCTTCGCGGTACGCGATACTTTGGCGGGTGGCTGGTGTGCTAATGGAGTTAGCGTCTCGCCAAGTCCTTCGCAACCGCGTTTTATCTCGCGTCCCGTTCTTTTTTTCCTCTTTTTTCTCAAGGAAGGACGCATCGAGATTTTTCGCCCGAGAGGCCGAGTCGCGTCCGTAATCGATTCGCCGTGATTCCGTTGGGCGAAATCTATAGCACCGTGGACGAATTCAGTGTCAATTAACACGGTTGCTTCGTCTCGCGCGAAGAGAGATAACGAGCGGGTAGGCGGCTCGAATTGCCGCAAATTAGGCCCTAATAGAATAAAGTTGTGCCCGAGCTGGCCTTTGCTCCCCGGCTACCCATTCACGTCGATCCGTGCACGTCTTCTCTCTTCGCCGATATCGTGCCGGCGAATACTCGCGCGTGCTTTCGACGTATCGCTCCCGCGGCCTCTCTCGCCTTTCTCCCTCCCTCCGACCCTGACATTTTCCTCGCTCGATAACCATCGATCAACGCGAAATCGAATATCAATTCGTCCATACTCGAGTACCACGAACTTTCTCCCATTCGAATTCGAAGGAGACGAATAGCGAGGAACGTATCTCCTCGACGTCGGCGATCCACGATCCGTGCGCAACGGACGGCTCTTCGCGGACCTTCGATACGCCTGCCGTCCAAATTATCCTTGCATCCGCACCCTCCCTCTTTGCGCACAGACGCATTCCTTATTCCGCTTTTTTCGTACAAAGCGTCGATCTCCGTTCTCTCGTAAACTTCAAGGCGCGCTCCCCTTCCTGCGCGAACCACCGTAAACCGACATCGCATCGGTATCGCGTCAATCCGAAATTGCAAGATCGATCCCCGCACGTTTCACTATTTTTAACATTACCCCCGTTACGATTCGAAGGGGACGAGCGTTGGCCACGGGTCTCCTCCGAAGCTTCCGTGATCTCGGCGTTGACTCTAACGTATTATTAAAGCGAGTACGCCCGAACCATTTCCGATCGCGATTCGAGGTGGACCGGTACGGGCGCGAATCGTCCTTTCGATTTCCCCCGAACTCCTTTGGAGCACTTCTCGAGCCATCGGTACGAGGACGTTCCGCGTAGACCGGCGCCTTCTCGTAGCGCGCGGGAGAGGCGCGCGGGGAAGGAGATCGCATGGGAATTAGCGTGTGGAGTTCGAACGGACGCGTAGCGGTTCGCGGTAACTCGCGCTCCGTAACCCAGTTCTCAGCAGCGGCGCCGATTCAAGAGGGTCGCCGGTGAACGCACTCCATTACGCGGTACCCGGCTCCTCGCCTCGAGCGGACCATCGGTAATACTATTATTAGTACCGCGCTAATGCCGCTTCCAGCTATATCCGGTTGCTTTACAAACTGGCGCGAGTCGATCGCCTCTACGAATTTATCGACGCCGTCCCTCTTCGACCCGAACGATTTTTTCCATCGCTCCATTTTCATTCGGACGGCTATGTCGCCTCTTCCTCGTCGAATACGAGTTTGGTTCGTCGCGATATAGGAAGGATGGCCCGTTGTATCCAAAGGTATTTTTATCCAAGGACGAGATGTACCTTTCGTCTCTCCACTCCACTTACGTACGGCGCGGCGAAGTACGACCAAAGGGTTCTAAGATAAAAACGAGTACCTCGCGAGTTATACCCCGATCGCGGTGTCTGGAAGTATTTTTATCCAGCCCAAGGACACGGAGGAGTTCCTCCTTCGAGGTGGATACTCGAATCGGCCTTCGAGTCGACTCTTCCGCGTGTCTTCTCGAAGGATTACTTTGCGCGGCACGAGTCTCGGACGCTCTCGACCATCGTCGGTCCTCCGAGGATTTTCGTGGGAGGACTTTTGTGGGTGTTGGTGGACGTGCGTAGCGCGAGGGTAACTCGTCGATCGACCACCGACGATGTTATCGTTGGTCTTAGGCCCGGGGCTAGCCAGAGGCTCGGTCGTTGCGCGCGCTCTTACGCGGCAGCAGGAAGACGCGGAGGAGCAGGAGGCACGGTGAGCCGGACAGCGCGGACTAGGACTAAAATTAAATTAGCCAACTGCCAGCGACATTTCTGATTCACCACGGTCCGGAGGGTTTTATTTGGAGATGGGCCAAGGGCAACGCACTCTGCCCACCGATCGGCCTGGGGTCAAACCTTTTGACTGGCCTTGAAAAATTGCCCGCGTTTCGGTGAATCGATCGGCGCTCCTAGCGAGCCTCTAGTCTCTCGGCTCTAGAGCCGCTCGCGCTCGTCTCTCGGGACTTTGAATCGATCCTGACAGAACCGAAAGGCGCCGCGCTCCTCCGCATTCGAGAATCCTCGCACTTTTACATCGTCCCTCGGCACGTTTCTTACCGAGCGGTGCACAATCTGGCAGATTTCTTCGCGGAGACGCAAAAGAAAACGTTGATCTACGTTTCTTTAAGGAGCGATATTGGAAGGCATTGACTTTCTACTGGAAAAGGTGGAGGAGGTAACGATCGCGGACTCGCGGGAGAAAACTTTGGTCGGTGCTAGCTCGGAAGTAGATTCCCGATGCGTTCGGTAAACCGTGTCGCGTACGGACTGACGGACGCTCTCCTCGCACGATCGATCGTATTACCTCGCGTTACGACTCATCGACGGAGCGGAGATGTGTTTACGCTTACGTACTTCTGGTTGCAGAATGTAGGGGAGAGCCGGATACCGGTTCCGCGCGCTGCACGGCCCTCCTTCTTCCCAAAATCGAGAGTGCTCGGCACGTCGGCGCTGGTACCCGGACATCGCCGATCTTTGATCCTCTCCGGCTGTTTGCAATTCGTCGAGGCCGTGGACGAGCCCTCGACGCCCAAAACGCAGTGCACGGCCAAGACCTTCACGTCGTCCACACCGCGGATCGAAGGTAATCGACGAGACACGACCGTTTCTTTGTCAAATGGTAAGAAATCGTGGATGCGCGTGTACGATGGAGTAAGGAACGATGTTTTTCTCCGCTCGAATAGAAACTACTACGAAATCCTTCCTTTTTTTTTTCAAAACAGATTCGGCAAGCAAGACGTTCGTGATATCACCCGGTTGGGAGCTGGAGAAAAATGAACCGCAGCAGTTGTTTCACTTTAACGAGGAGAAGAGCAACTACTTCAGGTACGGCCAAACTCGGCGATCGACGCTGGTAAAATCGGCGTGTAAGTTGCGACGTTAGGGAAGAAGAATCGGGGCTGCAGGTTCGCGAGTATAGAAGCGACGTGAGTCATCGGTAGGTATCGAGCCGTCGAGGTATATGACGGAGAATGGGATAAAAGGTTGCGAAGACGGTATGGCGCAGATACTCGACCCTTGTCGGTGCAGGGCCACGAAGAAATCTACCTGAACGTCCAACTTTAAATCGTTATTTATAGCCCGTTATATCGACTCACGCCGAGAAATTACTATGATTCGACGCATTGTACTTTTCGAAAATATGCCCTTCCCCCCCCCCCCCGCCTCCTCCTCTATTTATCGAGGTTTCGAGGGAACGATTAAACGTACACCCTCCCTGTACTCTTATTTACGTCCATATCCTCCCGAGAAGGAAGAAAACTTCAAAATCTGGTCACGTCTCTATTCGTCTACTACGCCGGTACGCATTTGGGGTGGGGGTGGGGGGGGGGCGGGGGGATGGAATGGCAAATGGGACGTGAAATTTTGCGAAGTTTCCCAAGAGCCTACGGACCACGCGGCGATCGTAGCGTTGAACCACGATTCTTCTCCCGAAGCAACATCGTCGCGGTGAGGCGTGAACAGAGCCGAAATTTCTGCTTCAGTCTGCTCGACAACACTCAGCTGACTATGATCGAGGACATCGGCGACAGCTGCCTCGTGGAAACCAGCTCGGTGACGTACAACGACGGCACAGCCTCGGCGGCGCCCCACTACTTGATGCTCAACAAGCAAAACTCTTTCGAACACGACGAGAGCCTCGGCATACTTACTCCGGACCAGATGACGGATTTTACGGTCGCACTGGAGTGCTCCAGGACGCCATCCTGCGAGAATCTGACGGGCTCGGCCGGATCGAGGTTGGCCCTGACGCGCGCCTCGGCCTCGAGGCCCTCGGCGGACGTCGAGCCGACGGAGGAGGGCTCCAGCGAGAGGACGCCCTCCCCGGAGGAGCTGCCGCTCGACCCGAAGCCCGCCGAGCCGGTCAGGGGGGGGACGGTGCCCGTCAGCTTCGTGACCTCCGTGACGAGCATCACGAGCCTCGAGGCGGGTTACCAGGGCGACGGGGAGAATTCGAGACCTGCCAGTCGCGGAGCCGATCCGCCCTCCGTCGTCCCGGCCGCCAACCTGCCGGCGCCCTGCAGACAAGACCCGATGACGGACTCGGACTTTTTCACCGAGAGCGACGCCGATGCTCACGAGGAGATCGTGAGGGGCGACAGGAAGGCGCAGGTGATCGACGGGACGCTTTTCTGCGCGCCCGGCGGCAGGAGGTGTCCCAGCTTCACCGGGGAGGAGATGGACTCCAGCGGGATTTACTCGGACCTGGACAAGAGGCACGACGAGCTCCACGCCCCGGAAGAGGCGCCGGAGGAGAACGACGATCGGACACCGGACACGGTCGACACCGAGGTCTCCCAGAGGAGTCAGCTGTCGCCGGTTAAGGCGGAGGTCGCTCACGTCATCATGGATTATTTGCACGTGAGTCGAGCTTCCTCCTCGATCCCGTAGAACCAAAGAGGTACGGGAGCGAACGTCGAGGGTCCGCAACCGGTAGAAGGTTGCGCTATCCCGCGAGTCGTACGTATTGTAGCGCGATAATCTCTTAGGAGTAGAATGCCCGTGGAGCGATGCGATGCGATGCGATGCGATGCGATGCGATGCGATGCGATGCGTACTATCCGCATACCCGATACCCGTGCTCCTTATAACCAACCTTCTTTTCTGGGTAGGCGCTTTCGAAGTGCCTCGTACGCAAGAGTTCGATCGCGATGGTTCGTTCGTGGCGCACGCCCGTGCTCTCGGTAAGATTACGGGCCTTCATTCAAACGGCGGACGTTTCAAAATCAGGTCCCGGCGAATCCTCTGGAAGTTTCGGCCGACTCGAACGGCTCGCTGACGCCCGCCGAGATGACGGTGATCGAGGTGGCGAGGGCGAACGACAGTGCCAGGTCGAAGACGCCGAGCAAGGCCGACTCGGCGCCCCTGAAGAAGTACAAGATGCCCAAGAGGAACGTCGTGTCTAAGATCAAGGCGATGATCGAGTCCAGCCCGAAGGAGGAGGTCGAGAAGGAGGGCAGGCGGTCGCAAAGGGCGCCCAGAAAGGGCGGCCGTTGGGACGCGGTTATGAGCAAGATCGAGGCCGGCAAGACCGAGCAGAGGACGAGATCGGTGAGGAAGGAGGTCAAGTCGAGAGTCCTGCAGAGCATCGGCCAGTCCTCGTCCTCTGGACCAAATTCGAAGAAGACCGGCGACGCTAATAACAATAACAACAAGGATAAACGGTGAGAGCTATTTAGACACGAACAGACGAACAGCTTAGAGGGACTCCTCGCGAAAAGCGTGGATTATCGTGGAGTTGGACTATCTTTGCGATACCAATGACTTTCTTCGTAATTCCTTTATATTTTAATGTTTTTGCGAAGAGTTTGCACTGTAAGCATTATACACAAGTACTTTACGCCTTTCTTTTGGACATTGGAAAAAAATGTATCGACGATCGATGCGAGGACGTTGTTTAACCCGCCTTTAAGACCATCTCAAATTGCAGGAGAATACGCGGTCGACAAGAAGTGAAGTCACCGACTCAGGAAACTGCCAGAAGCTCCGTTCGCAGCTCGATGAGCGATCTCAGCAGTGGGCCAACCAAGGAAGCGTCAAGTAAGTTGAGTTAACGTCTAGGCCTTAACAACTCGCCGATCGTTTTAAGCCTCTCTTGTAACGGTTCGTGTCGCAAGCGTCTCGTATCTTCGTATCAAATATATCCGTACTACGCTCGATGCAGCGGTACACCTTGAATTCGTCGGTCGGCCATTATTTTATTTATACTTTAAATTTGACCGAAAGAAGTCCATTTTACCTATCCATTCGATATACGATACATACTCGTTATTCGTGCGTTAAGGATAAAATGTCCGAAGAGAGAATAAGCGACCAATTGTTCGATAAATAAAGTTATTTCAATGCGTGTCGATATTTTTTTTTTTATCTACACGATCATTTGTGTATAATGGGCAGTGAGCGATGCATGGCTCGCAGAGGCTATATGCCGCCGCGTAGTAGTCGTCATCGATTATCTCGGTTAGGTACCCGAGACAAGAGCGAAACGAATCTTACGCCCAAGAAATATCAATACCGGCGCGTGTGCAAAGGAGCAAATTTTCGTATCATCCGATCTTGGAGCCCGTCGCGCGCATGTGCTTTCAGTCTTTACGTCCGCTCTCATAACAAAGGGTGTCGATAATGCCTAGGAACCGCCAGTAGCGACTCAGCTCTCGAGAAGCGCTTCATCCCGGCAGCTATTGCCGCAGTGCGTCCGCAAATTTTCCTCCATCCTTTACGGACTTTTGCAAAAAGACGCGACGGCACCTCCTATCACCGTGCCATGCGTCCCACAACTCACCGCTCCATCCGCCTTAAACAAATCCTCATTAACGACGACCCATATCGAATCGAGGATAAAAATAGCGATACCAAATGTACGAGCACGAGCGGTTTAAGAAAATCGGCACGTGGCTGCAGCCCTAGCGGTATTTTTTCCGGTTCTCCACCGTGCTCCTCCGCTCGTTTCTAATAAAAATGGCAATGGCGAATGCAGGAGCGTAAGTGTGTCGAAAAGAAAGGGAGACGAACCGACGTCGACAGGTGGCCGCACCTCGAAGATTTTTCTCTTTTCCTCGATAACCGGCCGCGCTCCACGATTAATTCACGGCATGTAAGCGAGGAGGGCTCTCTTCGCGGGGAGGCGTCCTAGGAGCCAGCGGGAAGGGGGTGGTAAACTATCGTTCGACGTGGGCGCAGAAGGGCGGTTTTGTATCGACCGGTGCGGGTCTTACGCCGCACGGAACTCGGTCGAACCGAAAAGGAGCCCCGGTGTCCCTCTTCCGGCGCCACTGGACGGTTTCGTTTCTATCGGGCCAAGGCACGTCGGGCAGCCGCAGCTTCGCCATCCAGTCGGCAGTCCTCGGCGCACCTCGTGCACGTTCGGACCTCCATGCACGCGCCTTGCATATCCGGTCCCCTCTCCTCTCGCACGAGCCCATTACCCCTCTCTCACTCGCTCGCACTGTCTCTCTCTTTCTATCTTTATCTCTCTCTCTCTCTCTCCTTCGCCCGCTCCATCTCCCTTCCCACTTACTCGATCGCTCTCTCTCTCTCTCTCTCGTCCTTCGTTAGCCCGTCTCCCTTGCTCCTACTCTTAGTCGCACCCCCCCCCCCCCCCTCGTCGGCCGTACTCGCGACCGTAGCGCGATCGCTGGTACCATTCGGGTCATCGGTTCTGAACGGGGTGCGCGAGGTGCGTGTGCGTTGACGTAGGGAAAAGGGCGAGGGAAGGACGCGGCGAGTGGAGTTTATCGAGGGTGCCGGTGCCGAGTGCGTCGAGGCCACTCGTCGTGCCGGGCGGGCGCATTTTCGATCGACGAACGACGAGCAAGTGGGTCGATGAATCGGGATCCTGCCGAGGAACGAGATACGCGGTACGGTCGGTCGTCGTTACGGCTCTTCCTCCCCTCCGGTGCAGGTGCGAGGCACGTTCGCGAGTGGACCACCGCCTGACCTGATTTCCGTCGTGTCACGGTCGCCGTGTCTTTTGCCGGTACCGTATTCGGCCGCCGTCGAGCGATGATTTCTGACGGATCGGGCGTAAAACGGCCGCGGGCCGTGGTTACCGGCGAACGGATATATCGAGCGCATCGCTCGTGCGGGCCTCGATAGCCCGAGGGATAGGGGCCGTGGGAGAGGAAACACGAGAGCGGATCGAATCGGAAACTACCCGAAAGCAGCCTTTCCAGCACGCGACGCGTGCACCGTACGCCCCTCGCTCGTCGAACCTACCTCAAAGAAATGGCTCCAGGGACGAACGACCTTAAGTGATCGATGCTCGAAAACGAAAGGAACGTCGAATAAATCTCGAGGCGGACTCGAGGAGGCTACTCGAGTAACTCCCTTCGGAGCACGGTCGATCGATATTTAAAGAGCGGCTCTGAGGCAGGAAGGATCGAGCGCCGTTTCCGGCATACCGATGGAGGATCCTCGAGAGACCGTTGTCGGAGATAACCGCGTGTTTCGTCGTAAGGCAGGAGAAGCAGCGGCGGGCCAGGGGTGCTGGCGGTTCGGCCAGGTTTCCGATCGGCGACTCCACGAGTAGCGGCGGAGGGGTCAACGGCACTCGTGGGTTTATTTCCGGCATTGGCTTTCCACGTTGCGCACCTTACACCATACGCGCGCACGTCCTTCGAGAGCGCTGCCGGTGCTTCTCCCGTCTCCCCGCGCCCTCCTGGCAGGTGCACCCGAAGACCACGTGCGTCTCCAAGGCCGACGACCACCGGTATCCACCCGGGCCCCGATCTACCCGCTTACGCAACCGCAACGGCAGAATCAGATGTTAAACCCACACGATCGCGAACTCCGGCGATCGCGTCGGTGAAAGACGGCGGCCGCGCCGACCGGGACAGGTAGAGTCGAACGATCCAGTAGCTGCCGGGCGATCGCCTCGACGAAGTCGTACCCGACGGCCTTCGCGAGCCTGGAATTCTAGTCGCGCGTTTTGGCCAGAGCGCATCTCCATCGAGGACGAAATCCGAGAAGCGTGCGGGAGCCTTTGGGAGGGATCTCGAGGGTGGCCCGAGATCCGTGGACGGAGCCTCGAATCTGCCCAGAGGGCCGAACATTCGACCGAGTCCCACCCGACCTTCTTATTCAGCTTGATCCTTCGCTCGCGAATTTCTTCGAGGAAGGACGAACTCTGGAATCCGTCCAAGGACCCGGTGGATCTTTCGCGATCGTGAATCTCGCGCGGCGCGGTTCATCCGAGGAGTAAATTCGAGGATGACGAGGAGCGTCCAGGAGTGCGCGGAAATTCTTCGAAAGAGTCGCGAGAGTGCTCGAACGGATCCTGGAATGGGTTCGGCGCTTGAATGGCCGGTAATTCGATCGTACGGTTTCGATGTTTCGTGGCCGTGAGCCTCGCCGATCCGACGATCCTCGGATTGGCCGAGGTAAATACGACCGGCCGAAGGTGCTCGTTTCGCGCCGCGAAGGTTACGGATGGTATTACCCGAGACGATGGTGAAATCTTGGTGAAAGTAAGGATTCACGATGGGGCAACAAGGATCGAAGGGCAGGCCGTCTCTTCGTGCGGATTTCGTTAGAGACTCGGCGAAGATGCGGCTCGGCAGTTTCAAGAGAGGTAGCCTCACGATTCTTCTCCCCCTCGCTCTTTTGCTCGCTCACCGATACGTCAAACGGTCCAACGGTTATCGTTGGCTCGGTCTCGCTACCGGTTAATCCTTTAATCTCGTTTCACGGAGAATCGTTCCTCGTACTTCCCCCTTTTTGCGCCCGTCGCTCAACGCTAGAAAGTAGCGACGAGGCGAATACGAGCGCGAGGCTTTGAACGTTGCATAGGTAGGAGCGAAGAGCTGGATGCCTCCAACGGTTTCTCTCGAGCGAGCCTGCAGCGTTAACGTAGAGGGATCCGAGGTACCCTACTTTGTACCTCGCTACGGGATTTCACCTCTCCGCCCGCCCGCCCGCCCGCCCGTCCGTCCGTCCGTCGAACCGTTCCATTTTCTCGAAACGGGTCAATGCCAAATAACCTATTTGAGAGGGCCGCGATGGTGAAAGCCGGAACGATCCTGCTTTCAGCGATATCGATATATTACCTGGCGTTGGTACGGTGCTTGAAAAATTTATAGCCGATCATCGGCAGTAGGGACTCGCTCTATTTTACGTTCCTAGGCAACGACGTAAGCTCTGCGAGTACGCGCTAGAATTTGATCGCTTCCTTCCAATTTTAATCGGGACTTATTTTTACTCCGATTTTAATCCCGCAAGCCGGGACGCTCGGCTATAGATATTTATAAAATGGTACGCGACATCCGGTTATGGCTCTCCCGCATTGTAAACGCCGGGTGTGAAAGAATCAACGGAGGTTTTTCCCGGGGGAATCGTCGAAACGCTTGCGTGACCGCTCAACGGCGTCGCTGAGCCCTACAAATCCGTTCACCATTGGTGAATGGGCTAAGAATAAATTATTGGCCTCGTGCTCGGCGTAGTCGCTTATTACGTTACTGCACATTCTTCCTTGCTTTTATCGCCGGCACGATAAATCGAACGCCCCTGCGCGCAACGTAAACGAGCGGCTCGATCTCGATGCTAAGTGGAAATGGGAGGAAGCGGTGGAGGAAAAAGAGGGCGGGAGGCCGTCCTTTATTGTATTCAAGGCTCGCGGTTCTCACGAGCGCGAGCCGCAACGCCGGAGGATTACCAGCCGCGATAAGGGCCGAGACCGAGCGAACCCGTGAGAGCGACGATTAAACCGGTCTCTCTGTTTTTTTGCGATCCAATTAGCGACAGCTAGTTCCCCGAAAAAATGATTGGTTTGCCGGCACGGCTTTTCTCTCCCTTCGACGTCTTTGCCGGTCAACGGTGGACGACGAGCAAACCGCATTGTGTGTGGACGAAGGGAGAAAAAGAATCGCGCACGGCGAAAGAGGCCACAGACTCGCGACGTTATCGTCTCGTTCGACTTGGATGGCAACCGTTTGACACGGTGGCAGAGGCGAGACCCATCGCGCTCCGTTCTTGCATAACTTTGACCTCGATTATCTCGAAAACAGAGGTGTAGCGACCCGACCCTTTTACGCGAGACACCTTTGATCGATTCCCGAGTTACTCGGAAGCTCCCTGGCGCGGCGGCTCGTCTAACGCAAACGCCAATGATGCGCAAAAGCTTATTGAACCAACCTACGGCGGATGCCGGCTACGAAATTGTAGGTCGATATACCATCCATGGTACTGTTATGTATCGCGTCTTTACCGGGAACACCGCGAATAATCTTACCGCGAAAGACGGTTCGGAAACGAGCGAGCGGCGAGCGGCTGTTAGTAAATATCCGCGAGGATCGATGTATCGATTTACGATAATCCCATCCGATCTACTCGAGCCTCGATATAATACACTTCGATGGGGCAAAATCGTTCAGG
The DNA here is from genome assembly GCA_038496175.1 of Ampulex compressa. NCBI lineage: Eukaryota > Metazoa > Arthropoda > Insecta > Hymenoptera > Ampulicidae > Ampulex > Ampulex compressa. The sequence continues at coordinate 43,344 of JBCFXI010000325.1, read as the reverse complement.
AATTATATCCGCTTTACGACCGACGCGGATACGCCGCTCTCTTATATCGGCGTTATAAGGTACGCGTCGATAAAGCCAATCTCGCGATGCACGAGACATCGTGATTTTCTGATTGGCGCGCTTTTGTCCTTTTGAAATGGATTTCTCTTAAGATAGATATCGATGGTGGGGCCCGAGATTAATCTTTGATCCACTTTTGTATTTTATTTTTAAAGAAAGATCACCAACGTCGGCAAATCCACCAAGAAGGTTGGTAGCGAATGGTCGTAGTAGTCAACAAAATCGCGTCAACAGTTTCGACGTTAAGAAGAGTTGCATCGAGGTGTCGACCGTGAATCTCGGTGAGTATCGAGCGGCGGAGCCGCTCGTTCCAAATTGCGAGGCCGTGCCGTACGGCGATACCGGTGCGTGCGAGCTTGCATAAGGATTCCTCGTCGATCGGACGTTGGAAAGGAAAGGCCTGGCACTGCCGCGCACTTCCGGTCGGAGACCCGGTGCGACAACACGGAACGACGTCTCTTCTTCCTTTCGAACGGCCCCTTACGCGCCACTCTTTCCATTCAACGTTTCTAGCTCTCTTCCTTGGACGGACCATCGACCGTTCGTCTATCGAGAATCGACGAAAGATTCGTACCGGGACTTTGCTCGACATTGAGCAAGGTCGTAGCGTCCAAATAAGCGCGACGCAGGATTCGTGCGCGAATAATCCGAGTACTCCGAGAAAAACGATAGCTCGCCGCTTGGGGATTTTGTGCCTAGGGCGCGTATGGGGCTTTGCGCGCATTTCGAAATTTGAACGGGAAAAATTTACGACACGGTGAGGAATCCCGGGCGAAGGCGGTTTATCCCTTAATCGCGATTCGCCGCTTTTCTCCCCTCGAAGTCGAAAATCAGAGAAACCTTCCATTCGTGACGCCGAAGAAGGGTGGCGTTCGACTTCGACGAAATTCCATTGCGGTCGGGGGCCATAATAATTATCCGTGGGCGTAGGGTCGCGTCTCTGCCTTTGTTTATGGCGCAGGTCAGAATTTAACGGTACGCACCCTCACCGCAGCCACAATACGGCTCCAAACCCCAAGTGGTACCGATACCAGCCCGATATTCCGAACGCGTCAGTCCTTCGACGATCGCGAGGAGGGAAACAAGTTCGAATCGTGCAACGCGCGTCTCCCACGTCCGAATCGCCGAAATATTCCACTCCGAGGACGTGCTTCGTGACTCCACCGGCGACAGAGCTACGTGCTCGGCATTGTTAGCGCTGACGCGGCCACCGAATGTGGACAACGATCGTCGCTGGCGATTACGATAAGCGAATGCCACGATTCGATGCGGCCGGTGCATAAGTAGAGTGACTAGAGTCGACGCAAGGATGGTCTTCTCGTACTGCAGTATATATCTTTCGCTATACCACTTTCGTTCACTCCGCTGGCTTTATGCGCGATTTTGATTCGCGCATGTATCGGCTTAGAATCGATTAAAATTGGCAGGAGGCTGGCTTGCTCGTGCCACGATACGACCTTTTATCTCTCCTCTTTTCCAATCGCGTTTCGTGAGATATTTAATGACGTTCTCTTGGTCTTAATGGTAGAGCGATTCTTGATTTTCCTAGAATTACGCGTGCGATTTTAATAGCCCCGACGTAGGGTGGTTAGCGCGAGGACGAGCGTGTCGGTGAGCTTTCTTTTTTCCAAAGATACATCCCGCATGTACCTTCGCGATAAAATTCGTCGCGCTCGCTAGGCGCGATCGCATCGTCGGAACGTAACTTTGTACCCGCGTCCATTATCTCGGCTGGATAATAGAACGGTCGACGCAGTACGGTACTCGGTGGACGGCGGTACGTTATTCGCGGTGCTAAGCAGCCGAGACGAAATTCGTTCTCTTTAACGCAAAGCCTTCTGATTGCAGAAAAGAGTCCTTCGACGACGCGAAAACCGACGATAACGAGAAGAGTAACGACCAACGTTTCACCGAAGCAGCAGACCTCGACGACGCCGACAAAAGGTAGACTTTGATACGACTAAATTAACCTTTGCGCCACGTCCCTTTGTCTTATTAGCGATCCATTAAGGGCCGAGTAGCGACGGGCCCTTAAGAACTTTATCGATTTCCAATGGGTAGAGCGGCGGTATACCTATGGGAATGAAAATACGACGTTGGGCCGTGCCCGATGTGGGACACGGGGAGAGGGTTAGATCGTTAAAATACCGCTACACGAGGGAAGATTCGGCCTTCCTCGCGTGCACGATATCGTTACGAAGCCTCGATAGCGGAGGAATGCGAGCTCGAGGGCGTGCGCGACGGAGGATCGCGCTTGGTCCTCCTCCTCGCCTTTCGCTCGTTTCGAACTTTAACCAACTTGGCCGCGCTTCCGCGAGGAGAGCGACATTTGCCGTCGCGATGCTTTCCAATTCATTGACCGCGGCACTGCTAGTCGGTAGTTTCTAAAAAGATCTCACGGTCATTTTGCGGCACCGACTCGCCCACGTTTCCACGCGCGTGCACGCGGTATTATCCTCCTTCGAGCTCCCGTTCGAGCTTGTCGCCTCGAAGAAAGTCCCGGCTTTCACTGCTCCCGCTCGTCGAATCCTCGTTCTTGCCTCCCCGAGGCGGTTTCCGCCTCGATCGGGCCAAGACCCTCGGGCGTTCTTCGGACATCGTCGAGTAACTCCCGAGAGATCGGCGGGAAAATATTTGCGCCATGCATTCCGGTTCCTTCGTCGGGCCAATCGCTCTCGGAGGAAACGGCGCACCCGAAAAGTCCTTTGGTCTACGATTAGGCCCGATCGATCGACGCTCTTGAAAGCCGAGAGTTTGGCACGATTATAGCGCGCCAACTTTAGAATCTCTATTTACGTCCTTTGAGACGTTCGCGTAATAACTTTGTAGTATCCGTGGACCGCTGTTTATTGGATGGGTATTTATAATGAAATATCGGCGTGTATTTACCTTACTCGAAGATTTATTAATAAAAAGACCGGATACGCGAGGAGGAGAGATACGTTTGCGATATAGTACGCGTTGTGCTATATTGGACCGTGTTATTTTTACGGCGCTACAATGAAACGGAACAACTTTCCGCGATCTAGTTCTGTTTTCGAGACGATTTACGACTTTTGGGATTTGCCGGATTATTCATCGGTTAAGGGTTAATTGTCGTTATCGGCCGTAACGATCGCTTTAATTTAAACGCGTACGATTCTAGTTTTGCACGCATACGTTACCGGCACCGTGAAGATCGCTATCGAAAACCGACTGCGTTCTAAATATCAGAATCTAGAAAACGGCAAAACGTGTCTCGAGTTTCTACGATTCACGGTCTTTTACCTTCATTCGCGTTAACTTTATCGTCTTATTAATCGGTTATGAAGTCTCGCTCGAACGACCCGTTTAAACATCCCACGTACAAATGTGGGAATCGTGGGGCATCGTGGTACCATTCCGTTAACGTTCGCTCGTGCTCGACGATATCGCAGGTTTTTCTAGAATCCAGCATCGGGTAGGGTGCGACTCGTCGATCGCCTCGCGACGATAATTCGACGAAGGGTCTATTTCCACAAAGATGGAGGAGAATTTGGGCAATTTCGATGACTCACGTTCTTCGCTAATTTCCTAGGAATTTCCCTGTCATCGCCCAGCACCGCGCTCGGTTTCCGCGACTTAAAAATAGGAGAGTAAGGTAAATACGTTGCCGAACGTTACGCAAGTCGCCCCCAATTAACGGTTAGAACCGTCGAAGCGTTCGGCACGGCCGTGCCTTTCTCATAAACATTTCCCAAATTTATGACACTGCACTTACATTATTTTTCCGGGAACGATCGACCGCATCTATTTACTTTCCCTCTTTACCCCCCCCCCCCCCACTCCCACTCCTCCTCCCCACTAATAGGTATCAATAGCAAGGGCAGATACTTTGGAAGAGTAGTCCTACGGTCGAGGATTTAGGGCGATATCGTATTATGGATTCTATAGTGTCAAGGCGCTGCCGTTTAAAGGACGAAAGGAAAAGAAGAGGAAATGATAATGACGGACGCGAGGCGTATTGGCGAAGCTCCTGCCGGAAGAGCATTGTTCGATCGTCATCGCTCGCGATCGCACTTCGGGCACGTCCAGCACCGGGACGCTCGCCTTCCACCATCTAAGGTCGACCGATCCCAAATGGAAAAGCGAATTTATTCGGAGCACGGCTCCTTGAAATAACTCACGGCGATCGTGCTCGCGCCTGCTCTATCCTCCCTGCCCCCCTCTGCGCCTCCCTCCCTTCCGCTCTCTCTCTCTCTCTCTCTCTCTCTCTCTCTCTCTCTCTCTCTCTCTCTCTCTCTCTCGCGCGCGCGCGCGCGCAAGCTGGAGTGGTCAGTTTCGCGCTTAAATCATGGCCCACGATGTGTTTCGAACGATCCACGATGAGCGCTTTCTTGGAACGATGGCGTCGTTTCGGGCCGAGAAGGATAATATTGTACGACGAGGGGCTAGAAAGTGGCTAGAAAGGGGCCAATTTTGCACCCATGGATCGCCACGCCGAAAATGTTTCTTCGCGATTTTGCCGAACGGAGGATCGATCACGAGATCGTCCCATCGTTACTTTACCGCTCGATGCGTCCGTCCTTCGAAGACTCTGAAAATTTTTGTTCGATAGAATTCGTCTAGAAAATATATAGAAGCCGGAGTACGACACGCTCCGTATCCTAAATTTCTGTACCTACACGAGCGCTCTTCCTACGTACAGGCAAAGATCGGAGATTGGTCGTGTGCCAATTATACCCTTTGCTTTTACTCTATTCCCTCTCCTATCGAATTTTTTGCTCGCGCCTCGTTAATAAGAACGTTGAATGCGTTCCCTTGTATAATGGGACGCAAACGAAAGGACCAGGCGGCTCTACCAGGTTCGCGGTCGAGGTTCGAAAGATCGGAGTAATTATGGAACGATACGCGGACATCGCGATGGCATTTCTCGAACGATCCTCGCGTAAGCTCGCATAGCCGCTCTCGTAGGTCTATCGTCATCTTCGCGTTCCTCCTCGTATTATTTGTCGCGATGGTCCTCGAGGTTGCACCTCTGCCGAAGGTAGTAGGAGTGGTAGACCAGGAGGAGGAGGAGGAGGAGGAGGAGGAGGTGGAGGCGATGGAAGGAGGGATATATCGCTAGCCGAGGCGGCGTGTAGCTCGTGCTAATTCAGTCGAAGCGCCGACTTCGTCAGCAAATCGTCACTCCTGGACGATTTCAATCGGCATCCGCTATGCCGATCGCACGATTCCCCTCCAGGCGCACCTTCCATCCTGAATTTCGACGGTCTCCTCGATGAGCGTCGCCGATGCGTGCTCCTCCGTCGCGCCGATTCCCCTTTCCTCGCTCGACCCTCGTCGTCGCGTCAGGATCCTCGGGTGTGCGGACGAAAGGTGTGCTTCCGTGAGGACGGTTCGATGATCTCCAAGAGAAAGAGGGTGTACGGGGAATCGCGGGTTCCGAAGGTAGAGCCAAATCGGAGATAGAGGGCCCTCCGAGAACTATTCCGGCGCGAATATTCTTATCTCTGGCGAGAAGGTACCTCGCAAACAAGGGAGTGGAAGTGATAAATAACCGAAACTACGCGGTACGCGCTCGAAATAGCCGGGTTCGCGTTGTGGAAAGATCGTGCCGGCAAGTGAATTTCGATGGTCGGGCCAAGGTGGTCGTCGGGATACCTTCGTCTTCCTCCGGTCGTTTCCACATTCGCCAGTCGACCGTCGTACGACTGACCTTAACCCAGTGCGCCTTCCTTCACTGGCTCGCGCACCAAGGACCGGGGATCCACCTCGGACGCGAGAACGATCGATTCCAACCGCCACCGCACGCACTCGTCGTCGGGCTCGGGAGCGCTCGGGCAAATTGGACCGAGAAGAAGCCCCTCGCGAGCTTCGAGAGAAAAACCATCGATCGGAGATGCCGGAGTCCTTTTGACGGGGTGCGAGATATTCCGCAAATCCCGAGCGAAGAGAACGGAACGTCCGAAGGAATTGGATCGGAGAAACGTCCCGCTTGGGTGACGTATCGTCGAGCTCGGGAATAAGAAGGATCGATTCGAGGGTCGGAGGAACTCGCGAATGGGTCCACGCCAGCCGAGAAAGTCGGGGCTCGTAGAGAGGTCGCGCAGCGCCGATACATCGCTGGACGAAGAACGAATTCAGGATGACGTCGACGAGCCGCGTAGAAATCCTCGCAAGGAACGATCGTCGCGTACGCGAATTTTCCTCCTCGCTCGACTATAATCGTACCTGAAAATCCTGAAAAACTGGTAAACCGACTTTCCAAGACTGGCAAACGGTTTTCTCTCCCGCCAAGCGGTTTTTCCACGAGACTTTCTTCGATACGCATAAATGCCAACGCGAGCGACCAGGACGTCTAGTAACGGTGTCGCATCGCGGATAATTCGTATCGGCGGTGTCCACGAGAACCGCGTCGATGACGGAGCGATCTTACTCGAACGAGAGAGACGTTCCTGGGCCATCCATCGATCGGAGCTTTCCTCGGAATTTTTTATCCGAGCGATTTTCCACCCCTTGACCGCGCTCTTCCCGTCCCTCCAATCCGCTCTTTTCTCGATCGCTCCACGATACTCCGATGTTATCGTCGGACGCTCAAAATTCTTCGCGGTGCAAGACAACCCCCTCCACCGTCTTCTTTGATCCGTCCTTCGGCTCCTGGCCTCCCCGAAGATTGTCCCCGGTGGACGCCTTCCTCTTCCTCGAACACTCCCCTTCCTCCAAGCGCGCTTATCCGTGCGGTGTGTTCGTTCGCTCGAGGCCCGTCGAAATCGTGCCCCCTCCTTCGCCTTTGATCCATCGCGTCGTTCCTTCCGATTCCCCGAACGCCGTCCGTCCTCGAGAGGACGGGAAACGATAAATCCTCGGCGCGCAGGAAGCGAGGAGTCGATGGTCCGATCCGCGAGGGTGTGCCGCGAGGAAGTGATCGAACGTTCGTCGCGGATCGAGGAACGCCGATGGTGATGGGCCCGGTGACGTTGCTTGCAGATCGCGAGGCGAAGGAGCACAGCCCTAATTACCTGGTGAGGAGGGCCTCCTCGGAGACGAGGGATCAGGCGGCGCAGACGGAGGTCCCCTACGAGGCACTGCGAGGAAAGCAGGCCGAGCAGGTTATCCAGGCGCTCTCCATAACCGTGCAGTATCTGGCTTACGAGGTGCGTTTCTCTCTGCGCTTTTCGCGATTCTTCCTGGGCATGACGAATGGAAAGCTCGGCCACTTCCGGGCAAGAAAGTAGGATTTCAAGTCTCGCTTCTTATCGTTTTCGACGCGATATTTACATCGGCGGTTCGGCATCCGCGCTGCAAGGGCAGATCTTGAACCGAATAACATCGGCGGTCGATGCTGAAAATTACGTGAGCAAACATCCGGCCGTCGATAGAGATTTTCCGTCTCGTTGCCCTCGCTCGCTCTATTCGTCGGTTCGTTTATCGATCCTTTGGGATCCGAGGCGCGGCACCTCGATGGCGATTCTCCTCGAGATAATGGACGGTAGAGTTGAAGATCGCGGTCGCGCGATTGCATCGAATGCATCGGCGAGTCCTGTACGCGTTGATCCAAGGGACTCTCTCCGACAATGACGTACAACGGATATCGAAAACATTGTCGCGCGCAGGATCGACAGGAACGCGTTTCCGGCGCGCGTTAATCGCGTGCTTCCTCGTGCCTTCGGGGAAGACGATCGAGCACGATCGGTTGGTAATCTATCGTGATATTATGCAGCTGGATGCTTTTTCCACGCCCAAGCTGCGGAAGGATTGCGAGAAAATGAAGAACGATTGGTTGACGGCGCGGTCGGAGGTCGAGGAGCTGCGAGCGAGGAACCTCGGCATTGAGGAGAGGCTCGACACCGAGAGGGAGGACTACAGAAGAGCCTTGGACCAACTGCGCCAAGATCGTAAGCTTTGCCAAGTGTATTTGTGTTTCTTTTGGCTTCTCCCTCTTGGTTACGGCGAAAAACTTTGCCTGACGCAATTCCCTCGTAACGAATAGCTTTGCGTATTTCAGCGTAGTTACGGACAGAACTTACTCTCGAATCTTTCACCCCCAAATTTGTGCCATGGGAGCATCCTTATCTCGGATCGTCGAGCGAAATTGGGAAAAAATATGTTTTTCATCCAGACCCATCTTGGATAACGGCTCACGTTTCAAGAACTAGAGAGATACTTCGGACGCGTTGTCTCCGCCTTGGAGAATTTTTCAATACGACACGTATACCGTATAGATACCCACCGATTCGGAGGTTAGCTTCGAACGTTACATTCCGGACTAGAGGACCTCGGTAGAGGGTGCCAAAAATTAGAGAAACGAGTAAAGTTCAAGGACGATCGCATCCGAGATACAAAACGCGACATCGAAGCACGTCACCGATTTTCCTCGCGTACGAGTCGACATCTCTTCTCGGCTTTTTATCTCGGACGAGTGCCAAAGTCGTTTCGTCCGTCGTCGAAATTGGCGTTACGCACTGCGACGAACGATTTCTGCCACGTTTCTTCCTCCGTGCGCGGTTACACGATAATCACACTGGCATAGTAACGAGTATAATGTCTCTAATGTCGGTGCGAATGGGCCGTCCTTTAAAGTGGGGCAATTGTTAATTAAAATCGGCGAGGCCATCGTGCCCACGCGTAACTCGGCTCGCGATAAATCATTCGGGAATCGACTTTTCCAAAGCACGGCCACGGCCGAAACTCGCGAACTCTGCTCGATTTCGCGGGCAGCATAACGTTCGTCCAAGTTAATTATAGGCCGGCACGTTCGACCTACCCAATTCCATCCTCTTCCCCTATCGATGTTTTTTCCACGCCTCTTCGCACCGTTAAAAGAATCAAAGCACAAAGATCCGTTTCGAAGTTACGGCATGGGACAGGCTCGCGACTCGATCCATCGCACGATCCATCGCTTATAATTTATTCCGCCTCGTAGGCACGTACGCGTATAATTCGCAAATGAAGTTGGGTGAGTTCTCCGTGACTTTTCAGTGGAGGCTCGCCGATCGGAGCAAGTGGCCGTGCTGGAGGCTGGCCTGCAGGAGGAGAGGCGCAGGCACGAGGCGAAATTGAGGGACTGCCTGAACGAGGCCGCCAAGGAGCATCGAGCGGCCATCGCGCGAATACGCGCCGAGCAGGAGGCGGAGCAGCTGCGCAAGGAAGCCGAGAGCAAGAGGAGATCCGTCGTCCACGACCAGGGTGCCGCCCTGACAGCCGAGGTCGAATCCCTGAGGTCGGTCCTCGAGCTACGGAGCCAAGAGAACGCGGCCCTCAGATCGGAGCTCGACGGCTTCAAGCGCGAGGTCGAGGACAAGGAGGCCCTCCAGCAGAGACTGGACACTCTGGAGGCGAGGTGCGAGGACCTGAAGGCGCAGCTGCAGTGCAAGGAGAGCTTCGAGAGGCAGATCTCCCACGAGAACGAGGTGCTGCACGAGTCGATCCACCAGGTGTCGAAGCACAACAAGAGGCTGGCGCAGCGCAACGAGGAGCTGCAGTGGAGGCTACGTCAAAAAAACGAGGTGGTGACCGTTCTTGCGAATCAACTAGCGACGCCAAGGCTCTCGCGCTCCCTCGGCCCTGAGCACGTCGATCACACCCTGTCGCCCGATAAGAACGGCCCGCAATCATCCTCCATGGTCAAGTTCATGGTGGAGAAGGGCGACTCGGTCTCCTGGACCCTCGAGATCGACGAGTTGACCAAAGGCGCGGCCGACGCCTCGCTCGGCACCCCGGCGAAGATGGCCAGGCCGGACGGCCAACGAGACGCGACCGTCTCGCGGCAGGGCTCCCTCCGGCTCGCGCAGAGGAGGCCCTCGATGGATATGAGGGCGAGGTCCAAGAGTATCTCCGTCACGGATTCCACGCGGGAGGAGGACGCGCCCGCTTGGGCGCCGACCTTCAATTCCACGCCGATCGCCAGGAGAAGACCCAGGAGCGATCCTTCCTCCTCCTCCTCCTCCTCCTCCTCCTCCTCATCCTCCTCCTCCTCCTCCTCCTCCGCCTCCTCCTCGGCCTCCTCCTCAACGGCGGCCAACCCCGTGGTGGCCGTGGCGGTGGCAGCCGCCGCCGCGGCTGCAGCGGCCGCGGAGGATTGCAGCGCCGGACAGAGGCCCCAGGAGGCCGGGGGCGAGGCCATGATCTCCGAGGAGACGTCCGCGTCGAGCAGCGAGGACGAGTCCTCCGCGAGCAGCGATATTCCGCGGCTGACGATGCAGTACGCCTGGAGCAAGCCCATAAAGTAACGCTCGTGCAATTCCAAGCTCCGCTCGCTCGCTCCCTCGGGGAGGCCCTGCGGCTCCGACCGACGTACGTCCTTCGAGGACTTCCGAGCGGCCCTCAGGATCGTCCTTCTTTGCCCGAACGACGCTCTTCGGCCCTGACGACCGCGAGCGATCGCCCCGGCTCCCTCGAAAGAGGCCCCGCGGCTCGATTCGACCAAAGCCCTTCGCGTTCGGGATTCTTTTCTTTTCGCCGGACAACCCTCTTCGGCCCCTGCGACGTTCCCGCGTAGCCTCTCGGTTTTCTCCCTCGTGGCGATCGCTCGTTGCGCCGCGGCCAAGCTTTTTATCTTTGCCACCGCAAACGACGACCGTTCGATCGCTCGACTCTGATTACCGATCGACCACGACGAAGATATGGCCCACCTTGTCTTTGTCCCTTCGCACGATTCGCTTCACGAGATTTGCATTCGCCTTCCGCATCTCTCGGCCCTGTTTCCCCTTCAACGATGACGCTGTAAGATCTTTTGACCGATCGACGATATCGAGAGATCGTCGAAACTGCGCGAATGCGATATCGATGCTGTGCGATCCTCGAGCGAGCTTCGTCGTGGTCGATTCTCGATGTAAAACGAGCGTCCGCGACACTCGGACGGTCCTGGTGCGCGCGATTTTGGCGTCTTGTCGATTCCTTTTGAAATCGAGGCGAATCCCGAGTTTCTCCCACCAGCGAATCGATTCTCCTCGCACCCGCGCACGACTCTTGCGTTTCCTCGCGTTTGCCTTTCGATCGTCCTTTCGATAGGAGCGTCTTCGAGAAGCGTCCCGCAACGAAGAATCCGATAGCTCGACTCCTCTCGAGTCTTCGCGCGCGTCCATCGTATTTCCGTATTACGATATATTTTTCCAGCGCGTACACGGAGAAAGTTCGCTTTGTTCGTTACGCCCTCGGAAGTAACGTGCGTGGGAGTACCTTATTTCTTTTGTCAAAGGAATACGATATGCGAAGATCAACATTTTTCGCCCGTTCAACGTTCGTTCGACGTTCGACTCTTTCGATTTGCCGAGAAACTGGCCGTCCTTTTTTTTCGCGCCCCTTCCCAGGAATGCGATGAAATCTCTCGGATCGTACAGGGTGACTCGGAAAGGAATGTATTTTCTATACATTTTTAAGCACGAAAACGCATTTCGTTTCGAGTCAGCCTCCGGAGATCTCCAGAGACTTTGAGGTTTTTTTCACGCGCACAAGTGGAAGGGCGCACCGATTAAATCCGGGAACTTTTGTCGTCATCAAAGGGGTTCTTCCGCTTGGAGCGATTCACGGACAATAAGAGAGGCGGCGGGTCGGTGCCAGGACTCGATTGGTCTTTTCTCGCGCATTTTCTAAGAGCTTTTCAAGGATTGTCCCTTTGACTCTGCCGAAAGTGCGATCGTTATTTAACGAGATCTCTCGAAATTCTATCTGCGGGGAATTCGAGGTGTTTTCGATTCGTCGAGGCGAAAGGGCGTACCGATGGAAATTGGGAGATTAGTCCGCCTCGAAGGGCGTTCTCGTGCTTAGAATGGTTCGTGGGAAAGAAGAGGATGATCGCGGATCGCCGTCGCGATTCATTTGGCCTCGTGTTTCGACCTTTGGCCTGGCAGCCCCTCGTGGGGCTGGCTCAATATTTTCTGCGAGTACCGCGGTCAACGCCTTGGCCGCGAATAGAGCGGATACTTCATATGCACAGCAGTTACGGATGCACAAGGAATCCACGGGCGGTTAATTTTGATCGCGAAAGTAGATTCCGAATCTTTGGAGGGCCAAATATCTCGATACCCCCTCGCGACCCTTCGCGCGTCCGTACTTTCAAACGACCCGCTCCACTCAGCGATGGCACCTTACACCTCGTGAAATATCATTTTCGCAAAACATTCGCCTTTATTATTCCGGATGGCTATCCGAGAAGCCAGCCGAGAATGTCTCCGGGAGATCGTAAATTCCCCGTTTGGATGGGAATTCCTGCTCCCGCGAAAATTTCCTGCTCTTTTCTTGCCATCGAAGCGACGGTATGTACCGGCGAGTAGGGAAATTCGGGGAAATCGGGGCCCAGCTCCCTCTCGCCGATACGCGCGACACGTATCGAAGTAACGCGCCATCGAAACATCGCCCCCGTTACGATCACCATCCTTTCGTGCAACCGATTGTTTGATCCACGGCACTTTTACACATGCCCGTTTTATAAGGTACGATACGTTTCTATTGTGTCTGTACATACGCAACGATGTTTATAAATGAATTAGTTTTTATCGCGACGTGTAAATAGAGAAGGAAGGAGCGTTAACGCGAAAAAGCCTGATCGCTCTCGGGGCTAATGCCCGCGGGGAGGCCTTGCTGTATATTCGATCGGTATGCCGCTTACCGATGCCGAGGTATTACCGTGCATCGTCTTAAATCGATCGTCCCACGTCTTTCTTCTTTGGACGTTGCGCGCGTGCCACTTCGCGTTGCATCGCGCCGCTCGTGCGCCGTACCCAGCGCGGTACACCCCTTCTCCGACGAGGATGCATTTACGACGATGTACCGTAATAATTAACCGTTTGTATTCCGCGACGAGAGAAGATGATCTTACCCTTTCGCTCCCCTCTCCCCAGCCCGACACCCACTACCCACTCTCTCCCAAGCATCATCATTCGAGTTGTGTGTTTTATTGCCAAACGCGGGCAGACCAAAGCGTTTGTCCGTACCATACTTGTGTATAATAAAGGTAAATCGATCGATACCAACGTCGTCCAGGATGCTAGCCGGCATTCCTAAAGGACGATGGTCGTGTTTGCGAATGAAGATAATTTAAAAAAAGAAAAAAAACAAACTCCGTTCCACGAACAGCTGGAGAAGTATGTTCGGTAGTAGTAGCGTAGGGATTATTGAAGAGCGTCTGATATTAAGGGATTAAAAAAAAAAAAACCATGTATTATTCGCCCGAGAACTGTGTTTTCTCTCACACGTGCTGAACAATTCAATGTATTATACAATTATGAAATAAATATTATCGGAAGTACACGGTGATCTCCCTGCGTATACCCGAATCTCGATCTTTCCAGGCGCATCTCGAGGACCCACCGCTTAAGGTGAGTATTCTGAAAACCGCCAGAGCTGCGGTATACGTATCGTGCGGAAAAACCAGAGGCGATGAGCGGGATCGGAATCCGGGTCTACCGCGTGGAAGTCTGCTCTTCTATTCGCTGTACCACCGTAGTCCTCGTAAAAGTTCATATTTTATTAAGCATAAATCATTTATTTTTGGTATTTGGGGCTTTTGTCTCGGAGTGTTTCGTTTTTTTTTTTTTTCAACTTTCGATACTTAGCAGTCGTAATGGATTTCTTACCTTTGAACCCCATGAATATACTTGTGATGCAAAAGAATGTTGAAGGGAAATGAAAAACCTCCTACGTGGACAAAGAGTATCGAGTGACCGTTTGGTCGGGTGTGCAGGGAAGAAGTGCAGGTCGACCGAATGTTTCGACTGATCGCCCGTAGATGGTACCTCTTGCATTTGCTTACAATGAACCGATCTGTTTTCGTTTCCAAACATCGAACATACCGTTTTGACCTGTTTAATAACACAACGCGTATATTTACAACGTAAACTGAGGCAAGTCGATGAAACGGATAACGAGGTACGATCGAGAATTTTCAAGGATACGTATGCATTATCACGTTTGAATACCACGATTCGATTTGTGGAAACTGGATTGCATACGAAAGTTCAGTGATGGAAACTTCGAGGGTGGAAAAGGGGGATAATTCCGATGAGGTTGAAGGACAGATTTTGGAGCCTCTTTTAGTCAGGCTAAATGACGAGGGCACTGCGCCTCACGATATTCGGATAGATAAGAGCGAGGTAAACCTATTGATGATGTACCTCTCATCCACGGTTTTGTGCCACGCTTTGGCTATTTCGAATTTTCATTGCAGTTCAAGATAGGTCGCGCGCGAGAAAACGATGAGATTATTTTGGATACCATGATATCGAGGAGGCATTGCGTTTTGAGAAACGAAGGAAACGGCGACTGGGTCGTCAAAGATCTGAGCTCTACTTCTACGCTCGTCAACGGCACTCCTCTTACTCCTGGAGATGGTAGAATATTGACGGTTGGAGATGTTATACAGTTTAGTACTTCCGAAGAGTTTAAATATGCCTTTACCTTGGTCGAAAAGGGTAGCCAAGGTGCTAAATATAACGGATCGAAGAAGAAATTGTTGAACGCCGTTTTGACGGAACAACAAATTTTTTCCAAGAGTCAGGAACGTCAGAAGAAGGAATTTCAGGATAAGTTAGATGCAAAGTTAAAGGAACAGGTTGCATTGAAGCAACAACTGGTGGATATTTTGGAGCAGCGAGATACGGAAACTGACGATAACAAGGACCTGAGGGGGCAAATTACGACATTGGAGAACAGAATAGAGACCGGTAATGCTCAAAAGCAACATTTGCAGGACGTGTATAATAAGTTTTTGGAGAAACTGGAAAGCGAACGAGTTCTGTTTGAATCCAAATTGAATGATGAAAAACAGAAATGGCAGAAAGCATTGGATATGAGTAAGCAAGAAACCGAAACGGTAGAGGTCAGGATGAAGGAGCAGATGGCAAGATGGCGGGAAGAACAGCAAGCGGAATGGAGAAACTTGATGGAGGACAGGGTTCGGGAAGAGAAGAACATACAGGCCCAATTGCTCGACGAAAAGATGACGTTGGAAAAAAAATTGGAAGAAACGAAGGAAGCCTTGAAGAAGCAGGAGGCAATGCCAAAAACTTTGGAAACTAGGAAGAACAAGGGTATTAATTTAAGACATTTAAGTATTGTGCGATCGTATACGGACGTTCGCATTATTGATAATGCTTGTTAACAGGTCTAACGGTATGGTGATACCGATTACTTGCCTTTCAGATGTTACTTTCAGGGAGAATTCCATCGATAGCTGTATATTCGTCAATGTCTCGAAGACAGTGGATAGTACAAGATTAGAAATTTTAGATACCATAGATCTAACAGGACCCAGTCAAGCTAACGTTGACAGTGTTAAAGATTGCTCGGTAATAGGTAAAGTCTATGATATCATGGAAGAACAGCTGACGTGCAGTATATGCTCAGAGTTGTTCGTGAAAGCAACAACTTTGAATTGCATGCACACATTTTGCGAATATTGTATAATCTTGTGGAACAACACGAGCAAGATTTGTCCCGTCTGCAGAGCCCCAGTAGTATGTATGAATAGGTCGTTAGTTTTAGACAATTTTATTGGAAGTATGATGGACAGTCTGCCATTGTACGTTATGTACAGAAGAAAGCAACTGCTTCAAGAGAGGCAAGGTAATTAAAAGTTGCCATCGTACTTATTCCAGTCGGGGCAAATTGAAATAACACGAAATCGTTCCAGAATTGGAGAAGAAGCGAAAGCGGAAGAGGAAGCGCTAACAAGGAATCGAATTCAATCATTCCCAGAATGCAAATCATTCAAGGAAAACGCTCTCAAATTAACTTATTTTATCGATCATTTTCGCTCGACAAACGACACCCTTCAGTTTGTTCTTCGTATTATGTTAATCGTCGAGCAAGCCGTTAAGAAAATTCGCGGCATGATTCATGATTTACAATGGAAAGATACGCGTGCCTGGACGTTACAAAAATTGAACCTTAAGGGATAATTTGATTTATCATTATTTCTGTACCATGAAACTTGTATAAAGCATCATTTTTATAAATGTTTCTAATTTCCTAAAATGTTTGCCGGTATCCTTAGAAGTAATCAGCGCATATTGCGTGAGACGCGTGTGTATTTAAGCAATAAGGTGGAGGATCTTGGGAGGTTTGAAGAAAGTAGCGATTCCCCCGGGAGGGTGGCGGTCTGACGAGGGAGGGGCGGGGTCGGGGGTCACGTGAGAATCCACCGTAAGACGCCTCCATCTTTGCGCGTGTTCATGAAAATTCGGTTTGCAGAGTGTTGCGAGTTGTGATTCCGAGCTGTGCTAACGTCGTGTAAATGGCGAAATATATACGACGACACTAAAGGAAAATAAGATCTCTGCTCGATTGTGTCGCTTTGTTGGTCCGTTGGTGCGACATATATTCGGTATCACTAACGGACCCGAGCGTATCGGCGCGGTTGCGTTGTTTTTCGGAGCGGAAAACGACACGTCTCAGGAAGGATGGCGACTTGACCCCTTGGGAAGAATGGATGGTGCACAACGGTATGTTTCTATGCGTAAGAGGGTCATGTCGATCCCTACGATCGCGACTATCCTGATGGTGCTACGAATTTACGACCGTTATCCACTCCCCAACCCTGCTCCCGCTATTTCGTTGAAGGTTACGCACCGTTATACCGTTCGTGTCATCACTCTCAGTTTCGTCGTCATGACAAATTTTTTTTTCGCCTCCCTTTGTGTTCTAACGGCAAATCACATTATACGATATCCGACACTCTTGACCACGTGTCTTTGCCCGATCGAACCGATACGCTTCCTGTCCGCTCATCGTTATCTTCCGATCTCCGATTAATTCGCCTGCTTGGGCTTTTGTGTTGATTAAGGTAAAAGGCGACATGGTAAGGGGAAAGCTGTCAAAAAGTGATACTTAATATACACGTGTTAAGGAAATTCAGCACATTTATTTTCGTGCCTTTATAATGTTTGCCCAAGCTTATCTTCGCGTTTGTCCGTGCCGCAACTCGAATGCATAATGCATATTTCTCGTAGATTTGCGACGAGACAATGGATATCGAAGGAATCCCTTTCATTATGACCTGTTATTCGTTTTAGATTGTCCGCTTGAAACTCATTGAATTGGTGCTCCTACACATACAAGGTAGGCTTCTCCGTATACTTATTCCACGTTATTCGTATCTTGTTAACATATTTTTAAACCCAAATGTACATCCATACACGTAAATTACATGCGTACAGATGGCCGATGTTGATCCCGAAACTTTGCTGGAATGGCTCAGTATGGGCCAGGGAGAGGAGAGGGACATGCAATTAATTGCTTTGGAGCAATTGTGTATGCTGTTGCTAATGTCCGATAATGTTGATCGTTGCTTCGAATGGTATATATATTCTGTCAAATATACGTTATTGATTTTAACCAAAGCCAGGCTGGACGATAATTCGGATCGTTATCCGTCTACAGCTGTCCACCGCGCACATTTCTCCCCGCACTATGCAGAATATTCTTGGACGAACTTGCACCGGATAGTGTTTTGGAGGTAACTGCTCGGGCCATAACGTATTATTTGGACGTTTCTGCGGAATGTACGCGCAGAGTAGTGGCTATGGAGGGTGCTGTGAAGGCTATTTGTAGTCGTTTGTCTGGTGCTGGATTGGGTTCCAGAGCCAGTCGGGACTTGGCGGAGCAGTGTATAAAGGTACGAAGGCATCTCCCCGACGATTTGCGCGTGTCACTATATTTTAACCGTACGCGGTTATAGAATCTCCACGTGATTATTACAGGTGTTAGAGCTTGTGTGCGCAAGAGAAGCGGGCGCTGTGTTCGAAGCTGGTGGCCTCCCATGTGCCTTGTGCTTCATCAGAGAGCATGGAGCACGTGTTCATCGTGATACGCTTCATTCTGCCATGGCTGTAGTTACCCGTCTCTGTGGCAAGGTCGAACCTCAGGACAATGCTCTGCCGGATTGCGTCGAAGCCCTGTCAACCTTACTCAGGCACGAAGATGCACACGTCGCGGATGGGGCATTACGTTGTTTCGCGTCGTTAGCGGACAGATTTTCGAGGAGGGGTACAGATCCTGCGCCGTTAGCGTCGAATGGTTTAGTTTCTGAACTTTTATACAGGTAAGATTTATTTTTTGCCGAATAGGCGTATCGTAGGTAGCCTTCGTAATTGCCTACGACATTGTTTTGTAGGTTGTCAAACGCAGCAGGGCCTGGCACGTCGATCGCGGCAACCTCTGGTAATCCAAAGACACCGCCGCCGTCCAGCACAGCAACGACCGTTCCTGCACCCGAAGCGAAGTCTTGCGCTTCGGTTTCCACTATTATTAGTCTTTTATCCACGCTTTGTAGAGGATCGCCATCCATAACGCACGATCTTTTACGATCTGAATTACCAGATGCTATCGAGAAGGCTTTAAAGGGGGATGAAAGATGCGCCCTTGATTCCATGAGATTGGTCGATCTTCTGTTGGTGTTACTCTTCGAAGGCAGATCGGCACTGGGCCGTGGTACAACGGGTGGACCCTCGGGTCCGATTTTACCAAGGTTAAGACGTTTGGATAGCGCAGGCGAGAAATCTCACAGACAGTTGATAGATTGTATTAGATCGAAAGATACGGATGCGTTGATAGAGGCTATAGATTCTGGCGGAATCGAAGTGAATTTCATGGACGATGTTGGCCAGACATTGCTTAACTGGGCGTCGGCTTTTGGTACGCAAGAAATGGTGGAATTCCTATGCGACAGAGGGGCGGACGTAAACAAGGGTCAGCGCTCGTCCAGTCTGCACTATGCCGCCTGCTTTGGAAGACCGGCGATCGCAAAGGTTTTACTCAGGCACGGTGCTAATCCAGACTTGAGAGACGAGGACGGGAAAACACCATTGGATAAGGCCAGGGAGCGCGTGGATGAGGGACATAGAGAGGTTGCGGCTATATTACAGTCTCCGGGAGAATGGATGTTACCCCCTAATCAGGAGCACAGGAAGCCGGAAACAGAGGTGGAGGAATTTACCGAGCCGAAGGGCGATCCCGAAATGGCTCCAGTGTATTTGAAAAGGCTTTTACCAGTATTTTGTGCAACTTTCCAATCGACTATGTTGCCGAGTGTTAGGAAAGCCAGTTTAAGTTTGATTAGAAAGATGGTGCATTACATTCAACCAGAACTCCTCGTGGA
This sequence comes from Ampulex compressa, assembly GCA_038496175.1. Classification (NCBI taxonomy): domain Eukaryota; kingdom Metazoa; phylum Arthropoda; class Insecta; order Hymenoptera; family Ampulicidae; genus Ampulex; species Ampulex compressa. The sequence continues at coordinate 24,230 of JBCFXI010000325.1, read as the reverse complement.
GACTTGTGGTTCGGATAGGACTGGCGGATGTGGTGCTATGCTGGTTGAAGTAATAGCAAATGTGTTGGACAATGAGGTGAGTCCTTTTTATACGTTTGTCATGCGTAATCACGATATTCTATGGAATGCATTAATTGTGACAAACAGTGTATCGCAGCATGATGAGTATGCTAAAAATAATCCCAAATGCATATATCTCATATTTTTAATACGGTTCGATAGTCCTCGATGCCCGATCCGAACGGTGCGACGTTGTGCATTCGCATAACTATTAAAGATTCTTTAAAAATCCCAACATACACGCAGGCAGACGGGCAGGCAAACAGACAAACAGTTCCAATGATTCAGTTAAGATTGTTCGCAGGAGCTTGAGATAAAGGCACCGTCGCCACCGCCTCCGCCTCTCAAGCCGATCATTGGCCCAAAATTGCCCTGCCTTTCATCGCGCAAGGCTTGCAGTTCACAGAACTACATTCTTGATAAGACGGTAACGTCTGTTGTATATTTCTGCCACTCGCTAATTCGAAGACCCTTTGTTCCTCCTCACGCTGTTCGTATGTTGTATAAAACTTCCACCGAGTTCATTAATAGCTGTACGAACATTTTGTCTATTATTAACATAGCGTAATTATTGTACTTCGCACAAGGCGTGGAATCTAACAGACTTGCGCATGTCTTGCTCCTTTTGCTCAGAAGAGTAAGTACTTTTGTGAAAGTATAAAATAATTTTATTTTACTGCAAGATTGTGAATATTACATTACGAAGACTGTTAACAACACGCATTAATTAATGAAGCGCAGCGCGCTACTTCCACGGCACAGAGCCTGACATAAGAGGACAGTCGTAGTCGTGATTCATATAAGAAGGGCGATGTGCAAATATTGTAAATTATTCTATTAGAAGAGAGGGATCGGCGTAAATTGAAACAAATTATTTTAAGTAAGAAGTTGGAAGGAGAGAATTATACGCAGGAACGCAGATTGGTCAACGAGCGTAAATTTACGGTCGAGTCCCTTGTCCACTTTTGTCGACTGTCTGCCTGCTGCTGGTGGGATAAGAGACAATGTGCTTGCAATTGTAGATAGTTCAAAATATCGTCCAGCTCAGATATGAATTTTTGTGTTATTACTTTTCGTATGCGATACGAAGATACGACTCGATAAAGCAGTCAGATACATCGTGGTCAATAAAAAAAACTCCGCAGTGTTTGTTCTTTGTCAAGATCGGAACAAAAGATTAATCTCTTACTCACGCCAGACATATAGAATTTAAAATAGCGTCATATTTTTCAACCTCAACAGGAAGACGAAGATGGACATTTAGTGGTTCTACAAATGATACAAGATCTGATGATTAAAGGAAAAGATGAATTTTTAGAACATTTCGCTCGATTGGGGGTATTTTCTAAAGTTGCGGCCTTGGCCGGGCCGCAAGAAGCTGCTCCGGAGCCGGAGACAGAATCCAGTCAATCGGGAGAGGAGCAAAGGATGGAAGATGCCAGGGAACTCTTGGTTGGAAGGGCGTATCATTGGAGAGATTGGTGCATCTGCAGAGGACGCGACTGTTTGTACGTCTGGTCGGACGCAGCCGCATTGGAATTGTCGAACGGAAGTAACGGATGGTTTAGATTTATTCTGGATGGGAAATTGGCGACGATGTACTCGAGTGGCAGCCCGGAGGGTGGAACAGACACGTCCGGTGAGTCGTCGTTCAACCGATAGAACAATATCCATCGTCTATGTCTCTTTTACTCGTCACCGTCGTTCTTGTCAAAGCGTTCCTTTCACCTCCTCGCACCTTTTGCGTCGGATAAATCAGCTCTTTTCAGATCACTTTTTTCCATTATGCCTTCTACATTTGTGATTAACTTCTGCGAGGGGAATAGTTTAGTTAATAACTCGTTTTACTAACTGCCTACAGGAAAGGGGAGGAACACAGAGTCGCTTACCACCGAAGGTAGGTACACACACATGTTCAGCTTTTCCGGTCGCACACGCTATCCCACCCTTCCGTATCTACTGACAAGCGATATATAAGAGTTTCTTCGCCGGAGCATGCTCTACGCATCTAACACTACAGCGACACGATCGGCTCATAAAAATAATTTCATCCTATCCGTGGTAGTTTCATCGCACTATATTCTTGGTACGTATACATTACAGAGAACCGTGGCGAATTTCTGGAGAAATTGCAGAGGGCACGTAGTCAAGTTAAACCGAACTCTGTGAGCCAGCCCGTGCTGTCACGTCCCGGCACCACGAGACTGGTCGTCGGAAATTGGGCATTATCCAGCAGGAAGGAAAGCGAATTGTGTATCCATAATAGCGATGGCCAGCAACAAACGACTATTTTGAGGGAAGATTTACCGGGTTTTATATTCGAATCGAATCGCGGCACGAAGCACTCGTTCACGGCAGAAACGAGCCTAGGTATGCGCGCAGACTTCTGTAATTCTCGGTCGATTGGCATATCACAAATAATGCAGAAGTACCTGAGTGCGCCGTATTTATTCGTAGGACCAGAGTTCGCAGCGGGATGGGCTGGCAAGAGAGGAAAGAGATTGAGATCAAAGATCGAGGCGATAAAGCAAAAAGTAAAAGTACAAGCGCAGGACATTTACGAACGTTATTTCAAAGCTGCACAAGCACAACCGCGAGGCGTGGTTGCCAAACTGGGGGCCATCGTGAGCCAAATCGAGAAGGCATGCCAGAGGCAGCAAGCCGGTAACAGGGAATGGAGAAATATACTCCAAAGCGCATTGGAGGAGCTTAAGATACTATTGAACGAAGAGGGAAGGGTATCCGCGTACGAATTGCACTCCAGCGGCCTCGTACAAACTCTCCTCGCTTTATTGGCGGCCCCGCCTGGACTGCAGCCACCTACGCTCAGAGCGACCAAGCTCAGGATGCAGAGGATAGCCGTATTTAAGAGTTGCTTTCAAACGACCGATATCAAGCAGGAACACAATTCGGCCAAAATTCTAGTCCACAAATTGGTTTCCGTGTTAGAATCCATTGAAAAATTACCCGTTTATTTGTACGACACGCCAGGTTCCGGTTACGGACTGCAGGTTGGTCAGCTCGTAGTACATTTCGATCCGACTCCCTTTATCGGAGGTGCGTCTCTTACTCATCCTTTCGACATAATCCCGCGTCGTAGATATTGACGAGAAGACTGCGTTTCCGGCTGGAAAAGGCTTCCGGCGAAAGTGCTCTGATAGACAGGTCTGGTCGAAGTTTAAAGATGGAACCGTTGAGTACGATACAGCAGCTAGAGAATCATTTATTAAAGATGGTGGCAAAGCAGTGGCACGATCACGACAGGTCGACGTTCACGTTCGTAAAGAAATTGAAGGAGGGGAACAGGCTAACGTTTAAATATCAACACGATTTCGACGAGAACGGTGTATTGTATTGGATCGGCACAAACGCGAAGTAAGCCCCGTTCCTTCGATCGCGAGAGATTCTCGCCGCTATCCTTTCCTTTACGCCGATTAATCCCTTGCCATCAGGAGCTGCACGGAATGGGTAAACCCCGGGCAGTACGGGCTGGTGGTCGTTACATCGAGCGACGGCAGAAACCTACCGTATGGCCACTTGGAAGACATCCTCAGTCGCGATTCGTCGGCCTTGAATTGTCACACCAACGACGACAAGCGGGCTTGGTTTTCGATCGACCTAGGAGTTTGGCTCATACCGAGCGCCTATACTTTGAGGCACGCGCGGGGATACGGCAGGAGTGCATTGAGAAATTGGATGTTCCAGGTAGGCCGACGCGAGTATCCCTGTAGGACGAACGGAGGAAAAAGTACTTATCCTCGTGCCGCGCCATTTCTCTCGCTTTAGGCTTCCAAGGATGGCGTGACCTGGACCACGCTGTACGCACACGTGGACGACTCTTCCTTGAACGAACCTGGAAGTACGGCCACTTGGACTCTCGAACCGCCCAACGAAGAGGAGCAGGGATGGAGACATCTCCGGTTACAACAAATCGGAAAGAACGCCTCTGGTCAGACGCATTATCTGTCCGTGTCGGGATTCGAGGTTTACGGAGAAGTTACCGGGGTGTGCGAGGATCTGGGTAGGGCCGCCAGAGAAGCGGAGGCTGGAGTGCGGAAGCAAAGGAGATTGATCAAGGCTCAACTGCTCCGGCACCTGGTGTCGGGCGCGAGGGTAGCGAGGGGTTTGGATTGGAAATGGAGAGACCAGGATGGCGTTCCACCGGGTATGCGCTCGACTATATCCCGCCCCGTTCCCCCCGCGGGCCCCCGAGGTGTGCGCGTCGGGAAAAAAAAATTGGTATTCCTCTTTTCAGGCGAAGGCACGGTAACCGGAGAATTGCACAACGGTTGGATAGACGTCACTTGGGATCACGGTGGTTCGAATTCTTACAGAATGGGCGCGGAAGGAAAGTATGATTTGAAATTAGTCTGTACCGGTCTTGATACGGATAACGGAGCGAAAAACAAAAGTAGCGGAGGTGTTTTAACGGGCAGGAAGTCTAGTAGCACTCCTAGCCTGCCGGATTGTACGGACACTGGCATGCACGGATCTGTAGCTTCTACGGATCAGGCAGCCAGCGCCGATAACCTTGCCGCAAAGGTACCACAAAACGTTTCAACTTTTGCACTCTTCTCAACCTTTTCAACCTTTTTTTCTCTTTCCTTCGACGCGACGGTGCGGTCTGAACACGCGCCACGTCGCATTCGAGACGCCGATTGGTCGCATCAGGAATTCTAAATTCGTTTCTTTATAATGAACAGCAGGCTGCTGAATCGATAGCAGAGAGCGTACTATCGGTAGCACGTGCCGAGGCGGTAGTTGCGGTTACGAGCGAAGGTGGGGCAAACTCAGCAGGTGAACTGTCCGTTGTATTGCATCCAAGACCCGACACTACCGTGACTAGTGATTTGGCCACCATTGTTGAAACTCTTGCCCTTAACACAGACTGTCCTGCCAACAGTAACAGTAACCGCGCATCCAGTAGTTCCAAACCATTGTTTCCCGCGGTTAGGGGAAATAAGGTACGAGGAGAGTCGACTCGATCTCTCTTTCTCTCTCTCTCTCTCTCTCTCTCTCTCTCTCTCTCTCTCTCTCTCTCTCTCTCTCTCATCTTCTTCTCGCCTTTTTTTTTTCACGATTCGCACATCAAGCACGTTCCTGTTACTTTTACAGCCTAGCGGTGGACTATTGAGCTTTGAGGCAGCCGAGGTGCTAGATCGCGTGAGAGAGGGTGCCGACAGATTACGCAATAACACTAATAGCTTTTTAAGTGGAGAGTTACTTAATTTGGTGCCTGTTAGGATCAGCGTATCGGGCGAATCCGAGGAGAGCTCGCTGAGAATTAAGCCCGTGGCCAGACATCACCCTGGAATCGTGGATGGTAATCACCTTTGCACCTCCGATCCCCTTTAACGAATCTCGACCGCCCGGGCGTCACCGCGGCGCAGCGTTACGTCCCCGTTTGCCACTTCTTCGCACAACTTCTTTACGATTGCGAGCCTAACCAAGCCTGTTCTCCCATAAACTAGCCGCTAAAGAGTGCAGTCGAGACAAAGAGGCTAGTTCATCCACGCAAAATGCCGCAGGAGGATGCCCCGTTGTGGTTACCAATCCCATGTCCGTATCCGTGCCCAATCTTGCTTGCTCTGACGCTAACAGTACTTTGGAACCGGCGGCCGCTACGAGCTTCTTGGAAACGTTCGCGGCGATGGCACGGCGGAGGACACTAGGTCGGTCGAACTCTCTTTAATTCATCGACGAGCGCAATTAATTCATCGATCGGCCGCGCGTCACGCGCGAACTAATCGTCGGAAGCAACGGCCGACGTCAGCCTTCGTTATTCACCTTCGCGTCGTAGCGTGTCAGAAGCGATTCTACGTTTTCCCCTCTTAGCACTTTGTGCCAGTTCCGTTCGTCGAGACTAGTCCCGCGCATAAGAGCGGACGGGACAGAGCATTGCTATCAAAGGTCGAAACCTTCCCCGGGAGGCTTTCGAGCGCACACGAAGGCACTCGGGTAGAGTCGTTCACGGAGACATCATTTCAGGGCCTGCAGCCGGTCAGCATATCGCGTCCAATTCGAACACCGGATCCAATCCGCGCGGGCCCAATTCCGTATCGAGCTTGGTTCGATTGGCCCTCAGTCCTAACTTTCCCGGCGGCTTACTCAGCACGGCTCAAAGCTATCCGAGCTTGACCAGCAGCGGCCAAGTGGCCGGCAGTGGCGTCACTACGACCACCGGTGCTGGATTGGGCCAAGCTCTGACCATGTCTCTCACCAGTACCAGCAGCGACAGCGAGCAGGTAACGTACCGCTTCGGGCGCCGCCTTGGCGAGCTTGGATTCGAAAGCGAGGAACCGAGGAAAGCGCGGGGGCGACGATTCTTCCGTTTAATGTAATAAGCAGCTATGCCTGCAGGTGAGTCTCGAAGACTTTCTGGAATCCTGCGGTGGCGTGGCGAGTTCGAGCGCCGGCGGTGGTAGGACCACCGGTGGGGCCACCCTCTTGACCGAGCTGGAGGACGACGAGGACGGTGTTCTCGAGGAGGAGGAGGACAACGACGAGAACGATCAAGAGGCACGTCCTCCGAAGCTTACGAGCCCGAACACGTCCCCTATCTCGAAAATTTGCATTTCGATGGGAACTCAATCTTGCGTTTCCCCGCTGGATTTTTAGGAGGACGACGAGGAGAACGAGGAGGAGGGCGATGGCTGCGAGGGCGAATACGAAGAAGTGATGGTTAACCGTAATCTGCTGGCAGCTTTCATGGAGGAGGAAACTCCGCAAAGCAGTAAGCGGCGTGCCTGGGACGACGAATTCGTCTTAAAGCGTCAATTCTCCGCCCTGATTCCCGCCTTCGATCCACGTCCCGGACGAACGAACATCAATCAAGTGAGTCTCGCGATTGATCGTCTCTCGGCGCGGACCACCGCCGCATCGTCTCGAATGGGAGATCTTACATCGAGGTATTTTTCGAAAGACCACAGATTTGGAAGTTCCTCCCCCTGGTAGCGAAACTCTGGTAAGCACGCGCGTAGGCTCACTGCCAGTGCCGAGGCTGTCCTTGTCGTTAAAAGGTCCAGGACTGCCCGGCATACCGGACGTAGAGCTGCCTCTTCTAGAACCGCACGCGACTATTTTCCAAGCGGTGCAAGAGTTGATGCAATTGACGGAATTGGGCAGCCGTCAAGAAAAATTGAGAAGAATATGGGAGCCAACTTACACGTAATACGATCGTTCTACGTTTAACGCCTTCCTCGCCGCGCGTACCAACGATTAACGCCCCCTCTCTCGATATTATTCCGCGTACGAGCGAACGAACGAAGCCGCGATCGGTTACTCGGCGTTGGCGCGTTAATCGCGGTTCTTTAAGCTTAGCGCCTCTATCGACCGCTCCAAGAAAATCCCCCCGACTTTGGCTTTGCAGTATAATATACAAAGAAGCCAGGGACGAGGAGTCGTCGGGTAGGGCGACGCCGATCGTGACGCTCTATTCCCGCAATACGAATCAAAACGGAAACGTTTGCACCGTGGAGGACGTCCTTCAGCTGCTGAGGCACGTCTACGTGCTGAGTACGAGTCGCGACGAGGGTAGGACACCGGTGGTGGCGGGCTACGAGGAGATCGAGGAGGATTCCTGCTGGGTCAACCCGGAGGATTTCACCTCGAAGAAGATCACCAACAAGATAGTTCAGCAGATCCAGGATCCCCTCGCCTTGGCGGCCGGCGCGCTGCCCAACTGGTGCGAGGAATTGGCCAGGAGTTGTCCCTTCCTCTTGCCCTTCGAGACCAGGCGACTGTACTTCAGTTGCACGGCGTTCGGCGCCTCGCGCTCCATCGTCTGGCTGCAGACGCAACGAGACGCCGTTCTCGAGAGGCAGCGAGCGCCCGGTTTGAGTCCCCGCCGCGACGACAGCCACGAGTTCCGCGTGGGGAGGCTCAAGCACGAGAGGGTCAGCGTGCCAAGGGGAGAGAGACTATTAGACTGGGCGGAACAAGTGTTGAAGGTAGGTAGATCGGGCCCGATCCTCTCGCTCGACTCGATGCGATCGACCATCCTCGATGCGATGCCGCAGGTACACGCGAGCCGCAAGAGCATACTCGAGGTGGAATTCGTGGACGAAGAGGGAACGGGACTGGGCCCAACCCTGGAATTCTTCGCGCTGGTGGCGGCCGAGTTGCAGCGCAAGGACTTGGGCCTCTGGCTGTGCGACGACGAGGACTCCTCGGAGGATCGGCAAACCTGCGTGACCGGCGAACAGATCCGACCGGCCGGCTATTACGTGACTCGACCGAGCGGTCTCTTCCCGGCTCCCTTGCCTCAAGACTCGGCCGCCTGCGAGCGCGCGGTGCGATACTTCTGGTTCCTAGGGGTGTTCCTGGCCAAGGTCTTGCAGGACAACAGGCTGGTCGACCTGCCGTTATCCCGTCCTTTCCTCAAACTAATGTGCCGCGGCGACATTACCAACAACGTCAACGAGAAGATCGGGCTGACCGGCGTGACGCAGGAGAGCATGTCCTCGAGCATGTCCAGCAGCTTCATATCGGAGGAGGGCGAGGCGGACGCCGCGTATTCCGCGCTGGAGCCATCGCCCTGGTACAGCGGCCTCTTGGACGTCGAGGATCTCGCCCTCGTGGACCCTGTCAGGGGCGAGTTCCTGAAGGAGATCCAGAACGCGACGGCCAAGCGCGACAGAAGCTTCTCGGACGGGCGCAGCTCGGCGGAGGAGGAGAATTCCCTGCACATCTCGCATCCCTCCGGTATGCCGGTCGCGATCGAGGACCTGGCGCTCTCGATGAGCTATTCGCCGAGTTCGAAGGTCTTCGATCACGAGCAGATCGAGCTGATAGAGGGGGGCGCGGAAATTCCGGTCACCATGGAGAACGCCAAGGAGTACGCCGAGCTTACGATCAAGCATTGCCTCGACGGGGGGATTTGCAGGCAGCTCGAGGCCTTTAGGTCCGGCTTCTCGAAGGTCTTCCCCATGGAGAAGCTGCACGCCTTCAGTCCCGAGGAGGTGAGGACCATGCTCTGCGGCGAACAAAATCCCCAGTGGACCAGGGAGGACTTGCTGAATTACACCGAGCCAAAGTTGGGATACACGAGAGAGAGGTAACGATTTCTTCCCGATTTTGCCTTCCCGGTCGAGCCTCGGATCCTCGTCTACGTCCTTTCGCATTGCCTTTCAGCCCCGGCTTCCAGAGATTCGTCAACGTACTGCTGTCGTTGACCGGACCGGAGAGGAAAGCCTTCTTGCAGTTTGCCACCGGCTGTTCGGCCCTACCTCCGGGCGGTCTCTGTAACTTGCACCCCAGGCTGACCGTCGTCAGGAAAGTGGACGCCGGTTCGGGCGGTTATCCCTCCGTCAACACTTGTGTCCACTATTTAAAATTACCGGAGTATCCCACCGAGGAGACGCTGAAGGAGAGACTTTTGGCCGCTACCAGGGAGAGAGGCTTTCACCTGAATTAATCGCGTTCTCTCCGTTTTACCCTTTTCTTTCGCCGGGATATGGTACTGCTTTATGACGAGCACGGGTACACGCCGTTGAACCTCGCGTTTTCCTTTTCTTTTTTTTTCTTTTTTTTTTTTTTTTTTTTTTTGCCGAACCTGGCGGATCGAACACTGCAATATACGTACGTACGAAAGCAGAGTATGGCCTTTGATGTTTAATCCGAGAATCGTAAAAGCAACCGTGTCCATTAGGAATCGCTGCTGGTGTAAATGATGATTTAGGATGCAACCTGGGACGGAAACTTTTTCCCCTTGCGGCTAGTTTAGTTGCTCGGACGAAAACCGCGTGTGGCGCATGCGCGGCTACGAGCGATATATCGCGAATAAGTATATTTTAATGTGACATAGGACAATGTCATATATATCGAGCCGTATTTGAGTCTGCCTAATTCGAGGGAAATCAATGTGATTGTAACGTTAATGTTGAAGTAAAGCGTTAAATTACCCACTGCTTTTTTTTCTTATTTTTTTTTTTTCTCCGTTCTCGACAGCGAATCGTCGCGAGATCCTTGATTACATCCTCGATAACTCTCAGCACGATTACTTTATGTTTCGTTGGAAAAGAACTAGCTAGGATAGTATAGTATATTTTCATTCGTAATCAACGTCTTCGTGTTACTTACTAAAGCCGACTTTTATATTCATATTATAGTACTATTTTCATATCATGTCTGCTACGCAAAATGAATTTTGTAAAGATGTTGAATAGTGTAGAGAGGGATAGTATACCATAATGTACGGTGCCACGCTGTACGGTATGGGAAAAAAAAAAAAAAAAAAAATACCGACATTAGTTTACGATATATTTATTGATGCAAGAGAGTCGGAAAATTGTTTTAAATCATGACAGATGTATGCAAGTGATCCGTTCCAGGTGTTTATCGTAAGACATGCTACACGTTTTGTCCAATATCGGAGATTGTATTTTCTCATGATACCTAACTTTTGGGGGATGCCTTCGAGTATATTTGCCGATTATATGCAACAAAAGCTCTAAGATTCTTCACTTTAGAACAAGCGTCCGTACTGTCCTCTTTGTGAAATAATGTTATATCTCGTTGATGATCGGCGATGGGGGCAACCTTGGCTGAAACTTCTATTTTCTTTGTAAGAATGCCTCTCTAATTAAATAAAATTTAGAAAAAAAAGCAAAAAAAAAAAAGAAAGAAAGAAAGAAAGAAAGAGGGAAATAACGCGCCACCGTTATTGCGCAAACGATTAATGTGTAAATCAAAATTGACTCACAATAGCTGCAAAGTGCTAAGTTTTTATTGACAACTATGAGAGAATGATGTTTTCTAGCATCTAGACCAATTTCCACAGCTTCAAATATTTCTCCTTTCAACCAAATATCTGCGTATTGCCATTACCTCTGACAGCGCGAGAATCTTGGAATATAAACCAGCGAAGATAATTCGAAAGGTGTGAAACATTCTATTGCGGTCATTACGGAGACGTGGCAAGTTGAGCACTCTGCATCTTTGTACAATATGCTACTTAATGCTCACACGATAATTATAATTATAGGTGAAAATCAGTATACTTGTAATGATAGTGTCTAGAGAGAAGATATAAAGATAATATAAATGTGAAAGAAGATTGAATAACGATATCGATGCGAAAAATAGTTACTACTACTACTGTAATATAAATTATTATTGATTCTTGGGGAGAAGAATAAAAGATAAATACAAGAAAGAAAAATGTTATGAGGTATAATATATATCCAGCATAATTTCTTATAAGTTTTACGAAGTTGATGATTTATATGCGAACAGATCAACAACTCCTTTTGCTGCATAGAAAATATATGCGTTATGTGGGACCGTACATAAGATTTGCATATAACTAATATAACAATCTATACATTGGATCTTTGGATCCCGCTTTCACCAATTTCTTTGAACGACAACCATGGTATCTATACTATGCCCTATAGTACACGTTTATAGCTTGTGTAACAAAGTTATCGGCACTTTTTTTTTTTTTTTTACAATTTTGCCAATACAAGAGACTCTCTTTGTTGAGCATTACAGACTGTTAATTCTAGTCACTTCTGAAGTACGTGGTTCGCCTCTGCACGCTCCTCTTCCAACTCTTTGGACGTAACGTTTAATTTCGACCTGGCAAAGTCGTTGATTGCAAGTCCCTGAGAAATAATGTAAATACGTCAGAATAACATATGTTCGTATTTAAATATATTTATTTCCAGTATTTCATAAACTACTACTATAAAACTCACTTGAACTATTTTGTATTGTCCTTTATCGATATTGACAGGGAAGGAGAAGACGATATCTTTTGGAATTCCGTAACTTCCATCGGATACAACACCCATGCTCACCCATTCGCCGGGTTTTGTGCCCATCCACCAATCTCTCATATGATCACCGGCAGCTTTGGCAGCTGACATAGCGGATGACATTTTTCTGGCCGCTATTACAGCAGCACCGCGCTTCTGAATTTTCTCTACGAAAGCGTTATTCAGCCAATCCTCGTCGTTCACTGCAGATGTTACAGACTTAGCACCAGATGCTGTAGTTACAGTAGCATGCGCGGCGTCTGGATATTGCGTAGAACTGTGATTTCCCCATATAATAACGTTCTTAACTTGGTCCACCTAGACGAAGAGAGTATTCGTACGTCACATCTTTAAGTTTCTGACAATATTTCGGCTCAAGACTGGAATGCGATAGTACCTGTACACTCAATCGTGCCGCTAAAGCAGCCTGTGCACGATTCTGATCTAATCTGGTCATCGCAGTGAAATTTTCTTTCGGTATGGACGGAGCATAGTGAGAGCAAATAAGCGCATTAGTGTTGGCAGGATTTCCAACGACTAAGACCTTGACGTCCTTACGCGCATGATTGTCCAATGCTTCTCCTTGTACTTTGAAAATTTCTACATTTGCCGCGAGAAGATCTTTACGTTCCATTCCTTCCTTCCTCGGCATTGCGCCAACCAGGAAAGCAGCTGCGACATCCTTAAATGCTTTGGCAGGTTCGGCAGTGGGTAAAACATCTGCGCATAAAGAAATATTCGTAGTCGCCCAGTTAGAACCAGAAATTGAACGCACGTCTTTACATTGCATAATATTGAGATTATGCTCTAGGAGATTTGAAGGATATAGCGTTATCTTCAAGATTAGAGTGCCATTCCCTGATTACAAACCACTTGTTGCGTAAATTGCGCATTGCGTAACAAGGTTTCGTTATTTCCCAGTAGCAGGCATGCATCGCACGACTGTAATTCGTTTACTTTTTATCATAGATACCACTGGGTTAAACCAATCTGAATAATTAATTATGAAATTTCCGTACACGCGCATAGATTTTAATTAAGTCTTACAGTTATTTACATAAAACTTACACTTTACCTCTCAACAGAGGAAGTGCCAAGTCTTCCAATTCCATAACCACTCCGTCCAATACCTTCATCATAGGAGGAATATCTAACAAACGTAGGTTTATCGGTTGTTCTGGACCAAATACAGTACCGGCAGCTAGCTGGTACAATAAGGAATAAGCAATTTGTCCAGCCGCACCGGTAACGACAACGTTTATCGGCTCCATCTAACAAAAGAAAAATAAAAAAGGATTAGTATTTTGGTAATCGTGTACATGTAATCTTATATTTATAGTTTCAAACGCAAATCCAAGTTTATTCTTATCCGACTAAAATTTGATATCCGGCTAAAACGGGACGTTACAGAAATAGTCCAATTATGCAATACAGTTTATAAATATATATTTTTAATTAAACGTAAATCTATATTCAACTAAAGTATCACATTTTGATAAGACATCATTTTAAATACAGGCGATGCGAATCCAATGAAACATCGTAGTTATTAAATTAATTCACCAAAAAATGATAAACTATTGAGCGATATTCCATCGAAGGTCGAATGTAGGTTAAATTAATAATGCGTAATAGGAAACATTTTAACTTGCGGTATCGCGTTAAGATTTTTTTGTAAAAAGCGATACAATTTAAACGTGAAGTAATATGCTCACCGTTTTCTCCTTCGACGAGGTACTTTTGGCAAATCAAGGAAGAGTTGCAGCAATTTATCGATAAGGTACTAAGGTCAATTTGCCCCGATGAATATGGTGCAATTACGTTCCACGATATTTGCCTGGAAGATAGATTCGAACGCGACCAGTACGCTGGAGGTCAAATTATCTGATTCAACTTTGAGCTCGTCGTTCCGACCAATGAGAGAATAGTGCCAACGACTGCTATGGTTATATCCTTACCCGCAAATATATCTAAGCCCAATACATATATTTATGTAAAGTAGCATTTAATTATTCTCAATAAAATGCGTAAGATTTAAAACGTTTTGGAAAACTCTTACCTACGGACATAATTTATACGAATTTAAAAGGATAAAAGACAAAGAATAGGCTTCATTAGGAGATCGGTACAAAGAGTATTTTTTTTATGCGTTTCATTTATAAAATTGCTAAATAAGTATTAGAATTTGGTATAAGCGATTTTATCGTGTAGTTCATGGCGAGGATCGTTTGCTCGGTCTAGGATTATTCTCGCAGAACGTGTCGCCATCTACGGTCGGGCAAGGGTACACTTTATATCAGTACCGCGGCGATACCCGGGATCTACAAAGCAGCTGCCCCGTGGTGTGTAACCCTGTCGAATGAATCTGTACACTTGTCGGATTTGATTTATTTAATTTTAATCGATTTACTTCGAAAGACTTATCGATGTGTTCCTAAAATCCATTGTTTTACACGTTATCGGATCAAATTTCATATCCGTCTTAGGCTGTTTCCGTTAGAAGTGGTTCGTTGCGCTGAAGATATTTTAGCGATTCCTCTCACGGTTGTCACTTGCATTGGAATGATATTTCGATTTTATTGCCATCGTCGTCGGACCAATCTATCGGTACCGATCCAGGTTTGATACGTGCGTTGGTTATCTTGGGCTTTATGTAATTCCACTTGTGATGTTCCAAATGATAAGTTGACGAGGATTTGACAGTTCGTTTTTAGCCAAAATTACTTTCTCGTGTATTGTACGTGTGTATGGATCACGGTCCTTATTCCTGTACTAATTTATTTTATGCCGCATCACTCAACTTTTTTGCTAGTTTGCATACTGGCGTAACGTGTTGTGAGGAATATCGTTCATCAATATGAAGCTAAATACGGATGTTTATGATAATTTATACCTGTGAGTATAAGCGCCTTTTATATTATTAATTCAATTAGTATGCCAATATCCTTGAAGATAGATGTATTTACTCGCCTCCCTGATTAACAGTTTTCTACTTTTTCTTCAGATATGCAACTCCTGAAAAATTCTACGTTGAACCGGTCGGAACAAAGGTGCTGCTGGTAGTCGATAGGTTAACTCAACAAATTTATACGCAAGGTGTGGAACGTTTAATCGGCTACTCTTATGCTATTGCTCGCTTTGGTGTGAGCTTTGTTGTAGCGGATAATTGTTTATCTGTTGCAGCTGGAACGGCTAGTCAAATATCGTCTACCGCGAGCCGTAGGAAAATATGGGGAATAGTCGGAACGATACGTCTTTTAGCGTGTCGTTATCTAATAGTAATTACAAATGCAGAAGTGATTGGCACGATAGCGGGCCAGCAAATATACAAAATTGTTGCTACGGAAATTATACCTTACACGAGATCGTCATTGCATTTGAGCGAAAAACAAGTGCAAAACAATGCTACGTATTTGGAGATGATTAAGTCTGTGCTAAATACGCCTTACTTTTACTTCAGTTATACGTACGATATTAGTCACAGTATGCAGAGACTGCACAATACTCCGCCCGAGTTCCTGCAGGTAAAGTTATGCTTACATTGTGTCATAGTTACTACGCAAATATCGTTATCAGTAACATGGCTGTACGCACGATATATCATAGATGCCATTGCACGATAGAGCAGATCTTCGGTTTGTGTGGAATGCCTACCTCCTGCAGGATTTAACATCCAGGCCAGAACAATACAAATTTTGTTTGCCGATCATACATGGATGTATCCTTTGAGAACCTAATTTCCTTTATAATATGGAATATCATGCTCTTCCATTATAACCTTAATGTATAATCACAGTTATTTCGCTCAACACCGTTGTTTTGAACGGTACCGCCTTTAATTGGGGTATCATCTCAAGGCGTTGCGTGCATCGTGCTGGTACTAGATTATTCTCACGAGGTATAGACTCTACCGGAAATGTTTCCAACTATGTAGAAACGGAGCAGTTGGTTGAAGTTAATGGGGATCGTAGTTCCTTTGTACAAATACGCGGCTCTATTCCATTATTTTGGTATCAAGCACCCAATTTGAAGTACAAGCCCAAGCCACAATTAAGTCCCCACGAGGATCATCAGACGGCTTGCGCTAGGCACCTGGATGCTCAGGTCTTCCATTATGGAAAGCAAATATTGATTAATTTGGTACGTTTCTAAAATTGATTTTTCCTTGCCCAAGATATACACATTTTATAACTATTCTTATTTCCAAGTAGATCGATCAACGCGGTGCAGAGGCTGTACTGGAGGCAGCGTATCGTAATGTCGTGCAGAGGATTAATAACGAAAATATTCGATACGAAGCGTTTGATTTTCACGCGGAATGTAAAAGGCTCAGATGGGATCGTTTGAATGTTTTAATGGAACGTTTGGCTCTTGATCAGGAGCAAATGCGTTATTTTTTATTATTACGAGACGGAACATTGTTATCGGCACAAGACGGCATCTTTCGTACAAATTGCATCGATTGTCTTGACAGAACCAATGTCGTGCAGAGCATGTTGGCAAAGCGTGCTCTCAACGATGTCTTAGGAAAATTAAATATGCTTAGTAGGATCGAAGATCACCCGTCCTTCGAATATCTGTTCAAGCAGGTACAAGAACGGGGAAACCCTTTGGCATCTTTTTTCTTTTTCTCTTTCTTTTATGCGATAATGCAACCTTTTTAGGTTTGGGCTGATAATGCGGATGTAGTAAGCATTCAATACTCTGGTACCGGTGCTTTAAAGACAGATTTTACCCGAACCGGAAAGCGCACGAAATTGGGAGCTATGAAAGATGGTGTAAATTCCTTGAGCAGATATTACAAGAACAATTTCACCGATGGGTACAGACAGGTACGTGTGGTGCGTTTAATCCAAAATTTCATACCGTTTCAAGTTATGTTCGGTTTCCCAGGACTCGCTGGAATTATTCTTGGGACGCTATATCGTGCAAGACGGTGAATGCACATTGGTACAGTGTCCGTTGGAGTCGGAAAGGAATTGGCGTTACGCAATGTTCCCCTTGGTCCTTCTGGTGGCGTCGTCGATGCTGGTTGCGCATGTAATTCTACCTTCGAGATATACTACCGAAGTTTTATTGTACATGTTATTCTGGGGTGCTATGGTTGCTGGTACCTTTGCAACTATCATCCATCATGGCAAACAATATGTCGACAAGCCAAAATTACTTTAGATAGAGTTTTAATGAATTTTGGATGATGTACATTGTACGATATTTGACTTACGGGCGATTAATGTCAAGAAGCGAGACTATGGTGAGCCTTTCGAAAGGTCGCATTTACGTACTCCTATGTCGTTAGGATACATATAGTTCTCTGTATTATGGAAATGCTTATCTACATTGATCGCGAGTCCGGTTGGTTAAACGTTGCATTTTGAATTTCGAAATATCTTGGATTGGAAATAGGTATAGATCGGAATAAACGACTTTTTATTGGTATACAAAAGTTTAGATTACAACAGATTCATGTGAAATGGTTGCGAAAATTCATACACTTTTCACACCAGTAATATAATATACAATTACCAAACGATACCCTTTCTTTGGGATTGGCTCGGCATCTTGCGGTAAAATCCTGCAAAGTATTATAGAGCGCCAGTCCTCTAGTCTCCGGTAATGTTTGCGTAAGTAGGGCTGCGATAAATAAAGCCAAACCGCAGATAGTGCTTGGCACCCATTGCCCATAGATGACCTGCAATTAAAATCCATTTCACGATCGAACCTGTATGGATCCCGAATCGAGCTTTGCAGGTACTGTATAAATGGTTAACAGATTTATAGGAGATGAAAAAGAAATATCGTTACTCCGAGGAAACGAGAAACTTTCGGAGGGTAACGAAGCGAAATTAATTTATCGATATATTAAGGACACGTTGACGTTCTTAGAAGTAATCGAAGAAAGTCATTAGGGACTGGATGCCGATAATTGGAAAGCACGATGTAATTATTTGTAGATATACAAACTCGAACCAAAGTGTATAACGGTTTAAAAACTATTTTAAGATAAGTCGCATAATCTTAATATCCACCATTTCAAAGCCGTTAAAGATAAAGAAATAGATATTTTTTAATATTTCATAGGCACTTTCGTACTAAATGAAATTTTATGAGTTCCGATACTTTATTCGAGGCACACGAATAAAATCTTTTTCCTTGCAAACGATATCCCATTAAATAAATATTGCCCATTATTGAGATCTCGTTGAACGATGCGCACTTATTACCGCTCCTCTGTTCGCATCATTACCTCTCGACGATTGCATTCGGAATATAGGTTGCAGAGAAGAGCTATGATGGTGCGATGGATAGAAGCTCGGGCTTTCATCCATCGATGATCGATCGATGGTTAATCGCTGGTAATCTATCCACCACAAATTTCCATCCATTACGTCCAGCGTAATTTGGGGGTAAGAAATTCATCTTAACCCTTCGCCGTAAAGGAAAGAAATAAATACAAAAACATCTTACGAAGAAATCGACGAGATAGGGCGCAAAGGTGCTACCCACGTGGGCCCAGCTGGAGCTGGTACCGATGGCCGAGTTCCTTATCGTCGTGGGGAAGAGCTCGCAGGCGTGTACTATCGTGACGCAGAAAACTCCGCTCACGCACAATCGGCCCAACAGTGCGGCCGCCAATTTGTAGGGGGTCATGTGGCTGGGCACCGCCAGAAGGACGAAAAGGGTGGCCGCACCGGTCAGTAGTAAAGCCGTTGATGCGGTCCGTCTTCCGAAAATACGCAGAAGGGGAAGGGCGAGAACGTAACTGATACACTCGACGACACCTGTGGAACTCGGGTCGAACATCAGGGAGTTGGATAGAAGTAAGGAAAGGGCTCGAATGTCGGATATGTCGTAGAGTCGAATCGAACCGAGGGGGGCTTCCAATGGCAGAGAATCGCAAAAATTCGACGCGACGAAACACAGGTAGACGGAATTCTTTTTTAAGAAGTTCGGTAAACATCGAGCACGATACGGTAGGCGTGGTTGCCGCGAAATGTTTTATCGACGCGTTACGGATTTTCATCGACATTTTGCAAATTTACCCGATAAAGCCACGTAGAGATAGGGATCCATGCGCAAGTAACCGGCATTGATCGACAAGGAGTAATAGGACATCGCGGTGAAGCACCAGACGATCCAGCAAACAAAGAGCCTCCTCCGGAATTCTCCGATCTTGAAGAACTTAACGTTGCTCTCGTATAACGCACGGAAGTGGCCCGTGCGAGGGGAATAGGCCGAGCGTTCGTGGCTGTTCGCATCCTCGACGACACTGGTAAAGGACCAAGGGACGCGCTTGAAGGGGGAGCGAAGGGATGTTGGGTTGGGATTCTGAATGGTCGGATGAAACGTACAGAACTCGTTCCTTATGGGGGGGTAGAAACTTTCCTACGAGCATCCAAGCTCGCCTCTTGCGGCCCGCGTAGTAGAGCCACCTCGGACTTTCGGGGATGCGCCACACGTGGACGATGAGGATGAGTGCCGGCAAGGAGATGCAATACTGCAGCTTTCTCCAGTCTCGAACGTAATAACCGATGGCGGAGATTCCAAGTATTCCAAGGGGGTAGCTGTGATTGTACAGAATGCCAAAGGTCGGCCGCAATTCCGGCGGACATATCTCGGTAACTGTGTCAACGAGTATAGGAGGCGATCTGTTAGAATCCTGTGCGCGATCTACTTAAAGGTTGTAGAACGAAAATACCGGATGAAAAGTCTGGACGATGTATCGGTCCATACAAATACAACGAATGCTCGTTGCCGATGAATACTGAAAAAGAAATCTTTCCTTCAAAGACTTTTCGTTCGATCGACCGACGGCCGTGTCGACCACCCTTCGACGTTTGCTAGGAATGGTCGATCGTTTCCAAACCTACCCAAGGAGTAAGCGCTCTCGTATACCCCGAGGCCGGCGATTCCAAGGCAAATCCTGGCGGCGACCATGACCTGGTAGAGACTGGTCAGGGCAACGACTGGCCCCGCTACCATGTAAATGAAGGAGGCAATGACGAAGGAGACCTTCCTGCCACATTTATCCGCCAATATGCCAAAAGCGAAGGCGCCCAGTAACTTGCCCAACGAGACGGCCATTTGTACGGTGGCTTTCAGCGCTAGACGATCGCATACGAGATCCCACTGCAACAATTATCGCCTGGCTCGCACACGCGTCGAAACCTCTTTCTTCCTACCGCCCTCGATTTGCGAAAAATCATTAATCTCGTTCCGCGCGCTTCTTGCGCCAGGCCCAATTACGATTAATTGCCGAGTAACGTTCGAGCGAATCCCCTTCGAATAGCCACACCCTTCGAGCATTAAAAAGTAAGTTGAATTTTTGCTTTCGCGAATCAACGTTAAAGTAAACTAAAAGCTTCAAGGAACAAAGGGGAACGATCGGCTGGCCACGTTTCTCAGTCTCGGATGGTTTATCCTTCGACCGTCGCGATGCTCGATTTTCTTATGGTGATTTGCAGGTATTTTAACGGTACTAACGGTGTTTAAGAGTAAATACTTTCGGGTATATCGGGATGCTCGACCGAAAAGTGGTGTAGTAAAAGAGGGATTAATACCGCCGTAAAAGCGAGTACCCATTCGTCGTGGAGGGCGAAGGCGACCCAAAGTTGAAACGTACGCGTAGTCACGGTTGGAACGGGTTCGTACCTCCGTCACGACCGATGTTCCTGGCTGTTCCACCTCGTAACTGAAATGACCGCAGCGCAATGTACTCGGCCGCTCTTCTTCGCTAACTTTCTGGAATGCCTTCTCGTAGCCCATTCGGCGCAGCCGCTCGTAATCCACGTCGTAATACTCGCAGTTGGACCACTCTTCTGGTCTGAAACGTACGTTCCGCCGTGTATCGTCCTTCCTGCTTCTTCCTATCTCCAATCCCGAGCCCCGACCCCCGCGCCACCCGTGATTTTCCCTTTTCCACGCTCGTCTATGCTCCGACGAAGAATTTTTAGCCCGTTGGAATAACTTTTTCAAGATCGTTGCGGTTCGCGGTTCTGCGTTAAGCTTTTGTCAAAGTGCCGTAAGACCCAACGAGTTTTCCCTCCCTCACCGTCTATGACGATTTGCAAGGAAATACCCATTCTTATTTTCTTTCCAAGAGCCCCACCATCGACGGCACGCTTATCAACGTTGTCGAACAAAAGATCTTAAGGGCTTGGAGACGGTTATTATTCTTGGAGACGCGTCCGCGACGTTCGCCGTCCCATCTAATGGATCGTTCGCCCAGTCGGTAACACCGATGTTTAGCAATCGGGTAATCGTTATTTACCTAGGGCTAGAGACGTTCCGTATTTGCTCCGGTGTCCAATTGGCATCCTCCAGCGTAGGTATGGAACACCAATGTTTGGGCGTGTGTCCGTAGAATACATAAACCATTACGTGGAAACCGTTTAAGATTCCAGGAGATGTGCAGAGAAGGAATAGACCCAGCATAAACCTTCTCCTTCGTCCGTAGCCCAAGAGGGCTTTCTCGAAATCCTCATTGTTCAAAATCGGGGGCCAGTTTTCGCTCACGGAGGTTCCCTCGGTCGAACGAGGACCAACCACAATGGGAACGCTGTACTCGCTTTTAACCAAAGAGCAGGGGATCCTTGATACGAATATCGTTACGGAGACACGCTCGAGGAATCTCTTAACCCTTCATCGAAAAACTATCGCGTTAAATTCGAAACACGGAATGCGGAATCATCGCTTTTTTCTACGTAAAGGGAGGATAAAAGGGATCTCCTTCTTACGATTCATCGAGGCTAGCGGAATCGGTTAGGCGCGCCGCGTTCATAGTTTTAAGGGCGGGTTCACGGTCAGCCGTACTGGTCGTGGGAAGGGCGTCGGACAAATTGCGAGGAACGGCCATCGCTGGATGCTGGTTATGGACCGAGTATGGCGGTGGTCCAGAACGCGGCACACCGTACGGTCGGTCTCTCCCTCGGGCAGCTCCCTTTCGTTCCACGCGCCCCTTCATCTCCCTTGGCCGCACTCGACTGAAGTTGCGACATAACGAGAGCGTAAGAAGGAATTTAACTTCACCCTCTTGACTCGCCAAATTGCTCTACCCTCCAATTCTCACCATTCCCAACGCTTTACCGATGCCCGCAAATTATCTACATCGAGACGATCTTTCACGATGGTAAATCAACGAGGAAAACGGCATTCGATACATAGGCGTTTATCGAGAATTTTTCAGATACGGATAGTTTGCACGCGGGCGCTAGTAGCATTCGTAAACCGTGAGAGGTTTCTATTATTCGATTTTCCGGGCAACTTTTAACCACCGGCGCGTGTCAGCGACACGCATCCGTCCCGAATCTCGTTTATTTCCATCGGCTCAGCGGAGAGCGGAAAACACGGGTAGAACGTCATCGTCGAACGAGAGGAAAACTTTTCGTGGCTCGCGAGCCTTTGACAACCGGTCGCTCGTAATTGGATTCGTTTTATAAAGTTCCAACGAAACGTGGACCCTCCTGCCATTAATTGGAGATGGTAACCGGCGAGGTGGTGCGGCGGCCAGAAAAGAAGAGGAGGGGGGCGAGTGCGGAGTCGAGGTCGACGAGGGTGATTAATTTGATTCAATTACAAGGCCCGGGGTGGTTGATCCGGGGCATCGATTTTATTACCATTCCACCTTGCACGCGGCTGGATCTCCCTCGCCGCCGAAGAAAAAGAGGAGCGCCGACTTTAATCGCCGGCCGCGAACCCTTTCCCTAACTCGGTTTGCGCCGAGCCTCGGAGCGGACGCCGGCATCCTCGCGCTTCGCGTCGCCGCCAGACTTGCCGAGTGTATCGAAGGGCGACCGACGCAACCTCCCAATCCAATCTCAGAGCCCAACCGACTGTCGGCCGATAGCTCCGGTGTTTCGTGACTCTGTACTTGTACAGTGCGTCCATATTGATCGTATATATCGATCAATGAATCTATGGCGAAACGCCTCGATGCACCTGCTGGGAAAGCCTGAAAAGGATACGCGCGATGTACGTTATCGAAGAGGTTCGATCTTTAAAAATCCATATCTCGCATCACGGCATCACGGCCGTATCAATGTTTTTCCACATTCTCGCCTTTACACGATTGTTCTTCGTAAATTTTAATCGCGCTTTCTTCGCATCTTTTTCCCCGGAAAATTCGTATACCTACGGGAGGAGAACTTCGAATAAACATCGATCGAAGCGTATGGAATTGGCTCGCTTATTCCTTAGCTATGGAAAGCTATGGAAAGATATATCGCATACGTTCCAGACGACGCTTAACATCGGGGCTGTGGTTCCTCCTTGGATCTCGCAAGGTTCGAAGTCGTTCGCGAGAAATCAAGCTCGGACGTTCACTCCAACTCTGTACGCTCCCACTGTTAAGCGTTAATTTCCGTCGTTAACACTATCTCGATATCAATCTGAGTCGCCGACGTTGGTAGCGCGGTACGTATACCGGAAGAGGGGTAAAGAAAAAATCTCGGGCGTTTATCCTTAGGGGGGTTGAGAGAATGGCGGGGATGGAAGAGCATCGTCGAAGCGCGGCCGGATTGCCAAATCGGCGAGGGCATATTTAGGTACGTATCCGTCGTGCATAAGACATCTATGTTTCTCGCGCGTACACAATCGTACGTACACGATCGCTTACGTGCGCGTGGCTGGTGTACGTACGTCGGTTACGTACCTACTTACGCTAGGCTCCGTGATACATGGAGGTCGCACCTAAATTTCCCCGGGGAGTCATACGTCTCTCCGGCCTCTCGGCAACCCTCTCCATTTTGCCCTCCACACCCTCGCCCCCTCCCCTCCCCTCCCCCCTCCTTCTCGCCCTTTCGCATCCTCCTCCTCTTTCTCTTTCTCTCCGCGCCTACACTTCCTCTTTGTGCACCGCGCGTACACGCCCGCGCGTGTGTTCCTCTCCGTCTCGCCCTGCGCCCGATTCCTACCCCGCGCCCCATACCGCCCCTACCTTCTGTCGCGGGTGCCTCGCTCCTTCGGATAAGCCGCGTCCTCGCTCGCCCATAACAATCGGCGGCCGAGCGGCGATTCTTGACAGCGACCCCCAGGACCGAGTCTACGTGGAATTATCGCGATTGCGCTCCGCGGAGCCCGCCCTAATGGATTTTCGCGATATTACACGAGTATACGAAACGAGGCGGAAGAGGAGGGTACGGCGGGAGGGAGGGGGGCGGGGGTACACACCCGTCTAGAAGTCACCGGTCGGCCGCTCGTCTTGCACGATGCGATTCTTCGAAGAAGCCTCGCGATACGCTTCGAGACGACGTGCATCGATTAATCCTCCACGGAGACTCGATCGAACGGTTCGCATTCGGCGGTACTGCTTGGATCGGTTTCGCGCGAAACGATCGTTGGTATGTAGGCGTAACGTTTAGGGTCGAGTCGATTATCTCGCGTACGGTTCTTCGACCAAAAAAAATATATATA